>VZSF01003609.1:513636-528191 GCA_013398295.1 Chionis minor | reverse complement strand
CGAGGGCGGGTGGGGGGGGATTAATTAACCTCTGACCGCCCTATGGGCCAGGACGCTGCCCGCTTCGGGTGGCGGGGAGGGGGGACGGAGTTACCATTTCCGTGCATCGAGGCTGACTTACGTGTGCGTGTCGCGTATTCGGGGGATGCAAAGAGCGGCTGATTGGGAAATCGGGACCGATAATTATGTCCTTCCCCTGCCATTGCTGAGGGTGCGTTCATTCTGTCCTGCCAAATGGCAGGCAGTACTCGCTCCGTGTCAGAAGGCTGTTTACTTACCTCTGTACTATTACCTCCAAAAATGGTGACGGCCCTTTCTTATCTAATTACCTGAGCTGAGTATTTCGAAATGAGTAAATCAGGGTGAATTGAAGAAAGAGAGGAAGAAAGGTTACAGAATTTTTGTTACAAAGTTACAGAACAAGTAGTCAATACCCTGTTAGAAAGTGCTCAGGAATCAATTTGACATGACACCTATTAACTGAAAGCACACTCCGTTCTTTTTTTTCATTTGCTCAGGCTATAGAAAAATCCAGTTCTTACTGGGTGCACTCGTAGGCCTGGCATGGTCACAGGCAGGGCTGGTTTTGCTTTCAGAGAACATCTTACCAAGAAAGCCACAGCCATACCTAGCTGAAACACTGATTTATACCTCCCTGTAAGGCAATGAGTGAAAACTGGGTAAAGACACATAATTGAAAACATTGTCAATCACATTTAAACTGAATTTATTTGAAATTTGAATAAAGTTATTATACAGATACATTTCTTCTACTCGGAATATACCTTCGGTTTACCAAGTTCAGCACTTTGTCCCTTCTAAATAAAGTACAAGGAAGATCAAGAGAGTCCCAAGGAATAACAAGGCCACATGATGCAGCATAAAAACGTGGCAAGACCGTAAAAAATGTTATTCAAGTGCAAGCCATTTTGTCTTACAAGTAATACAAAATTGGAAAAAAGGGTGCTAAAAGCTTTAAAATAAAATAGTTCTCTAAACAGAAATATTTGTAGAAGGTTAACAAGTAAGATTTCATGGAACAATTTTATAGAGGCATAAGAGTTTTTTAAAGGATTTGGAGGAAAGTGTTTAAGAGAAAAAGACAGAAAAGTCAATAGCATAAGCTGCAATATTATTCCATTTTCAAAAACTTTGATAAAGGTCTGTAATGCAGGACAGAAGTAAATTTTTGAAACCCTATAAGTTGCTGCAGAACCTGCATTACTGTTCTCTAGGCAAGTCTGCTTACGACTTTGAAAAATACGCTTAATTCCTCCTCTCACTCCTGGATGAACACGAAGACATCAGGTCTTTAAGTCAATAAATACTCATCGTAATTCTCCTAGCGATTATATGACAATAAGCTCGCAGCTGTCTAATACATACTGGACTCTATTACTTCACAGTCATCACATGTCTCTATTTTCTGCGATTCTGGGAAACTGAGGAGTTGTCAAAGAAGTTTCAGCTAAAGCCATGCAGTTGGCTCAAACTAGCTAATTAGATAATTCAATAGTGTTGGAAGAGTAAAGTTCTGCAGGTAAGACCTTGAACTTGTAATGCTGCTGGTAAGTGTTAACTAACACTAGAGCCCACACTGGAAAGGAGTATTGTCACCTGTTGCAGTGAACGCCAGCTCGTATGTTCTACAACACAAAGATACTTCTCACAAGAGTGTTGCTGAGTTGTACAGTAATCACTTCTTAGAAGTTCTGGGACTTACCCACATAGATTCCCGTGTGACAATGCCAAAAACAACCAAGTCTGTGTTGGTAAAATACCAAATTCTGTTTAAAATGTATTTCTCCCCTAAAATAAGGATTTTATCAAAATCGATTGGAGGGATAATGTGCGACAACCACAGAGTGCGATCAGAGGGCCAGAAAATATGAACTCTGAGTCAAGATTGAAAGAACTGTCTTTCTTCAGCGCATGAAAGACTAAAGGAAAGTGCAGTAACACTCCTAGAATATGCAAAAGGGTATGCAAAGGGACAGGTAATAATTTTTTTCCTTATCTATGGGATAGAACAAGCAATAATGCATTTCATTTACATCAAGGAAGATTCGTGTTTGAGTCTTAAGCAATAGAGCCTTCTCAGAGCAGGTGAAGTGAGCATCTCTCCAGAGCAGGTGAAGTAGAGTCAGATTTGCCTTAGGCGGGTGAAAACAAATTAACGACCTCCCAGAGACTCTGTTTCCTTGCAATAGACATTTCTTTTCCCATTTTTTTACTGCCTTATGAGAGCACATTCATCCAAATATATTAGAAGCAAAACCTGAAGATGCTGAAATATTCAAAGTGTTTTCTTGAAATTGCTGTCCCAAAATTGAGTTTGACCCCTCTGAAGCTTTAACTCTATACATAAAGTGTCTTTGTATCATAGCATAGAAATTATAGTAAATATCTGAAAAGATGCAAATATGGATTTCTGGAAAAGAGGCAGGAACTGAAAACTCAAAGAATCCCTGTAAGAGTACTGTTATTTAGGTAGGGGAATAAGAAAATATACCACAGTCTGGGAAAAGGTAAGGGCCACATAATTTTTGTGTGTACTAGGGTATCCTATCCTGTCCAAAGGAGTGCATACAGAAAGACCACTCTTACACACCAACACAAAAGCTGCATAGAAATAGACTGTTTACATTTTGCTTACTGTTTGGGGATTTTTAGCTATTACAAGAGGAAGAGCTTGGACAGCTCATGGGAACTCCTTACTGCATCAGACACCTTTGGTTTTCCAGAGAAATGTCCTCATTCCCATGAAATTTTCACCACAAAGACTTTCTTGCATTCAAGCTAGAGTTGTGGTCAGAAATGCATGGCTGCACCATGATCCAGAACAATCGTATAAACACACATCTCCAACATCTACTGGGTCAGTAACTACTCTGACACGTGCTTGCCTCTTTTCCCTGAGGTCCCACATCTTCTCCCTCAGTAACAAAAATCTGTTTCCGCACAGCCCTTTTCTGAATTTCCTCCAGACACGAGGTACTCTCTGAGTGCCCTAGCCTGGCTTTTGTTATTTCCAGTGTTCCACCTATTTGCAGATTTATCTAGCTACTTGATCATAGCTGATTTTCCACTCCCAGATAATGGAAGCGGCTTTTACCTTAAATTTCCAGCACTGTTCAGCGTTTATTGGCTTTAAAGTGAAGCTGAATCCTGCCACCTTGTGCTCAAGAAAATTAGCACACCTCTCTGTTTTGGGAAAGACGGGAGGAGGAAGGGGGAAGGAAAACTTAACAGTAACTACCTTGTTTCTAGTAAACAAGGAATTAAATGAGGGCCTGACGGTCTAATGTCTGGGTCCAACTCGACATTGCCTATTTAGGCAATGTCTACTTAGGACCACCAAGGGCAATCCCTGTTCGAGGAGCACTGTTCACACCACAGCGTGTCACTTTTCATGTCTCCATGGGGTTTTAAAGCTGTGGCCTCCCCTGTGACCTAATGATGGCAAGGCACTTAACCCATATGTCCCATAGCCTATGTCTGTCTGATGACTGGAGGTATTAATCATAGGGTTCCTGGTAGCCCTTGGTCACGTTTGTTTGCTATCAGAGCAGCGCTACTTCCTTTTCATCAGTAAGCAATCACATAATAGGGTGGAGGGAAGGACCCTTGTTAGTTATAAAAAAACCAGTTAGTATTTCTTGAAGGGGTAGTAAAAGTAATGATTGTAAGGAGCGTAGTTCTCCCTTTTCTGCTGAAGTCCAAAGCAACACTCTTTTTTTCCTCACTGACAGGACTCCACAAGTAGCTTTCTGGTAACACTATGAGAGCAAACATCATCCCAAAGGTAGTAAAACTAGAACAAGGGCTTAAAAAGGATTACTTCCTCCACCCCATGCTCGATTGCCTCCTCCTAGTCTCACTGGAAGCTCCTGTCGCTACTTCAGTCTATTTTGTCCACGACTCTTCTGAGTTGAGTGTCTCTGCAGCCAGCCAAACAGGGCAGCTTGTTGATTCTGCAGCTACCTTTTACCACCTTCTGGACGCCTTCTGACAGCAAACATATGTGGTGTCTTTAGCAGTAAGACATCAGTAACAGAATCCCAAAGAAGCCAATCAGCTCTAATGTTCTGTTTTGCTGGTTTTGTCAAGCGGTATTTGTTCAAGCTAAGTTTGTATCAAATGCATGGACTCGCTTAGTTCACAGAAGTCATTTCTCCCTCAGATAATCCAGCAGGCTGGCTGCATGCCTGTTTCCACACACATATTTTGTTGTGAAGACATGCTTGCCTTTCCGATTGCGAGGGTTCAACAGGTGGAAAATGCCAACATAATAAAAATCTGACAGTTGACAGTTTTCTCCCAGTTTAAAAGCAGGCCAAATAGTGAGGATTTCTTGGCCATGATAAGCCGATGATATTCTGAATTGTCCTTTGCAGTGATCAGTTAAAGAGAAAAAAAAGAAAATAAGTACCCCAAACCCAGTATCCAATACACTAAATCAAAGTTTCGGAAATCATGTCAAAACTTAGCTATTGGAACACTGTAAGCCAGCTTCACTTGGCATCAGAAGTTACTACTTCTTCTGTCGTTTATTGTTCCCCATTCACATGCACTACATACCATGAATGTGCGTTACTCATGATTAGCAGTTTAAAATTATTTCAAGTGCGAGGTGAACATAATTTTTGAATCCTTGTTCTTCTAGGAAATGTGAAATCCACTGACCTGGAGCAAGAAAACTCTGTAGTTTATTGCTCAAGATAGAAATAATTTCATTAATGATGCAAATATGCTCGTCGTGGCCAATGCTTGTGTCTCACTCAAACAGAAGTCAAATCTCATTACATGGCCTGTTTTCCAAGGGAAAATATTGCTTGTACAGTTGAGCTTATTGTTGATGGCACAGACAGGACACAGGAATTCTGTTGCAAAACTGCTGATGATGGCTTATTCTCTCAGTGGCATAGACAACAGCCATGACCAGAGATAAGCAGTCAAACTGGTAGAGACCTAGAAGGGCAAAAATCAATTGTTTCCAACAGATTAATTTAGGACTGAGAGATCCTGGTGGTTGGTACTGTGGCTGTAAGCGGAGGTAATTCTTCCACTTATCTTATGGATAATATACTGTAAATGGCTTGGTAAATCTAATGTCCTTCCATCTGAAAATCATGCATATGGGACTATTCTTTTTTTTTTTTTCTTTTGTTAAATTCAAAATACAGGTACTAGAGACAATACTATGTAAATATAGTACTTGTTAGCAGTTGCTGTTTCCTTTTTGTCTGCCTGTGTTTACTGATGTTCTACAGGTGTTGGGCAGCCTCTGTAGAATAGAAAACATTACATGATATTAACTATTTTTAAGACTGAGCAAGAGGAAAACAGAATAATTGTTACAAAAGCCCCACTAACTTCTTTACAGAACTGTAAAGTACTCTAGTCTCAGAAAATGCTTGTCTTGTCCCCTGTTTATGAAATCATCTCTTGACACTGACAAACTTCCTTGCCAACCTCTGGCCTTACTTGAGAAAACGCATTGACAAGTTTGCTGGCAAGACACTGCTGTCATCTGGAGGCTTTCCTGTTCCAGTTTAATTTCAGAATTTAGTCTAGAGTGAAAGCTATTCAGATCACTTTGATTAACAGATTTTCTACTCTGCTCTCTCCCCTCCTCAGATAAAACCACTCCTTTTCTGATTATTTTCTGTGGCTCCCACAGCCTCTGCTGGCCACTGAGAGGTTGTGATCTTTTCCCCATCTCTCCCAGAGCTTTTTCCTCCAAAAAACACCCAGATTTGATCACAGGGCATGAGGGATTCTCTTACATAATGTTCTGCAGGTTTCTGTGGTACTTCCACTCAGGTTCCCACAGCAACCAGACAGAGCAGGAGACATTTTAAGCAGTACCATCATGATCAGTTCTTAATCCTTTTCACAAGACTCAGATAACATTGATTCTTCACACTGCCATGTCCAGCTAAGACAGAGGCACCTTTTGGTGGCAGTTTTCTGCAGTCCAAAGAAGCAGCGTCATCTTGTGGTGTGGCAACATCTGGATCACAGGAAGACCTGATAGTTACCCTTCTTACCACGGAGAATGTCATAAAAGTTCACAAACTGAGAACATTTCTGTCTTGAAAGTGTTAGCATAGACTAATGACAGTGCCTTTGGTACTGATTTTTTGATGCCTTTCCCAAATCTCTAACTAAGGTGATGTCCAGCTGCCTCCCCCAAGCAGACGGGCTTATTGCATGAATGAAGTACATTACACACAACTCAGTGCAGGAAGCAGTGTCTGTTGACTGTTAACAGTATTCACTTAATTTAAGGTGATTTCACCTTACAGCTTAGGTTCTGAAGATGAAAGACTCCTGTTGCCTTAACTGAAGCTTATCAATCCTGCACAGCTTAGTCCTCAGCAGTTAAATGCTGTTTGAGTTGTAATTTTTTGCCTTGGCCTGATGTTCCATCTGTTAGCCTGAACTGATAATGCAGCAGAAGTTTATACCTGCTTTCACTGGAACTTGCTTGAGGTTTTTTTAGGGATTATCTTTTTTAGGTGTATGAAAATTCTCATTAATGTAGTCTATTCATGTCCAAAATACTTGATTATGTTCATTTCCTGCATTGCTGCTTTTTTTTTCCGCATTGTATGTGGAACATATGTATGTCTGAACTTTCACTAAATATATTTTTCACTTGAGCATTTCAGCCAAGAATTACAGAGCAAAAAAGAAGAGAGGGAAGGAAAGGGATGGTTCCTCTTTACTCACATCTGTCAATGCCAATTGAAGATTAAGGTTTGCTTTCTTTTGTTGCAGTTTATGCTAACACTTTCAAAACCTAAAATCAAAACCTGCATTCCAGTTAACTGCATTCCTCTTTTTTAAGGGCATGATCCAAATATTCACCTATCACCAGTGTTTCCCTGAGTTCATTGGTCTTTGGGTTAGACTGTAGTTTTGCATAAACCAAGAGCGGTGGCTCAGTCTTTCTTTGCCCACTAGCAGATTTAACCCAGCAATTTCTGAGCAATTTCAGATTTCTGAGAACCTGCCACAAGCCAGCCCCAATTGCCCTTCCAAACACTGCTTTCCACTTAGTCACTCAGCTGCTCCAGCTTTTTGGCTGGATCCCTGCACCTTAGGATGTTTCACTCATTCCAAATGGAGTGTGCAGAGTTTAGTAACCTTACTACTGGCGGCAAGCTGCAGAGGAAATTCAGGGCTTTGTATGGAGGGTGCCAATGTAAAGCCTTTAAACTTGTTTATCCCCCATCATTTGCAGTTCTATTGCTCATCCTGCAGGAAGAGCACCTTCTCTCTTCAGATGCTGGTGCTTTTACTTGTCATTTACACAGTGCAATGCTCTTGGGATCTGTTACTGTCAGAGGCACCTCTTAATAGCTCCTCTTTCTTCCTGGGCCTCTACTGTCAGCTACCACACCTCAGTCAGGTCATAGGCCTTCTCCTAATCTTTTTAGGGATTTCAGTCTGTCCCAGCTGAAGAAACAAGCATATGAAATTACACGAGACGAACTCACCCTGTGACTGGAAAAGGGGAACATCTACTGTGGACGCATTGCCCCCCTCATCTAAGAGATGAAGTCTGCATTACACAGGTTTAACTTATTCCTCACAGGTACCACCTGTGCGTACTCCTCTTTGCCTTGCCTCTGCAGCAAGAATTCTCTGCTTTTGTTAGAAATTGGGTCCTGCACCTGGAAAAGAAGCTGAAAGAAAGCGAGAAGTCTTAAACCTGTTGATATCAAGCAAACACAGACTTTCTTAGCTGTGCCTGTTTTAATCTGGTTTTGAAGACCTTTCCTGAAGAATGTTCATCTTCTGAAGGAGACACATTTTCCTTAGTAACAGAGACAGTCTTTAGTGTCAGGATTCATCTGATTACATGTAGACATTCACAGCATCACTCTATGTTCCTTTTATATTTAATAGGGTGAAACAGGCAATGCCTGACATACCTCATCCTACAGTAATATCTGAATAGGTCAGGTGAATCACATCCTGAAAGTGCCTGTTTCACTGATTGTAAGGTGACTAGATGTGGAAGTTTTTGTTCCAGGTACGTATACTTAAGTGGGTGCTGATCATGGAAGGCTTCCTGCCTTTGAATGATTCATTGGGGAAATCTGTTAATGTTCCTGTAAATAGTTAGAGACTACAAGCACTACAGACAAAACTACCTTGATTCCTTGATCATACCGTCCCACCAAAAGACATTTCTTGATTACAAGCCTTGGCCATCTCTTATTTCTGTCAATGAAGTATAAAAGGCTTCGAAGAGCATTCTCCAGAAAAAAGTGAGCAAAATCCCCTGCAATTTCAAGATAACCATATTCTAATACAGTTTGTATGCCTACAAAGTTGATTTCATTGACTAATAGCCAGTAGCACCTAGTTTTCTTCTTGATTCAAGCAGAAGATTGTTTCCTCAGCCTGTATACATGTAGCGGAACTACTTTGCCACCTGTGTAGCTGTTCAACAACAAGTGTCTGTTTCCCAAGACACACATCCTCCTTGAATTCAGCCTTTGGTATCTGCCTTCAGGGTGCTCTGATGCTTTTTGGCATAATTGATTAGATTTTTTTCCTGCTGAATCCCAGCTACTCAAATCCTTTGCCCTCTCCTGATCAATGGCTGAAGACATTATATACCCTCAGGAAGAAAAGCCATTTCAGAAATCCATGTCCAGCATCTAGTCCTAAAGCTCATATTCTTGTAGCCCACTCCTGTTTGATTCATTTATCTGTTGCAGTAATTCTTTCTCCCCCTGTGCTATCCTCACCAGTGTTCAAAATCCCGCAGTTCTTGTGGTGCAGCATTTTCTTATAGCTCCTACAGTCAGGATGAGACACCTCCTGTGCAGCATTCCTCTTCCTGGCACACAACTGTGCCTCATCAGAGTTTTGTGTGGTCATGCCAGCCAGGGATTCCCCAGGTATTTTGTAGCTAAGAATAACTTTCCATAGTCATGGTTCATGCATGGCCAAATCTGATTTACGTCCTGATTTTGCCTTTCAATGCAGATATAAGTTACTCACAGTTGGATGTACTATCTCTTTCACTTTCGTCATCCCCAGTTGCTGAGCCAGTCTAGGTCCTACTGCAGCTACAGGGCTTCCACCAAGCTTGGGACAGGTCTCTCGCTTTGCTGCTGCTGCTTGTGTGACTACACATGGAGGCTAGGGTGCTTATGTCCAAAAACAGCAGTGATTTTTTTTCCATCCTTTCTGTAAGGAAAAGGGTATCCCTTTTCCATATAAACAACATCCTACTGCATGTTGTGTATATGCCCATGTTATCTCTGCTGGGGAGCCTCAGGAGGAGTCACTGAAACCGGTTTTGGTCTGCCTTCCCATGGCTATTTATTGTGTCTTGACTGGATTTGTTTCATGGGGTGGCTCTTGCATAGTAGTCACTATGATTATTTTTTTTTATGTGGGAGGGCATGGAGTAGTTGAAGAGATTCCCAGGTCTTCACTCACCCATGGATTCTAGTCATAAGAGCCTGTAGGGTATATACAATCTCTTGCTTTGCTGTTTGAACCAAGAGCAATATTTCTTGAAAGGCAGATGGCTTGATGGTTAAAAGGTTAAAAGCTTTGTTAAACATGTGTGTGCGTTGCCATTGATTGTGGATTTGATGGTATTTAAGTGTACTTTGAAAGGAAACCATTGATGTAGGGCCCTCTCCTTGTCATCCTTACTCAATCCCAGTGTGAAACAGCCTAACAGATTGTCAATTTATTAATTGACCACAGACTGTGGGTCAAAAGACTGAAATACATGGGTGGTAATTACTGTGGTTTGATAAATCTGGGCACATGGAAGTTCATTGCAGTTACAGTATAACTTCCTATGTGGTGAGGGAATGAATGTAAATCTGGGTCTGAGTTTGCACAACACATTCTGTCTAGCTGAATGTGAAAAATCTTTTCAGATCATTATTGTCAAAACTCTGATATTCAGATATTGCTTCAGAAGCTTATTTGACTGGGCAGGCCAACATAAACTCAGCCACGTGTGGAAAAGTGTCACCATTCTGAAAAGGAAGAAAGATAATACTATGAGTATGATCAGTAAGATGATATGCAGAGCTTATATCATCATTAAGATGACATACAAATTGCATGATAAAATCTTGTAGGATTGCCTGATGTTTGCTGTTCTGTTTTTGATCTCATGTTAAAAGAAATTGTTTGCGTTGCCTCCTCTGTTGTGCCTAGATTTTTAAAATTTGTATTCAATTTTAAGGTAAGATACATAAGAAGTAAATATAAATAGTGGTAGCACAAGTGATATATTCATAATGGTATAATAAAATGAGATTGTGATTCAATTATTAATAGATTATTGTTATGATAAATATGTAAAAAACGTTTCTTGACAATAAGATATATCCATTATATTATTCTTACGAAACCTATAAACTTTTATAGTCTAAGAAGCCTATGTAATATATTTATGACATTGAGATAATTTTTGTGGCAGCTCTATATCAGAAAACTAGGTCCAGCTAGTATTTTGTAAAAAGTATCTAAGGTCAAATCACTAACGCTACATGTGTTATTTCTGTCGACCTAGAAATGCAGACCATAAGCACAAGAATGCAAACACTTCAAAGCTGACAAAACAGAAATCACATGCTTCTACAAGCAAAGCAGCATCCATGAAAATGTGTTTTGACTGTTCTTGCTTCTGAGTTAAGTTCCTGTTCTTGAATATCTGGGATGATTCTTGCAAATTCACAGAGGCATATGAAGGCCAATGTCTGCTTGAAAACTTGTACAAAAGTGTAAAAAGCAGAGTGTCCCTTATTAAGATGGATGGAATTTCTTCCCCTTCCTAAAATACAATGGTTTTGTGGAGTTACTGTGTGCTTTAACACAATCCTCTGCACATCCTGAGCATTATCCATGATGGTGACTCAGTCAAAATAAGCAGGCTGTTCAGTTGCCACTCAAGAGGACTTGGAAAATGGTGAATCGAGCATATTCTGGGGAAAGAAAAATAAAATATTGGAAATGCTTCCTACTTGAGCCTAAACACAAGGGGACTTTACAAAATCAAGAGCATCTCTGAGGACCTACAAAGCGACCCAAACACAGAACACGGAGCTGGCTCAAGCGCGTTACTAGATAGCATTCAGTTGGCAAGAGCAGGGAAGAGCAGAGAGACTGTTTGCCTCAGAGTGATAATTATTAGGCCATAGAGCTGTCTCCCAAGAGAAAACTGCTGGAAGCACCAACACTTGGCACATCTAAAAACACATTAAATAAAGCACTAGAAACTCTGCTGTAAGGAACGGACTTTCACTGGCATGCTAATATTCTAATCTTCTACTCTGCTGACCCCCAAAATCATAATATCCAATGTCCTAATTTCCAAACCTGTGACTTAACGCTTCTTTTTCGAGTAATTTCCATGTTTACCTAAATACAGAGTTGGGTACAGGGTTGGTTGCCATCTTGCTAAATGGGAATTTTTCATAGTTCTACCTGCATTTAAAAAAAATACTTTCTGGAGTCGTGGGCGCAAAAGTGAAGGAGCATTTCATATCTCAGTAATGTCCACCCCCTTTCCTGTGCCATTTCCTGGGTGCCTTGCCTTTATCGAAGACAAAAGCTTACCTCTCAGAGCACCCCTTAGCCTTTTATTGATGTGGTGCCCATTGGCCCTGCTGGATTTCACAGGCACTGCGAAAGTGGATGTACCTAGGTGGAAAATTGCCCAATGGGTTGTTGCAGACACATAATTGACCATTTGACCTTTAAGCTCAATCTCAGTCCAAGGAGGTGGATTTTTTCGAGGTTTTGCATGTTTTTTTGACTGTGGAGCGTGACAACATTGAGAAATGCAAAGTAATGAGGAAATACAGCAGCGTTTTGACCCCTGCTTAAAGGAAAACAAAGCAAATAATAAGAGTAGTATGCCAGCTGTAAACACAAGAGTAACACTGGAGTGTTCTTAATAGAGGCCTGAGGCACTAGAGTAAGTCAGGCTGTGCTGAGCCTGCAAGGCTATCTTTATCGACAGTGTCGGTATCTCTTTGTCTGACAATAATGGCACTAAAAACTGTGCTCTCAGAAAAGATACAACAAGGCAAAAGGCCTGACTCAACAACGAATCACCCTACTTTTGTGTCATGGTAACTCCTTTAAAAACAAGCAGAGGCAATAGGATGTAACTGGGGAAACAGAGGTGCTAATCTAGCTCATCTCAATGCGAAGATTTCCACTTGCCAGTTTTGTTTAGTAAAAACATCTTAGCTTGATGAAATAGAACTCCAGGCAATATTCCATAGTATATTTTCTAAGCTACACTATATTATAAACATCATAGCAAACTACAGGAATGATATCCTACCCATCCTTACTATTTTTTAGTGGCAGTTCACATCGGGGACTACCAATACGCACAGTTTTCAAAACATTTTTCTCAGCGTACCAGCAAAAGAAGAAATACTGTAATTTGAGGGACATTCTGTATGAAGGCAATTGATGTCGGCAGAAGAATTCCTACTTCTGCCTCAAAAATGAGAAAATTTCTGAAGAAAATTTGTAACTGAAAACAGGTACAAGTATTGTTGTTGGATTGATGACAGAAGAGGGTGGCTCTTTGCCATTTAAAGATGTCTAGGCAAGGATGAGCATGAACATAAAATATATGCTGTGGAGTAACCCTAGACTTTGTAAATAGTCCATTTCATCACCTGAAAGACCCTGAGAATGCGTTATCTCATACCAGTGGAGAGTTCTGTGATCACAATGAGGCACGTGTAATGGAAAAATAGGCAGTGTTATCCATTTAACTATATTTTCTGTGAGGCTGAAGAAATACTATAGGGATTATCTCCAGTAGTGAAAGACGATTACTTGAGGCACTGAGTTCCAGGCACTCCTGAGGTTTCACCTGTGTAACCTGTAGTCATGGTGCTGAATGGTGGGTGACCAGAGCGAAACCTGTGGGGCCCACGGGATGCCTCCTGTCAGAAATCTGACTTGCCAAGATAATAAGAATTCCCTAGCTGAACCCAGAGGCTCAGAGGTTACGGTTCCCAAATTAAAACTGGTCATCAGGACACCCTAATGCAATGCTGAGTGGCTTCCCCAGAAAGTATAGGTGAGTTCAGAACCAGGCAACAAACCCAGAACCAGCATGGTCACCGTATTCAGATGCATGAGCTGGTTTGTTGGTTGCTTTTTGGGGTTTTTTTGTTTGGGTTTTTTTAATTTTTACTCATTCTTGCAAATAGAAGTATTTTCTAAAAGCACCGTTTTGTCTCATGAACGAAGCCTCTGTGTCCAAAGATAAACATTCCTACAGTTCCTCCCAGAAGACTAAAGAGAGATGTGGTTTGCAACGTATGAAGCCACAGTATCAACAGCCCTAATTATGTTTTATCAAGGAAATTCTGAATGCTTTGAAACCAATGAGAAAACACTTACCAACTTTTGCAGGATCAGAATTGACCTTCAGTCAAACAGTACCAATGTGAAGCCAGTGAAATTCTGCTGCAAATTTCAGGGGGACTGATGGACTCTATTTCTAACTTTTTTTTAGATCTTTCTTATGGGATGCATTTAAACTATGAGAAGTTACACCACCTCCAAAAACTTGGTTAAATTCTCCAGCCCTGTACCTCATTCACCTTCAATTCTTAGAAATCACCTGGGACAATTTAAATCTCATTCAGCAGAATGGGTTTTCTAATGACACATTCCCATGCTTTGTGTGCATAGCATTCCTATTATCCTGTGCAGACCAGACCTTATAACAGTAAGAAATAAAAGTTCCGATAAGCATTGATCAGGCTTCTATCCTGAGAGAGCAAACTCATGGAAATTTTTATAACTGTTTCAAATACTGCTTGCCTGTGCATGGTGTGATTGTCTTTCCTGGATCAGAAATCTGGAAGTTCGGCTCACAGGCTGCGAGCTGGCCTCCTACACAAAGCTGACATCATAATTAATTAAAAAGAAGTAACTGTACTAGTGGTATTCTTGAGATGAAGCATTAGTGTAGCAAATTCTGGACAGCATCCACTCCTACAAATGATATCACAAATTGCTTGGCACAGATACAAGCTCTCATCATTAAGAGAAAGTGCAAGAATGCTGTTGGGATTCCTGGAGTAGTGTAAAAACAAACAAAAAACAACCCCTAGTTATTCAGTCTTCAAGGATGAAAAGCACGGAGACTACGTTAGCGAGTACCTGGTGCAGGGTGTAAACTGCATCAGATCGCACCAGGCTGTGCTAAGAGGTAGTAGCTGCCACTAATCCCTCACCAGAAACAGGAAGGCTTTCTGTGTGTCCCCTGAAGTACTTGCACTCCTCTCACATCGCCACTCTTCTGTAACATGAGATGTACATTCATTTGTTTCCCAGGATGAAGCTGAGCACAGCCAACACATTCCTATTGATTCCTTTATGCTGTATATCTAGGCATTTTGTTTAACGACGGTAGCAAATGGGTGAATAATACTTACTATCTCTTCTCAGCTAAGTATTCACAGCTCAAACTCAGTTACTTTTGCAGCTGTCTGCACTCCTGTCGTTTGATCATC
>VZSF01003609.1:422858-506179 GCA_013398295.1 Chionis minor | reverse complement strand
AAAAAAAAAAAAAAAAAAAAGTCTTCCTTATATTCAGTCTAAATCTGCCCCCTTTCAGGACACAGCCAGGTAAACACACAAAGCAGGGAGGAAGGACAAGTTCCAGGATGCAGCCATATGGATAAAACCAGAAAAAGATCCCTTGACTTGGGTTGTCAGAGGCAGCCCCAGCTGTCTCTTCAGAGACTTTCACTTCTTGATGCTCACTACAAGGAATGATGCATAAACTTTAGAGCGACCCTCAGGGATGTGCATCTGAAATACAGGAGCTTTGGGAAGTCTGGATGCTGAGCAACTGCATTCACATCACAAGGGCTCCAATGTCTACCATATTTAACAGTGGTACTGTAGAAAATATTTATGCCTCCTTTGTATATTTTCAGAGCAACAATGAAAGAGATCCCAGACTCTTCAAACCAGCAGGCAACAAGCTAGAAAGGAGGAACAGGGTCCTAGAAAATCCTGTTCATCAAAATAAAATGCTGAACATCAATACGTGGGGTTTGCAAACAGTGACAGATCAAATGATATACAGCAATCTGTGGTGATGTCTTGCTCCACCTCCCCACTAAATGCTGTTACTTCGACAGACAGCTATCACTGGTGGCAAGGTGCTCCAAGCAAGTTTTGACAGATAAGGTGACAGATGCTTTGCCAAGTACCTGCTGTCTCAGGAATTGCTAAATACTCAGCTGTACACCACATCTCACTATTCTAACTCCATAAGCCATCTTAGCTTAAAAAAAATGCTAAAAAAAAAAAAGGAAAAAAAAGAAAAAGGCAAAGTGTGCCCTGCAAACCTTAAGTTACTGGTCATAAATTAGAAACCAAGCAGGAACCAAAAGCCCTGAAAGGGAGTTTAAAACAATGAAGGGATCACGGCAACGCGCACTAAACCACGCAGAGAGGGAACCTAAACTTTCTATTGGTTTCACATGCAGAGTTTGTCTCAAGAGCATCTCTGTCCTCTGCTTTTCCCTGTGAGTCACTTGTCTTTCCTCAAACTCCACATGTTCTCAGATCCATTGCTTTCCGTCACTGGGAAGAGAGCGGCAGGGTCTGGCCAATGTACCATCCCTCCAGTGCATGTTTTAGACCTGCCTGATTTACAGGCTGATGTTGATAGGCAATGTCAGCACTGGGAGACAGCCCCAGCCACTTTAATAGGTCAGATGGAAGAACTCACATCACCTCTGGATCCCAGGACAGAGAATTGCTATTCAGAGACACAGAAATATTTGGGGATTCAGATAATTATACAATCACACTTATGCAAGACAAGTAAAGGGGTTCAATTTTTCACCCTTTGAACAAGACAGAAACGTGGTCTAAGACACAAGTACAACATCACAGACCTAGAATTTTTTAAGTTGGACAGGGATAAACACAACTTGTATTTTTAAATCCATATTTTCACAATTCCTGGTAGCCAAGGAAATCTGAAAATTGTAAGGTGGTGTGGAAGAACCCTATTCCCCTGGGTCATCCTTTCCTCACTCTCTCAATGTCAAACACTTGCAGGCTGTGATGAGATAGGCACAGACTTTGTTAGTGGGATATCTAAACAAATATGATCCCCTTGCTCACGGTCTCCTTCACGTCACTTATTTTATCCCTTTGATGAGACACCAGAACACTTCACATCAAGGGCCTTTTGTAGCTGAGGTGGGGTTTGTTAGGCTTAAAGAAAGGAATCCACAGTCTCTTGGGAATCAACCCAGCACTGTTGTCATTTAAATTTGAGAATTTCAGGACGGTAGTGTAGTTGTAAGTCACCTTTCAGGAGTCAGATTCTACATTTATGGAGGGAAAAGACAGAAATGAGGTATTTATAAAGAATCTATTCTGGCAAAATGCAAAATAAAAATAAGAGGCTGATCTTTTCCTGGACTGCATTACTGCTGCTATTTATATAAGGATTGGAGACTTTATCTGCAGCTTAAGTCTGTAAGAATTTCCAGGAGAGTTTTTAGAACACAAGAATGCTATAGCAAAAAAAAACCCCGTTTATGATTAAAACAAGCTATATTTAAACGAAACTGCTAAAAGTGAAGGAGAGTACAGCTTTTGGTTTTGTGCATAAAAGACACTGAAAATGGCAGGGGAAAAATATTTGTAGGCATGTGATAGCATTGCAATTACAGTTACGTAACAAGGATGCAAACTCAAGAAAGAAAGTTTTCTTCAGCAGAGTAAATAGATGAGCATGGCTGAAGTCATTCTAAGCAGAAAGCACACTTACATACAAGGTTTATAAAGCATGTACTCAGTAAAAAAGACAGCCTTTGATGTTTTTAGGCAGTAGCTTTCATTTAGAGTTATATAAAAAAAATCTAGGATTATGTTTACTCAGTATTTATTTACTGTTACTAGTTATGACAAATTCCAAAATTATTTTCATAGGAAGTTATTTAATAGACGGTTTATGGATATACAAGTATCCTGCAGAACTATTTTCTTCTCAGTTGCTCTATTCTTGATTTTGCTAGTAAATCGAAGACAAACTGTAGGACCTAAAAAATGTAGTTAGAACTTTACATCAGGAAACACACATACCAAAATACTACCTCCCTATAGATTCTAGTTTTCTATTTGTTATAGTAAAGAACCAACCAAAAATCCTGCAACTTAATTAAATGACAGAAGCCTGAAGACATACAAGACACTTGTGGAAGACAACGAACTTGCCAGCTTCACTTGCACAAATCTTTTTCGAAAGCCAATGCAATTTCCATGTTCTGAACTAATGCAGAACTTCACCCTTCTAATAGATTGACCTTGCCATTCTACATTTCTTTACTGCGTCCCTCTCCATCCTCCATCTCAGTTATGTTTTCCTCAGTTTCTTTGAACTGCAGCCCTTCAGAGGTGGGACAATTTTATTGCTGCACCTCCACTGCTCAGCACAGCTAGATCCTGATTTGGATTGGGCCCTTTGGCTACCATAACAAGATAAGATCATGCTGGAAATATGCTTTTGTTCCTCAAAAATCTTTCCAAATGGAACTGCCAAGGATTATATAAAGAAATGTAGTCCTATTCATGCCAGTACCCATTCTCTCATATACAAAACACATCAAAACTACAGCTCTGACATGCCAGTAACACTGATTCATCCGTCTGAATTCCCGTCCTCCCATTCCCTGAATATTTCTAATGCGATCCATCGGTTTGCAGATTGAGAACCCTTCATATCTTTTTATGTTACATACCGATTAACTCAATGTCTTGAGATGAAATCTGAGACGACAAAATATTGTATGCACGAGCAGGCATCTTTCTAATAAAGTGCTATGCTTTCTGTAATGGAAGCTTATTTTTAGAAAGTTAATAAAGAGATTAATCTTCCAGACCAGAGGCTGTAGGGAAATTAAGAGTTGTTTAATCATGCAGAGCAGTAAGATGCTGTGCAATGTTAAGTATAAGGCTAGTCACTGACCCTTTCTGGTGAGTGAATGGATTATTATGTTCAACATTTCAATTTAGCCTGGTACCATAAGTGCACAGTAATTGTGATTTTATTATACAGTCACATAAATAATGCAATATTTTTAATGATCCATAGCCTTTAGAACACCACAGTGAAAACTGTCTAATACAATAAGAAGGTACTATGCACTGCTTAATTTTTACTGACATTAAATTCGTAAGAAACATTAAGAAATTTCAACAGCTATAAAGAAAAAATCAACACTGTAACAACAAGGTTGTTTAGCTATAACACAGCACATGTCAAGAGATATATGGATTGTTGATTAGGAAAGGAATCTGGAATCACAAAAAGAAAGTAAGCACGTTGTAAGAATAAAGTTTGATTTACATAATTATTGTTTTGCTGTTATATTAAAATAACATCTAAGGCATGTAGTTTTTAAAATTTAACAATGCAAACACTAAACATATATTTCATTATTTTCTTTAACTCCTCCAAAACCAATGTATTCTTTTCTTCCTTCCCAGAAAGAGCAAGGATTTTAGTGAAAATATGACGCTGAACAATTGCCTTTAATACAAGGATCTCTAGGGAGACTCTGTTCCACTCTCTGTTGGAATGATGATTTTCATTATTTTGTTCCTAGAAGTAACCCAAGGATTCCCGTAGCTTCTTGTTACTTTGATGAGAAGCACAGAATTGAAATGTAACTCTCACTTTTCACAATTATCTCCAGAATTAACAGTACTGTTTAAAAACAACACGATTTATCATTAAACATGAAGAATCCTGATTTTTAAAAAGATAGCCCTCACGTATCCTAATTTTCTATTTCCCTTTATACTACTTTATTTAATTTCTAAACCTCAAGTTAAATAAATAAATATGCAAAAGCTATGTCTTACTATTTCCCATCTAAATATTGTGACACAGAGACACAGAAACTGTTTCTTCAGGTTCTGATACCCAACAGTTTAGCAATATCAGAATTTAAAATTCTTCAGTCTCCTATCAGCCCTGAAGGAATGACAGCCATATATAGCCTGTTGCAGAATTTGTTTCGATGAGCCTCATATATGCAAGCTTAAGGGATATTGAGATATTCACACAAGTGTAGTGACTCTCTCTTTAAATTGCTAAATAAATATAAAAGGAAACAAGCTAACAGGTTTTCCCGATGAGTCTGTCAGGGCTAAATCCAGATTCCTTCAAGGCAAACAGGAGTTTCGCCATGAATTCAGTAGGGCCAAGAGCTCATTAATTACTGGGGCAGCCATTCTGATGGCTGCATGTGGTGGGCTGACCTTGGCTGGATGTCCGGTGCCCATCAAACCAAGTCGATCATTCCCGTCTTCAGCTGGACAGGGGAGAGAAAATAGAACAAAAGGCTTGTGGGTCAAGGTACAGATAAGGAGAGATCATTCAGCAACTACCATCACGGGCAAAACAGACTCAACTTGGGGAAATTAGTTTAATTTATTACAAATCAAATCAGATTAGGGTAATGAGAAATAAAAACTAAATCTTAAAACACTTCTTCTCTGTGCTCCAGTGCCCGGTACATCTCCTGCACCTCCTTTTTCACTGATTTTGGTGTCTGCAGAGTTGCTTCTCTCATATTCTCACTCCTCTCTCTGTCTGCTGTTGCACAGCAACTTTTCCCCTGCTTCTTAAATACGTTATCACAGAGGCACTACCACTGTTGCTGATGGGCTTGGCCTTGGCCAGCAACAGGCCTATCTTGGAGCCAGATGGCATTGGCTCTTTTGGACACAGGGGAAGCTTCTAGCAGCTTCTCATAGAAACCATCCCTGTAGCCTCCCCGCTACCAAAACATTGTCACACAAACCTAATACACCATGTAAATTAAGAGTAGATTTAAAGAGTTATTCTTGTCTCCCTCTCTCCTCTTCCTACAAGCACAATTTAACTTCTGTTTTACTTCTTTATTGTCCCTTGACAAACTTGGTCTTACAAGGTTTGAGAGAGCTTTTTCTCTGAAGTACAGCTGGTATTTTTCATTTGGAATTAAAAGACATGAGGGCTAAACACCCCTGAACTTTCAAATGATGCCCCCACTGTTAGACTAAACGGATTGAACAGTCTAGATAACCCAAAGCCTACACAGTCCTTCTTACTAAAACTGCTAGCAGCTGTGCTGGTTTTATTGGATTGTTTTAGAGACACTGAGAAACTGGCCAAGATGACCATGTCTTTCCATGAGCACTATTTGGCAACAAATACTCTTGTCTCTGGCTAGACTCAAATCAAGAGAGGTGTTGTAGCTTGTCGTAAATCCTCTACTTTTAGCTGTAGTTTTGGGTTTTAGTTTTTGAGCTTGATACCTGCTTGAGATATTCTTTAGTTTGTCACAAAGTGCTTTATACTCTACACTGAAGAAATCATAACTTGATTTACATGATAGTGAAATACAGAACTAGAAATCAGCCATGAGCTGGACACTTACACCTACACAGGTAACGAGTTACATGTGTAGTTCTGCAAGTAGTTCTGGGCTGATAAATGACTTATTTCTTTAAACCTCAGATAAAAAAAACCTCCCAGCTTGAACATGAATTTTCTGTAGCAAAGAAAATAATAAATCACAGGCATCATTAGAAAAAAGGAAGAATGAAGCAAACAAATAAAGAAGTTAATTCAAAACTTGTTCTTCATCCTACTTGCTACTTGGTACCACTTCCAATTCACTATGCTTCTGCAACATATGGGCTAAACCTAATACTAGTTATGCTAGCATACCCCAATTCTCTTCGAAAGTATTAACATAAATATTTATTCATAGATATTTGCATGCCAGGTATTAAAATTAGGGCAACTTCTGGATATTCTGCTTGCTAACCAAGCTGGTTTTTGAGTATTATTAATACCTGAGTTCATAACAAAAATACACTTCTTGCCTTCTAACTTATAAAATACTGGTAAAATGTGGTTGCCAAAGGAAACATTTATTGAAAAACAAAATCTGATTGGTGTTTTTAATTCTCAGATTCTACTCAAACAGCTCCATCATTTACGGTTAGGGGGAGTAAAACATCATTAGTTGTTTAATCGTGTTTCAATGAGATTTCCCTCATCTTACACAAAGCAGGTTTTACCTTGATGATTCCCAGCCCTTTGGAATGCAGCAGTTACTGCTCAGCCAGAAATCAGAATATATAATTTTATGTATTTTAAACTTTTCATACGTCAATGAAAAATCACTTAATCCATGTGGAAATCTTAAGAAAAGGAATCTTTTGCTCCTGATCTTTTAATGAGCAAGCAGGAGACAAAAGGCACATGTCAAAGCAGTGTGTAAAGCAATGCGGTTGACCCTTCAAGTCTTCCAAACCGAAGAAGCTACAGAGAACTTCTTTTGTGTTTCAGTATAGGAATAGTACTGGTCCTATTGACTTGTCCATCCACTGAAACTTGTGGTATGCCCCCAAGGTCAGAGGAACACATATTAGAATCATGGAAGCATAGAATGGTTAGAGTTGGAAGGGACCTTAAAGATCATCAAGTTCCAACCCCCCTGCCATAGGCAGGGACACCTCTGACTACAGCAGGTTGCTCAAAGCCCCATCCAGCCTGGCCTTAAACACTTCCAGGGATGGGGCCTCCACAACTTCCCTGGGTAACCTGTTCCAGTGCCTCACCACCCTCACAGTAAAGAACTTCTTCCTAATATCTAATCTAAATCTCCCCTCTTCCAATTTAAAACCATTACCCCTTGTCCTATCACTGGATTTCCTGACAAAGAGTCCCTCTCCAGCTCTCCTGTAGGCTCCTTTCAGATACTGAAAGGCTGCTATCAGGTCTCCCCGGAGCCTTCTCTTCTCCAGGCTGAACAGCCCCAGCTCTCTCAGCCTATCCTCATAGGAGAGGTGCTCCATCCCTCTAATCATCTTAGTGGCCCTTCGCTGGACCTGTTCCAACAGTTCCATGTCCTTTCTATGTTGAGGACTCCAGAGCTGGACACAGTACTCCAGGTGGGGTCTCACAAGCGCAGAGTAGAGGGGGAGAATCACCTCCCGTGCCCTGCTGGCCACGCTTCTTTTGATGCAACCCAGGATACGGTTGGCTTTCTGGGCTGCCAGCGCGCACTGCCGGCTCATGTTGAGCTTCTCATCCATGAGCACTCCCAAGTCCTTCTCCTCAGGGCTGCTCTCCAGCCATTCTCTGCCCAGCCTGTATTTATGCCTGGGATTGCCACGTCCCAGGTGTAGGACTCTGCACTTGGCTTGGTTGAACTTCATGCCATTTGCATTAGCCCACCTCTCAAGCCTGTCCAGGTCCCTCTGGATGGCATCCCTTCCCTCCAGTGTGTCAACTGCGCCACCGAGCTTGGTGTCATTGGCAAACTTGCTGAGGGTGCACTCCATCCCACTGTCCATGTCTCCAACAAAGATGTTAAATAGCACTGGTCCCAGTACTGACCCTTGCGGGACACCACTCGTCACTGGCTGCCATATGGACATTGACCCATTAACCACAACCCTTTGAGTGCGGCCATCCAGCCAGTTCCTTATCCACCGAGTGGTCCATTCATCGAACCCGTGACTCTCCAATTCCTGGGTCTTTTTTACCTAACTGACAAGAAATGCAAGGAAACAGCATTAGAATAAATTCCTACAGTCAGATACGTCTGGGAGAAGCCTCACATTCACAGGCCCTGGTTCTCATTGAGGATTTCAAGCACCTGGTTGTGGTTGACCTGCCATCTCTGTTGTCCACTGAAGGGACAGTGCAGCAGGGCACAAACAGTCAGGAGGTTTCCGGACAGCACTGATGACAAATTCTTGGCAGGTAATCCAGAAGCCAGTGAGGGGAGATGATCTGCTTACAAACAAGGAAGAACTGAGCAGGCTGGGAGCATCCTTGTCTGCCATGACTATGAGACGATGGTATTCAGGATCCTGGGAAGAGAAAACAAGGCAAAAAGCAGCATCACAACACTGGCCTTCAGAAAAGCAGACTTTGACCTGTTCAGGGACCTGTTTAGACGAATTCCACAGGATACAGCCCTGGAGATAGGATAGTCGGGGAGAGTTGATTGATTTTCAAGGATCATGTCCTCCAACCTCAAGAACAGTCCGTTCCTATACAAAGAAAGTCAAACAAAGGTAGCAGGATGCACATGCTTGGGTGAACAAGTAGCTGGCAAAACTCAGGCATAAGAAGGAAATATTCAAGAGCTGGAGGCAGGGTCAGGTAACTCAGTAGTAATAGAGAACATGCAGGATTTGGGTTAGGAAATTTAAAGCCCACCTGGACTTGAAACTGGAAGGGGATGCAAAGACCACTAAGAAGGATTTCTATGGATATGTCAACAGCATAAGGGTGACCTGGTGATACAGGACATGCAAAAGGCCAAGACACTTCATGCCATCTTCACCTCAGTATTTATTGTTAAGACCAGCCTTCATAAATCCCAGGTGGGTGAAACCCTGGGGGAAAGTCTTGGAATTGGGTTAGGGAACATGTCAATAGGCTGGGTACACAGAAGTCCATGGGACCTCATGGGATGCACTAATGAGTGCTGAGGGACCTGGCCTATGTCAGTGTAAGGCCATTCTCAATTGTCTTTGAAAGATGACGGTAAGTAGGGGAGAACTGGAAGAAAACAGCTATCTGTCAGTCTCATCTTGATCTCTGGGAAAGCAATGGAGCAAATCCTCCTAGACACCATTCCCAAATATATGAAGGATGAGAAGGTGGTTGGGAATGGTCAGTATGAGTTTATAAAGGGAAAATCATGCCTGACCAACTTGATAGCCTTCTACAATAAAATGATTGGCTTGATGAATGAGGGAAGAGCAGTGGATATTGTTTATCTTGACTTTAGTCAAGGACTGACTTTTAGACATGTAGATTTAAAGGCTTTTGACATTGCCTCCCTGAACTTCCTTACAGGCAACTTAATGAAGTACAGGCTAGATAACTGGTCAGTGAGGTGGACTGAATGAACTGCTGAGCTCAAAAGGCTGTGATCAGCAGCATGAAGTCCATTTTGAAGCCATTCCCCAGTGGTGTACCCCAGTGGTCAGTACTGGCACCAATACTGTTTAACATCTTCATTACTGGCCTGGATGACAGGATAAAGCGTACCACCAGCAAGTTCACAGATGATACAAAATTGGGAGGAGGGGTTGATACACCAGATGGCTGTGCTCCCATTCAGAGGGCCATGGACAGTCTGGAAAGATCTCATGAAGTTCAAAGGGAATTTTAAAGTCTTGTCCCTGGTGAGGGCTAACCCAATGCATCATGGGGGAACTATAGTACCCCCTGTACCATAGACTGAAGGCTGACTGCCTGGGCAATGGCTTTTCAGAAAAGGGCCTGAGGGTCCACAAGGTGGACATAAAGCAGCAGTGTGACTTTGTGAAAAGAAAGCCAGCCGTCTCCTGCTTTAGGAGTAACACCACCAGCAGGTTGAGAGAAGACATCCGTTCTGTCTACTCAGCACTGGTGAGAAATATTTGAGCGGTGTGTCCAGTTCTGGGCTCCCTACAAGAGATGAACATACTGGAGCAAGTCTACCAAAGAACCATGAAGATGAGTAAAAGACTGCATCACCTTTCACGAGGAGATGCTGAGTGAGTGGGGACTGTTTAGCCTAGAGAAGAGAGAGGTCGTGGGGTAATTTTATCAATGGAATAATATAGGTCTGAGGAAAGAAGATGGAGCCAGACTCTTCTCAGTGGTACTCAGTGATAGGAAAAGAGGAACTGAAATAGAGGAAATTACATTTAAAGATAAAAAAACCTTCTTTGTTGTGAGAGTGCTCTAACAACTGGAACATATTTCCCATGGAGGTGGTGGTATTCCATCCAACCAGACCAGACCATTCCATTCCATCCAACACCAGACTAACCATGGCCCTGACCTATCTGCTCATGCTGACCCTGTTTCAAGCAGAGTGCTTGGACTAGAAGAAATCCAGAGGTACCTCCCAGACTCAACCATTGAATTAGTGTTTGCTACCTGCAGTTAAGTTATGGAGACTGATCAGTTCTTATTCCTTCCTGGTTTATCTCTTGCTTCTTTTTTTTTGAATACTGCTAGCCTTTAAATAATAGCTGAATGGAGATAGACTACCCTGAATCCTGAAAATCTCAAGCCTCCAGCACACATAGATCATCCAATTTGCACTATGTATGACAGAAAATTGGACAATTTGTGACTATCTGCTAAACTATTTGTGCTAGGCTTAACTTAAAATCTTCTGTGTTTTTTCTTCTATTTCCACAGCCTGTTCCCAACTGAACAAAAGTGGCTTTTAATTAAAGCAAACTCTACATTTCTGGAATGCGTAATTTTTTTCTCTTTTCTCTGAAAATGTTACGGTGCTGAAGCAACAGCACATGTGATAGAGAATAGAGACCAAATTAAATTGTATATTTAAGATGATGGGAATGGGATGAATGGAATACCTAAGAAAAATTTGGTGAAAAAACAAGAACTCTGAGAAGAAAGTTGCAAGGTTTGCTATCAGTTGGCAGCCAGATTTGTGCTTAGATGTTTCACTGATGTGAGCAGCCAGAAAGGCAGCCTGATTGAAGGAGAAATTTACTGAACAGAAGAAAGTGTCTGATGTAAAATACTGACAGAAAATGCCTGCAAGCCTGGGAGCTGTGAGCCTGAGAACTAGGCCTGTGAACCAGAAACATCCTTTAAAAGGGCAGCTGGCCTCTTGGAAGTACAACTGGAGTACCTAGAAAGAGGACACCCTGAGATAACCATCGATAAATGCAAAAACAAGGGCATGAAACAGCACCTCATCATCTGAAAAGATGGAAAACAGTCTGGAAAAATAAAAGTTGCTCCGAAATAACAGAAAACTTCATCATTTATTGGCTGTTACAGGTGAAAAACTGAAATTAACAGCATCTATTGATTGTTTAAAGCAGTGATGTCCTACACCCTCTCATGACTCTATGATATAAAAGGAGCTTGATTTTTATCCAAAGTGGAGCTTCTCTCTGAGACAACTTCCCTTGCTGCATGTATTTTTAATTTTCTAAACTGACTTCTTCACTTGAACTTTCTGTGAGGTCTTGGGCTCTCACTGGGGGTGCCCGGATAACTCTGGACTCTGTGACATGGGTCACCTTTGAAGTGAACTCTGTCTGTAATGTCACTGGTCACCACACTTTTGAGGCTGGCTCAGTTTGTTCTCTCACTTCTGGGATGGTTGGGTACACCTCTGGGATTGGTTTGTTCCCCACTTTGGGACGGTCTGTCCCTTTCTGAAACCTGCCTAATTCACTTGATACCGATATTATAAATGCCCATAAATAATCTATTAAATCTGTTATTATATTGTTGATAGATTGCTTTGCTAATGAAAAGTTCATAGTAGCCTGTAATAGTATATACCTATGTGGTTGTTGCTGTTACTGATTTTTGCTATACGATTGATTGCTGCTATTACTGCCTGCTGCTATACTATTGATTGATACTATATTATTGATTGCTGATAGTAATTTGTAATAGCTGGGTATATACATTAACTTTATTAATCATAATTATATTTGCTACAGGTGATTTTTTAAATTATTTTTATTTTTCTGACAGTTTTCTTACTAGTGGTGATTTCCGTGGTATTTGTGGTAATCTGTAATAAAACAGAGAAATTTAGAGGATAAAGCCTTCATGTCCTTGTGCGCTGTGGAATGCTACAAAAGCATGGTCACAATCTCTGTATACCCACAGGCTGGATAACCCTTTAGGTCTTGACATCAATCCAACTCTGTCTCCTTTCTATAAAAGCATTATCAACAAAGAGATACAAAGACCATCTGGGGATGTTCCTTGCACACAAGAATATCTAAGTGGCACATTATTTGTCTGTTTAGTGTCTCTGGCTCTGTTTCACAGTCTTACAATGATGATGTCTTTGGGTGTATCATCTGTCAATTTCAGGTGTTCCCAGACAAAACCAACAGCCTCCACAAGGCAAGTACTTGTCCACACAGTGTTGAAAGCAATGGTGAAGAAATCGCAGGAAAGGAGGATAGCCACTGAAAAGGACAGAAAGATGGGGAGACAGAGGAAGCCTAAAAAGAAGCTTGAAAAGCCTTTACCTTGCCTTTCCCATCTACAAATGCAGCTAAGGGTATTTTTCTCTTTTGCAAAGTACACAGTGGTATTCAAGAGATAATCTGAGTTGAGTGCACTTCAGCCAATATAAGATACCTCTCAGTCCCATCAGGATGTGAATCGCTGATTGTAGGTGGTAATCCATGTGTAGTCCTGATAATGTGGCTGACATTCTGATCTTATCTTTGCACACCTGAAGAAGTTAAACAGTGATTGTGATTGTCAGTAATACCACAATCAACCTGTAACCTACTGTGTACAGGTAAAAAAGATAGGCAGAGCATGACAACTCTACTTCGTGAAGATTTGAGGAGTTGCAAAGGCCTTTCAGCTATGAAATAAACATAAAAAATCTCCATATTGAAGAATGTATCCGTAAAATAAAGTATTGCAGATCTTGAATAATTTCACTCCGTTGAGGTCTAAACTTACTAGGCAGGATTCATCCTACTTAAATTTAAACATCTAAGTTTGGCATCGAATGCAATGTTACCTGCCAGTCTCTCTTAACAGTCAACAATGGCAAACACGTTCTCCTAGGAGAAAATCACCTAATCCGTGTCAAAAGCCAGCTGAAGGACTGGATTAATTACATTCTGAAGGTGATGATTTTTTGTAGCTAGCTCCTATACACAGAGTTTACAGTGACTAGGTCACACGTCACCTTTTATCTTTTGATGCCCATGTCAGAACTGATGAAAAGTACTTCTTAAAATAAAAAAAATTTAGGAAACTAGTCTGTATCTAACACACGAATTCTGAGCAAAGTTAAAAACTGTTCCATCACTAAGTGTGTCAGGGTATGAGGTTTCAGGCAGTGCTGTATATTTACCAGGAGGAAGTGAGGCTGCTGCCCTCAGATGCTCGAATTTGTACCGAAGTACTGAGGCATATCTTAGGGGAAATGAGATCTTTCCAACTTCTCAAAAGTAGTGTGAATATACAGATTGGGGCAGAAATATGACAACTAAGATGCCACATGCTTCTTTTAAAATATACAAGGGCTCATAGTGTTGCAAGGAATTCAAAGAACACAATGTAGTCTGGGCCAAGGGAGGAGAAAGCACACTTTTCCATAGGGAAGGGTAGAAAAAAAGTCACTAGAGAGAAAAAAAGATTTAATGATTTGCAGTAAAAATCACGTTCAATCGAGGGGATTCTATCTCTTACACAGGGGTTAAGAAGACAGTAGCAAGAATGACAGACTTTACGTCACCCTTTTCTAAATCTTACTATTTCTTGAGTTACTGTAAAACAAGTAAACCTATGTATTTGCTTGCCTTTGCCCATGTATGTCCCTGAGGAGATGAACTGTTCATCAAGAATAATCCCCACGTGGGAGGTACAGAAAAATTGTGTTCAGGGTGAGGATGTTCTGTTTCTGTCACTGAGTTGTCTGAATGTCAAAGCCTCTGCTTTTGGGACACGAAACAAGTAGACTAAATCATCCAGCCAGTGTGCTGGAAAATCCGAGACAAAAAGTCAAACAGGTATACAACCAAAAGCAAGTTTAAGAAAAATATCCAGCACAGTGAGACCTGGAACCAACAGCCTCACAAGTGAGCAGCCAGGGAAACTCTTTTAAGTGCACTGTAACATTGCTTACATGAAAAGATGTTTCAAAGTCCAAAACAATACCAAAAAAACCAACCAACCCAAAACCCCAAACATTTATCTCCACAAATGTCAAAGCAGTTTGCGGTGTTCCTCCAGAAGATCTTCCTTGAAACTTCGACAAGAGCAGCAAAAACCACCATTTTTACAGATCATTTAGATTCATTGGTAAATGGTTCTGTGAGAACTTTCTTGTGCATTTCTAACTGCAAAATACTGCTTTTGCAATACCTGTAAGCCAATTGTGCTGTAGGGCTAAAACTGAGAGAAGAATTTGATTTATGACTTTCAATGGTAATATTCCACAGACAGTCCCAATATTATAAGGATGGGGTTTTCCTATAGGGAATGATTAAACCATTTTTGCATTCTAGTGTTTCACAGCAGTTCAGGGAAGGTCAAAATATTACATCTTTTTGTGTAGGTACTTTCGAGTTTACACGACTGAAACTCAACCAATATTCTCATGCTATATTTTCAATAAGTCATCATGGACAACTTTGCTGAACTAGCAAACTCTGAATTGATATGGAATTAATAAAAATCCCCCAAGGGATTCTTTTTCCACACTTGCACTCGACACATCCTTTTTCTAGCAACACATAAGTACTGTGGTCTACCTTAAGATCTAGATTTTGCTCACAATTACAGTAGTATTAGAAACAGGTAGTTTCATGAAGTTAATGGACCTGACCCTCTTACACCGACCATAAAAGACCATGAGAATCCAGCCACCACAGAAGCAGTACCACCCACCACATTTTAGACTGCATTTTCCCTTTCATTCTTGTTATTCCCAGTTTCCAGCGAAGACGAGCCACACCCTGCTCATCGCACTGTCAATGCAATCAGCAATCTCTTGAACTCTTTTTCATAAACCCACACATCTGAACCTACTAGCTAATTTCAACCAAATTGATGCTCTTTTAAGTTCTGGGAAAACAAATGACTTTACATACTTAGTAAATAACTTTTTAACTCAGTTTGTAGAATTTGTAATCATCTCAAATGTTGAAAAGAGATTAACATAATCTTAAATGTTACTAAACAACCAAGAATCCACATTACACATTCCATACCTTCAGAAAAACAGCAGTTATGGCCTGCATCTTCCTAGAAATGTAAAGTCTATCAGGCCTAAGACAAAAACCCACAGGAATCCAGACTTACAGAATGTTTGCTATTACTCATACATACAATTCTCTGGCTGAAATTTTCCAGGATTTTTTTTTTTTCCCATAGATGAAGTTTGGATGAAAAATTTCAACTCCTTTGGAACACAAAGAAAGACAGGGAAAAGCAAAACACATTCCATTTACCAAGATATAGATTTTATTTTTTAATTATTTTTTTTAAAAAGCTTTCCTAGCTAGGAACAGAAAGAAGATAAGGTATGGAAGTTCTTACCACTGACTTGAGGCAGCAGATAATTTCTCTATGACTGTCAATCCTTTGTTCATTAAAAATAATTTATGTTTATAAAAATGTTACATATTTTCCAGTGTAAATCAACAGTTTTAAGTCCAAAAAATAAATGATGGCAAAAGTAAAAGAGTACTAAAATCAGTATTTAGACCAGAAAAATATACTGCATTGTTTAATAGTGAATCCATCAACAGCAATGCAAATATTTCTTGCATTACTAGAGGCGGTTGTGGGGTTTTTTTGGACACTAGAATGTAACTACACATGCTTAATCTTCGCACAAAACTAAGATGTGACTGGATAGCACCCTTCTAATTGTTATGCCTGCTTTACTGCATTGCTGTTAGCCAATCAATCTTATTGGCATTTCAGAAAAATACTACATTTTGAAAGCAAGATCTTCACACAGTCAAGTCCTTTGCTTATTTCACTGACCAATTTTATGAATTGCAGCCTAGCAAAAGTCAATGAAGGAAAAGTATTCTACACACCCTGAAAACACAAAATTCAAATACACCCCATTTTCATTGTGACATAGATATTTTAGGTTTGCCTCACAAGTCTGTCTCATAAAAGCGAATGTTCATGTTAGGTAGAAGGTTATTTACATTTAGTATACAAGCCTTATGATTCATTAGTGTTGACTTTGTAAGTTAATGTGAGTATCTCTTAAACACAATTTTTTTTCACTTCTTTTTTTTTGTCACCTGAAAAAGTATTATCCTTTTCTTCTCGAAGTGACATAAAGGCAAGTCATGACTATGTCTTTTTAAACTATGAATGCGTGTCTGAGAAAATTTTTGAAAGTTGTATTTTGGGTTTTGGTCCCAAGTGATGTAATATCCCAAGTGATATTTTGGTCAACTCTATGATTCTGAAACAACGAAATTTATTAGCATAGGTTCATCAGACTGCAATGTTGCTTCTGCCTTCCTTTATAACCTGTTGCTGCAGTTAACATTTAGAGGTTCCTATAACTTGAAGAAATACCAATAATTTCCATCAGACAACAGCTGTTACTTTAGCCTGCTCTCTTTGCTTCTCTTCTGTCTTTGCAATCTTTCAATCTGAACATGTCTAAGTAAATGCACATTATTCATTACCATTTCCACTAGCCATGAGACAGGTAGTCAATCATTTGCAAAAAATCAAGAGATTTAGGAAACTACAAATGAATAAACACAGAATTTGTTCCTGCCACCTACCTGGTTCTCACAAAATCCATTCGCCTTCACATGGTTTATCTCATATAATTTGCAATTATTTGGCATAACAGTATATATTTTAAATATCCATGTTGGACATTCAGAAAAAAAAGTAGTTTTCAGGCAAGTCATATACATTGGTTTATATAGTCAAGTTTGGAAGACAAAAATCCCACTCCAGCCTTTAAGGGGAAGATGGGTGAGAATTGAATAGCATTACCTTATCCATTCAAGGAGTATGTTATCCATTCATCAGCTTGATACATTTCCTTAAGACTGTCAGCAGTAGCAAAGTGATAAGATAATGCAATGAATTCATTTTCATTATCTGGAATATTTCCCCAGTGAAAGCTGAATATAGTTCCAGTTATTTTTGTAATGAAGGGATAAAGAGACTAATCACTTTTTAGCTAGATATATTTCAATAAACAAATGCTGCATAGTCATTTACAAAATTATACATTTTTGCATAAATTAATTTGGGGGGTTTTTTAGTTGGTTGGTTGCTTTTTCTGTTTCTAATATGGACATCCTTCTTAGAAATTAGAGCGTTTTAGTAACCTTGTGACTGTCGCATTTTCTTCATCTACAATTGACATCACAAGTGTAGACTTTCAAAATTGCTTTTAAATCCATATTGTCAATGAAAAACTTGATGTAGTATTTGCTTTTTTGTACATTGAAATGTTTTAATTTAACAAACTGTTCTGATTTTGAGTGTAGGTCATATATAGGATCTATGGAGACCGTGGTATTCTGACGGCCACTACCTCAACTTCACATACTGATGGGATCCTTTATACTACACTGCCCAATGAACAGTCATCTATAATTCACTACGCAGTTACCATAACCATAAAGATTTAACATTTGTAGTTCCTCTGAGTAACTGAAAATACAGATGAGTACCAATAAATCACAGTTGAGGAGACTTACTCCTACCTAATCCCTGATCAATGTATCACTGCCCGTTAAAAAACGAGAGACAGGAAATCTGGAAGTTTCTATTGAAAGACAGATTTTGATAAAATGAAAATAAGCAGAAACTATGGCTTTCAGGCATGGTACTTCAGATTATTGATGAAACGCATCGCTAAAGAACACAGGAAGTAATCTTGAATATGTGTGGATTTAGGCTTAGTAAAGGAGGCTGTTAATAGTTACATGATTCTCAGTAAATGCAGACTAGCGAGGTGACTCTCCGTGACATATATTTCTCAGTTATGTTTCCAGCCTGATGTTAGAACAGGAGTAACTTAATTAAACCATCATAATCCAAGTCATAAGTCCAAGGTAAATGAGAGCAGGTAACGCACTTTATCAATGGAATGGACTCTGTTCAGTCCAAGGCTCTCAGTGAAGCTGAGCTCTCTGGCAGCAGCAAATCTTTCCAAGGAGGGCTGTCAAAGCACGATGGGCTCATTGCCTGCTAGCAGCCCACACCTCCACCCAGCTGCCCTCAAAGCTGGATGGGATAGGTGCAGTCATACGCAGAAAAGAGAGCCGTTCTCACAGAGACCATATCAAAACAGCTACAGTGAAGATTTTTATAGCAAACACAATCTCCTCTCTCCCATAAAGCTGCCTTTGATCTTGCACAATTCTGAAAACATCAGGATAGGAATTCTAGCTTAAAAGTGCAGAGAGGTATTTTCTCATACAGATGAAACATGAATATGCAAGTATTAGGATGATACACTGGACATGGCAATTGGGAATGAACACATTTCACGCAACAATAAGAAATTCCACCCTCCACTCATCGTTCTTACAGCCAGTAGAATAGAAATTGAATTAAGAAGTGAGATTTTTCCCACAGCCTTCTCCTGGACAACCCAGCAAGGTACAGACTGGATGGGTGCTCTGCGAGATGGGTATGAAATTGTCTAATAGGACACACTCAGAGAGGGGTGATCAAAGATTTTCATTCAGGCTGGCAGCCTGTCACAAGTAGGGTCCCTCAGGGACCGATGCTGGGCCCTATGCTGTTCATGGGACTGAAAACACCCTCACCAGTTCCACTGATGACACCAAACTGGGTGGTGAGGCAAACACATCAGAAGGGAGGGCCATCTTACAGAGAGACCCAGACGGGCTGGAAGGGTGGGCTAGCAAGAACAGTGTGAAGACAACAAAGACAAGTGCAAAGTCCTGCACCTGGGATCACATAACCAAAGAACCCAGCACAGGCTACGATCTGTGCGTCTGGGGAGCAGCCTTGCTCCTGGTAGACAACAAGCTGAAAATGAGTCGGCAGTGCACCGCTCCAGCAACAAAGGCAAATCAGATCCTTGGCTGCATGCACAGGGGCATTACTAGCAGAAATAGATGTGATCATCCCACTCTGCTCACACTTGCCAGATTGCACATGGAATGCTCTGTCCGGTTCTGGTCCCCATGATTCAAGAACAGACAGACTGGAGAGGGTCTGAAGGACGGCCTCAAAGATGATCAAAGGGCTGGAGAACCTGCCCTTTGAGGAAAGACTGAAGGAGCTAGGTCTTTTCTTCCTGGAGAAGGAAAGGCTCAGCAGGGACCTCATCACAGTGCTCCAGTACTTGGAAGGTGGCTATAAAGAATACAGAAACCTCTTTACAAGGAGAAGGCACTCGCTTCACACACTGAAAACAAGGGGCAAAGGGTACAAGTTGCACTAGGATACATTTTGTCTTGACATAAAAAAAACATTTTTTACAGTCTCTCGTCAATCACTCATGGGAACAACCTCACCAGGGACCAGTAGAGTCCTCATCTCTAGAGGTTTTCAAGATGCAATTGGAGAAGATGCCAGGTAATCTCATCTAGAGTCCCTTTCCTACAAAGATATGGACCAGATGATCTCTCTGGGTCCCTTCCAACTGGGCTGTTCTATGATTCCATGGTTTTATATAATTATTTTTCATTAATGGCCACATGATTTCTAACTCACCTTTTTCTCAAAATGAAAGGATTGTCCTCAGGGCCCCTAAATATTGTTATTGATGTCTACTCTAGCACATACTGGATTTTCCCCATGGAAACAGGAAGTGTGGGGAATCTGAAATAAGAAAAAGAAGGAATTGTATGTAAGTATCATCTGGGAAGTGCTTCAAGCAATGATTATTCTTTCAGCTTACAGCTAATTGCTCAAGATGACTGACTACAATTAGAATACTACTGATCATATTTAAAAGCAAACATAGATTTATCAATTATTTTCCAGAGAAAGAACAAATAGCATAGACTTGATTCTGATCTCATTTATACTGGTTTTTTACATACACACAGAGATGGAGCCGGGTCTGGTTACAGTTACCCTATGAAAATTCAAAGTATCTCTGTTGAACTGCAAGGACTTCCTTCAGATTAGGCGCAATGAGATCAGGATCTAGATCTTCCATTTTAATGGGGTAACACTCAATTTAGAGCAGCATGAGATTAGAATCAGGCCTTGCATGTGAAGAAACAGTGGAGTAACCGTTTTAAGATGTAGAAGAGTATAATATAATGAGAATAGGGTTCCCAGTACACGGGGTGAAATATGAAAAAAGAAGCTTTATTTTCATGCTCACACCTGAAATGCAAATGTGTAACAGATGTTTAGCTATCTCCTTTCATTCTATCAACCTCACATTCATCACAGTACAAAAATATGTAACACATCATAATCGAACTGATGGAAAGCCTGTATTATACAAGTGACTGTAAGGAGTTCTCCGTTAGTATATCTAATTAAATTTGAAACAGTAAAGTTGGGTCTTCCCTTAGAGCAGGCCCAAAACACTTTTGGCTGAGAAGTTACACTGAAATATCCTAATAATAACTTGTAAATCCCCAAAGCTCTCAAATTGTAAGTCTTCGGTGAATTACAATCATATTTATACAGGGGACAAGTTTACATTTATTTTTCATATGTATTTAAAATTGCACGAATGTAGATATTTAACTTCCACTTATTCATATGATACCTAAATTGCTATTCTTGCATTGTACTTTAGCTGAATGCCTTGTTATCCCATTTGTTTGGTACAATATGGGTTTCTTACAGTAGGCCACATTGGATTAGGGAAAAAAGCAAATGAAGAGCATTGGAATATATGAATGCTTCATTCTGTGGCTAGAATAAAGCAGCCAGGACGTCACCCACATTTCTTTTCTCACTGTTCCATCCAAGATAATCACTTGTGTCTTTGTATCTTGGGATCCACACCTACAAGGAGCATACAAAATACCAGTAGAGCTCTTCGTCACAAGGGAGTAGTCCATGTGTTAAATGAGTGTGTTGCTTTCAGCCAGGATAGAATTAATTTGCTTTTTAGTGATTGCTGTGTTTCAGATTTGGTAGGAAAAGAATGTTAATAATGCATATTGTTTTATTTGTTGCTAGATGATGTTTATACTATTCAAGGACTTTTTTCAGCTTCCCATAGAAGCTGAGAAGGATCACAGACAAAACAGTGGAATGCCACTGGAATATTCCATACCAAGGACATCACGCTCAATATATAAACGCAGGTTGGCCAGGGTCAGGAAGCCACAATCACTGCTCAGATCGAGCTGGGCAGCCAATTCACCAGGCAGTGAGAGTTACTTGTGTCTGTATAGTTTTTTACCATTGTTTATTATTACTGCTATTGCTATTACTATTACTGTTGTTGTAGTTGTTTGCTGTTTCTCTTATTTGCTGTTGTTGATGTTGTTATTGCTGGTTTTGTTGTTGTTATTTTCCAATTCCATTATTGTTCTATTAAACTGTCTTTATCCCAGCCCATGGGGTTTTTTTCCCCTTTCCCTTCCTTTTCTTCTTCTTCTCCCTCTTCTCCTCTTTCTCATTCCGGGGGAAAGGAGAGTGAGCAAGCAGCTGCATGGTCCTTGTTGCTGACTGGGGTTAAATGATGACATTAAGGCATTAGAAAACTCAGAAATGTATTTTTAAAGACTTCAGATTGCTTTGTGGTGTTCTTTTCATGTTCTTTAGGGTTTTGCTATCGTTTTCCATCTTAGCCTCCCAGGAAAATGAAAGACTGACGTTACTCGAAGAGATCAGAGGGTTAGAGCACCTCTGCTATGAAGACAGGATGAAAGTTGGGGTTGTTCAGCCTGGAGAAGAGAAGACTCCTGGGCAGCCTTATAGCAGCCTTCCAGTACTTAAAGGGGCCTACAAGAAATCTGAAGAGGGACCTTTTACAAAGGCCTGTAGTGATAAGATGAGGGGTAATGGTCTTAAACTGGAAGAGGGGAGATTTAGATTAGATATCAGGAAGAAATTTTTCACCATGAGGTTAGTGAGGCCCTGGCCCAGGTTGTCCAGGGAAGTTGTGGAGGCCCCATCCCTGGCAGAGCTCAAGGCCAGGCTGGATGAGGCTTTCAGCAGTCTCATCTAGTGAGAGGTGTCCCTGCCCATGGCAGGGGGGTTGGAACTAGATGACCTTTAAGGGCCGTTTCAAATTAAACCATTCTGTGATTCTGTGATTCTGTTAGGTTCAGGTAATGTATTGATTTGTGATCTTCTACAATGAAATTATGCAAGAGCCATCACTGACCAGAACAGCATATGATAATGACAGGTATGAAAGAGCAGGTGCTGTAAGCACCACCTGGACAAAGCCAGTAATTTATTAAAGAAGGAAAATATTACTACTTTTGGAAATTAATGACACAAAAAACCACAACAAAGGTCACAAAAATCAGTTGTCACAGGGATGGACAATAAAAGAACATCACAAAAGAGAGAGCTTGTGATAAATAACCTGAAATAACCTGGAGAAAAGGCAAGGTGCCTAAGGACTGGAGAAAAGCCAATGTCGTTCCAGTCTTCAAAAATGGCAAGAAGGAGGATCCAGGAAACTACAGGCCAGTCAACCTCACCTCCATTCCTGGAAAGATGATGGAGCAGCTTGTTCTGGGCATCATCTTCAAGCATCTGGAGGAAAAGAGGGTTATCAGAAGTAGTCAACATGGATTCACGAAGGGGAAGTCATGTCTGACTAATCTGATAGCCTTCTATGATGGCACAGCTGGATAGGTAGATGAGGGGAGGGCAGTGGATGTTGTCTACCTCGACTTCAGCAAGGCTTTCAGCACTATCTCCCACAGCATCCTAGTAGGTAAGCTTAGGAAATGTGGGTTAGATGAATGGACAGCAGGGTGGATTGAAAACTGGCTGGCAGGTAGATGTCAGAAGGTTGTGATCAGTGGGGTGGAGTCTAGTTGGAGGCCTGTGACTAGTGGTGTTCCCCAGGGGTCAGTGCTGGGTCCAGTCCTGTTCAATGTATTTATCAATGACCTGGATGAAGGGATGGAGTGTACCATCAGCAAGTTTGCTGATGAGACGAAACTGGGAGGGGTGGCTGACACACCAGAAAGCTGTGCTGCCATTCAGTGTGATCTCGACAGGCAGAGAGAAACTGTATGAAATTCAACAAAGGCAAGTGTAGGGTCCTGACCTGGGGAGGAATAATCCCATGCACCAGTACAGGTTAGGGGCTGACCTGCTGGAAAACAACTCTGCAGAGAGTGACCTGGGAGTCCTGGTGGACAACAGGATGACCATGAGCCAGCAATGTGCCCTTGTGGCCAAGAAGGCCAATGGCATCCTGGGGTGCATCAAGAAGAGTGTAGCAAGCAGGTGGAGGGAGGTCATCCTCCCCCTCTACTCTGCCCTGGTGAGGCCACATCTGGAGTACTGTGTCCAGTTCTGGGCTCCACAGTTTAACAAGGACACAGAACTGGTGGAGAGGGTGCAGTGAAGGGCCACGAAGATGATTAGGAGGCCAGAACATCTTTCTTATGAGGAAAGGCTGAGGGAGTTGGGTCTTTTTAGTCTGGAGAAGAGAAGACTGAGGAGGGATCTCATAAATGCTTACAAATACTTAAAGGGAGGGTGCCAGGAGGAGGGGGCCAGTCTTTTTTCAGTGGTGCCCAGTGATAGGACAAGAGGTAATGGGCACAAACTCGAATATAGGAAGTTCAACCTGAACATGAGGAGGAAGTTCTTTCCTTTCAGGGTGGCAGAACACTGAAACAGGCTGCCCAGATATGTGGTGGAGTGTCCGGCTCTGGAGACATTCAAAACCTGCCTGGACACCCATCCTGTGCTGTAGGTGGACCTGCTTTGGCAGGGGGGCTGGACCAGATGACCCCTAGAGGTCCCTTCCAACACCTAACGTTCTGTGATTCTGTGATTCTTTGAAAGAGGAAAGGACTTATGTCAGCAAGGACCATGACTAGGGAGGAAATTCAGAGCATATTGTTATCGCACAGTTGTGCTCCCAGCAATCCAGAAGGCCTAACCCCAGCATTAGATTACCAGATGCTCAGGGGTTCACTAATCCATTAGCTATTACATCTGCATTCCAGGGTTTTCATAAGAAATGCTACAGCTGTGAATCTCTGAAGTGTCTCCTAAAGCGATGACTGACTTCAGAGATTATCACTCCATTTTCCCTTAGAACAGGATGGAGCTTCCCCAGTGGCTTTGTGCTGCTGGAAGAGACTCTGGATAACCTCTGGCTGTTTAATTCCCACAGACTATGTAGAAGACTCCTGCAGAAGTGCAAGTGTGAGTGGTGGATGGAGGGAAAAGTTTTCCTACTGGATTCTGAGAATTCTTACCCTTCAGGTGCTCCCTCTTTTCCAGGAGTGTCAGTGATCTGCTGTCAAAATTTTCAGGAGACGCTTGAAGGAAAACATTTTCCTTTAGGCTGAGATAAGCCTCATGTCTCAGAGGTGCATAAACAAGCCCAAAAAAAAAAAACTGCTGGAGGGAAAGGGGAACATGCATGTAGACCTTTTTAAGAAAAAAAAAGCAGCTTCATTTGTTAAGTAAAGCTATTCTAAGGAATTGCTTGTACTCCAAAAGCATGCTAAGCACATGAATAATGAGGAAGTGAGCTAAAATTAAACTTGGAGTTAACAAATAGCATTTACACAATTTATGCTACGTGTTTCAAGTCAATATATGCAAAAAATAATTTGATTTGTTAAGGTATACATGTGAAACTCAGCAACCACAGACATTGCTATTGATGCAAATTTACTGCAAGGGATACCTAAACCACAAGTTCTCCTCTCTTTCCCCTTAATCTTTGCCCTTTGATCTTAAAAAAGGAGCTTATAGAAGGTCTTAAAGCTTTCCTCAGATCTTAGTTTGAGATAATGAAGGCAGAGGTAGTTTCTCTTTCTGAAAATTACGATCTCTGCTCTCTCAGACATTAAGGAAAGGCAAAGATAGGCAACATGTCTCCAGTTGAACCCCTTCCTTCTAACAAAACATAGAACAGAAATTCGTGCTGAGACTTTAGTCAACAGTCAACAGTGAATTGCAATCAAACCTGAGTGTCCATAACAGGTTGTATTTTGTTTGGAAGAGCACCGTAGGCCAGGTTACATTTGGCCTTCAGAGGAAAGACTCAGTTTTTGATCTTCACCTTATATCCATGTCAAATGAAAGCAGAAACACAAGTGAAGGTTCCGGAGTCCAAAACTGATCTGCATTACAGCCCAGGGTGTAATCCATCTTGAAAATGAAATTGAGCAAATAAGGCCAATGACTGTGAAAACAATCACGTATACTTCTTGAACGTGTACCAGTGAATAACTCACTTTATAAAAATTGCTTTTATTCTGGGACCTTATGGATTGTTGGCAAGCCATTTAGGATTTAAGGTCCCCATTAAGATTACCCCTTGATCTTGAGAGTTTTGACACTGCTTTCTACAGTGATGTTCGCTTGTCAGGAAAGGGGGCAGAAGAAAAAGCCAGGAGACACAGGATTAATTTTTAATTTGAGCATAGTTAAAGTGTAGTTTCTGGGCAACAGACTAATTGAGTGTCAAAACAGATACACTGAAAACAAGTGCTGAGGTTGTTTGATGATCACGTAACAAGTATTAAAAGAAATGCCCTCCCAAAGCAACATCATTTGTTTTAATGGTGAGTTCAGTAATTCAACATAATGTCTTATATGTCTAAATATTTTGGCTTGTGTTGTATCATTCTTACTTATATTGAATAGAGATCCTTTTAGCATGTATGATATCAGTGAATTGAACAGGATGACAAATGAAAAAGGTACCACTTCTGTGGTTCCCACCCGTAACAAATTTTCCAGAGGAGTAGAAGATACCAATTCTTTGTTTAGACTCAGCTGCCAAATATATTTGTTTATGTTAGCTTATGTTATTTCTAAAACATCTAAGACCTGTCTAGAAAGAATAAGAGATTTTGTTTTTCCAAGAGCTGCATCTGTGTTGGATTTAGGGAGCTTGTGAAAACCTAATGTCAGATGAAGCTGCATACTTTCAGTGTTGAAGGATGAAGAAAAATGACTTCGAGCAACATACATCAGTTTAGAGCAATTTATGTCAGTTTATTACTATAAAACATTCAGGCTATTTCCTCTTGTTTAATTGACACACTAGATGAAAGAAGGACACAGAGATAATCTGTAACCACAGAAGAAAATTTTATAAGAATACGAAAATATGAAATAAAAACTGATGCTGCAAAGTGTAAATATAAATTATACAAGATTTTCAGGCACAAGCGTATGAGGTATTTGCAGCTCCACAGTTAGATATCCATCTACAATCTAAATAGCCAAATTTTCAAAGCTGTTGCCTATCCAGGTGCTCCAGATATTCTCAGGAATTATGTCTAGATACTTAGAAAGCTTGCAAATTGTACTAGCATCTAGGGTTTCTACCCACACTGCAGGAAGGGAGTCCCATTAGAAGCATTTTCAAAAGCCGTAAGAGGACAAATGGGACAAACATGTCATCTACTTAGTAATACCAAACTCTATCAATTGTTCTTTCAACACAGTCTGTTAATAGATGAAAGCATTATCCAGCGCAAACAAGGTGCCAGGAACTGCACAGTGGACGACAGGGTCCAAAGCGTAAATACCAAGTGGCAACACTTGTTGCTGTAATAGCTTTACTTCAGTCCATTGTGCTGCTATAGAGACTGTGGGATCAAGCAAGGTGAGGGCACAACGGCAACAGATGCTTTTCCTCTACCAAAACATCGATGTGGAACAGAAAAGGAAAGAGCAAAATATAGTTTAAGATGACATTGGGCAGAATGGAGCAGACATGACCTTAGAACATACACAACTTCATATACCTTACAGAAACAGAGCATTTGTACTATAGATTCCCCCAGTTAACAGCTATAGGAAGCTAACTGGATGTAAAATAAAGTGAGTGAACTTACAGAAGAAAGAATTTCATCCCAGAGAGCAGCTTTCACTGCTTTGTAGTTACAGCAAAATGCTGCTGGCGTGATCATGCTGTTTATACTGTAAATCCTCACAGTCTACTTCTATTTTATGGTCTTTTTTAACTTTCCACTTTTGGATAACTTTATTGCAGAGGGGATTATGTCATGTTTTACCAACTGTGAAGGTATAAACTAATACCTGGGAATGTGCTTGTTTTAAATGTTTCTGTTTAATGCAAAGAAGCGGATATCATTAAAGGTTTTGATAGGCTGCTCCTTGCAGACACTTGGTTGCCTCATCTTTTAATGTTGAACACCCTTTATTTTCAGAAACCTTAGGGTTTGTTCAGAAGAAAAGTACTTCTCTTTATAGACTTAAACACTCTACTCTTGCTATAGACTGCTCTTCATGCTGTCTGGTCCGGTTCTCATTTACTTTAGTTTCATAATGATTTCATTAGCCTCAGTGTAGATGTTAATGAAGATTTAGACCAGAACGCTGTCACTACGTTATCATTGTTCACATTGTCCACCCATGAATCTTTTCTGCTTCCATGCCCATACATGTACACACACAGTATTTCATACAACAAGTGACATTCACTGATCAGAAACAGGCTTTTGCACTTTCTGGTGTTTTTTCTCGTCGTGCAACTACATCTAATTCTTTGTCTCGCCTGACCTACTGACACCAGATGATAAGCAAAAAAGGAAAATGTTAGTGAGTCACTATTCTGTCTGCACATAAACTGTGTTGTGTGTAAGGGCAGGAGGGAGAAACTGAGCGAAGATGGCCCTGTTCATACATCCCTCCTTGGGATGGGGATCTCTCACGCTACCCCAGCCCCTCCAGCAGGACAGTCCCACCTGCGACTGCCACAGGCCCCAGGGCACACAGATCACACTGGATGATCAAAGAATCATAGAATCCTCAAGGTTAGAAGGGACCTCAAAGACTGTTGAGTCCAACCATTAACTGTTTAGACTGAGAAGTCTACCCACTGAGGGACTAAACCATTTCCCTCAGTACCACATCTACCCATCTTTTAAAGACCTCCAGGGATGGTAATCCAACCACTTCCCTGGGCAGCCTGTTCCAGTGTTTGATGACCCTTTTGATGAAAAAAACTTTCCTAATTCTCAATCTAAACTTCCCCTGATTCAACTTGAGGCCATTTCCTCGTGTCCTATTGCTTATTACTTGGGAGAAGAGACCAACCCCCAACCTCGCCACAACCTCCTTTCAGGTCGTGGTAGAGAGCAATAAGGTCTCCCCTCAGCCTCCTTTTTTCCAGGCTAAACAGCCCCAGTTCCCTCAGCCACTCCTCAGAAGTCTTGTTCTCCAGACCCCTCACCAGCTTCACTGCCCTTCTCTGGACACGCTTCAGCACCTCAATGTCTTTCTTGTAGTGAGGGACCCAAAACTGAACGCAGTACTCAAAGTGCGGCTCCAACAGTGCTGAATACAGGGGGAAAATCACTTTCCGGCTCCTGCTGGCCACACTATTTCTATTACAACCCAGGATGCTCTTGGCCTTCTTGGCCACCTGGGCACTCTGCTGGCACGCGATCATGGCTGTCATGCTGCCGACATCTACCCGCTGCTCTCATCCACTGTGCTTTGCTTCTAAACCGATGCTGGAAGAGAAGCAAGCACAGCTTGTGACTGGCCACACAAGGTAGATCAGCTAATCACTAGTAAAACAGATTGCTCAAACCAGATCCAAAGCAGTGCACAGTCATTTCAAAAGAAATGGAGGAAGTGTATAAAATTGTTTGACAATTACTGATATACTGAGTTAAGACATGTAGTCATTATGGAGCAGGAGGGGGTTCAGTAATACAAAATTTTTTTCAGGCAAAAATTCCATTAATTTTATGTGATGAGTTTAATCTGCCAATTCAGGATAAACACATTCTTTTCCAGCAGCAGCTAGCACCAGGAACAATGCCTGGCATTATTTGTCCCACACCTGTCAATATCCACCCCCCCTCCCCCCCCCAAAAAAAACCCAACAAACAAACAAACAAAAAAACCCCTGTATGTAGCTTTTCTTAGGAACAAACAAAGTTACTGCTAATTAGCCACATGCATATTGCCTAAAAGTAACTCTATATATGGAAAACCCACATATCCAACAGAGTACATGGATGAATTTTTTTATATTCCACCTAAAAGTAATGCACAGAACTAGAGGCTAAGACAGAAAGCAAGGCAGAGGAATTCTTAAGGCATTTACAAGCCCTTAGAATTAGGGTTTAACTGCAGTTTAAAACTATTTGTGATGAGAACAAGGCAGATAAGGGAAGTGTTATACCTTCTAGCAGCCCTTTCTTTTTCTCTTCAATAAAAAGTTATCCCACAGACCAGGCCAGACCCCTGCAGCAGTTTCTGAGATGGCTGTTGCTGAGTATCTGTCACCCTGATGGCTGCAATGGTGCCAGGATCCCCCATGGAAAAATTCCTTCCATGAGAAGCAGTTCAGGGCCTTAAAGCAACATAATCCATTCTGGATTCCTTTGGGTTTTGAAGTCTGCGATTGACTTTGCAGTCCCTAAATCTATGCTTCGACTGGTGTTTTTACAAGTACTCCTGTATCTTTGTGGTTCAAACTGAAACACAAACATTCTTAGTCCAGAAAGTATTTGTCAAAAATTCTAATGGCAAGTGTTAAAACAGCTCCAAACATATTAAACTCTCAGGCTCTTTACTCTCAGGCCACAGAAACTACCCTAGTGCTTGACTTTTATCTTCCAGATTAAAAATTCAAAGGATAAAGAAAAGCCAGATAAGATACTGGAACTGAAGGGATGATCAGGCACTATCAATACTGAAAGAAATCGTGTTTATTGGGTATTCCAACAGTTCAAATTCTATACCATTTCTGTAAGTAGAGAACCTGAAAAATTCATCCATCTATAGGAAACTACACTCAGTTCAGAAGATAAACAAAAGATTTATCTGTACTCATCACAACTTCATGAAAGATCGTTAAAAATGTTTCCAAAAAGAGTGTCAGTTTTAAGCAAAAGTAAAAACATGAATTCATGAGAATTTAAATCAGCTCTTGCTGATATCAGTTTTCCAATCTCCTAGGTTTCTCCAACTCTTTAGAGCACACTGGTGCTATTTAAGAATGGCACAGCTTTGTGAAAAAAGGAAATCTAGCTTTCGCTTAAATATTAATGTCAAGTGTTTTATAATAATCGCCTAAATACATTTGATCACAAGCACTCAAATGGAGGAAATTAATTGCTTCATAATGCAGAAAGATAACTTATCTGTCAGAAATCAAGAGGCTGATTGTGTAATGTTAGTAATCCTCCTCCTTCCACACAGACTGAGGCAGACTCTTCTGGTCAACAGTGAGGACAACAGCCTCTTATGAAGTCCTCATACTGAGCTTTTATAATTGCGTTAGTAATTCCACTAATACCAAAAGAATCACACCAGTAATACACCCTCCTTAAAAATAAGGTGCCAAACTTCACCCACACCCCTATTTAAGACTGTATTTTCAGAATTACACATGCTTTCCTAGAGATCTGCCCTCAGTGCAGCCCTCTTTGGCTGGCAATCAAAAGACTAACAAGGCACCTGTACAGTCGTCGTGGTGTGTTGTAAACCAACTATACTAGTTTATCTAATTGCCTTCCATGGGTGATGTGGGGAAAAACAGCAGACATTAACCCGTTGTTTAGCTGGGATGTAGAGAATTGGTCTGGCGTGTGACTGTGTGCCTGAGAAAAAAGGTACTGTCAAAGGAGAGACTCCCATTTTCTGAATCTTTGAAAGGGTTAAGAATATATTGTATAAATCTAACTTCGTATGCATGGGAGCATCATTGATGAGAGGTTGTTGGTGGCAGCACAGTGGGGTGGGAACTGACTTATTGCTGTGAAGGGTGACACACACCCTGAAGCCAAATAAGGGGTAGAACCACAGCTTGGGCAGAGGTATAATACATCAAAAAAAAGTCTTTATTTGTCCCATTTGTGACACGTAATGAAAGTGAGTTCTGTCCATGTGAACCTGCACAGAGGTCTGGATCCTGGCAAGCATTTGCCTTGATCCTAGCCAGGCTGGGCTGGAGGTGGTTTGAAAAAACTGGCTACTAAAACGTGGCTTAGAAACTTGATTCCTCATGGGATCCAGAAGTTTCCTGCCGGCCCTGCCACCACTACTGGACATCCTGGCTTGAAATGGCTATGAAGGTTTTTTGCTAATTTGTTAGTAAATAATGCTAAGGGAGCAAGATCTTCAAAGACCTTTAATTATAGCAGTGGTGCCAGGGCAGTCAGCCTGATGCAGTCTAAGGTTTATACTTGGCAGTTAATAAAAACAATTGACCATCTCTGACAGCAGATGTTTCCTTAAGGGTATATAAACAACCTTTTAGCAGAGTCATCCAGTTCAGTCCTGATAGATTTCCTGTATGTGACAAAACCAGATGTGACAATAATAACGTAGCAAATCACTGACTCAGGATCCCACATTACAGAACTATGTAGAGCAGAGATGTGAATTCCTGTATGTAAAGTTAGGAAAAGGTCAGTGCATCGTAAGTGTCTCTTAAATGCGCTCAAACATAAAATCAGAAGGATCTCATTTTTGATGCAGGGTTTTGGTATTTCATGGCATAGCTTCACTGTCAAAAGGGCTTTTAGGTAGCTATCATTCACTCACATGGATGTCCAGCTTAAGCAGATGATATCTAGAAAACGGTTATCCTCACCTTTCCTATTAATGCCTTCATGAATTTTCACTGCAATAATTAGGTTTAGTGGTGCTTCAAGAACAAACTGTTTCTTTACACATTGAACCTCTTGCCAACACATTGATGCTACAGAATTCACATGAATTAAAATCTCAAGTCTGAGGCTTTTACTTAAACAAAAAACAAAGCTAAACAAAACAAAACCCCAACCAGCCAGCTGAACAAAAAACCACAAACCAAACTTACCAAACTTGCATGAGAGCTTAATGCCCATGATCTGAATAATGAGGCACTTACTGTGATCAACTGAAAATAAAACTTGATTAGCACTCCTGATAAGTGATTTTCAGTTTAAAACCAAAACTATCTTTCCATAATCTGTCTCCAAAAGAATTTGTTAGAGAAAGCTCCTCTTTCATGCTCCATTATGCCCATGATAGACTGAAATATCTTTTTCTGTACACTGCAGTTAAAAATCAGTATTTTGCTTTTTGACACTTGAAGTAAAGTGTCTTTTGATTAGTAGACCCTAGGAGCCCCATACGATCTCAGGATGATTTTTCAGGAAGACATTAATAAGGTGTCTTGCTAACCTGTCACTCAAATGTATTGCTGCTCCCTGTCAGTTATGCATGAATGTACTAGTTATTCATAAATAAAACAGAATCAAGATTTCAGCCTTCTCAAGGCCTCGACCTGTATTGCCAATGGTCTTTCATTACAAAAATCTTTTGACAAGTACACCTTTTTAATGATTAGTGTAGAAAAATACATTAAAGACTGGAGAACTTCATGGGTGTTTTTCTTACTTTTTTAAAAAAATTAACTGCTAAGAACATGTAACATTTTATCCAGAAGGTTTTGACGTCAGAAGCATAAGCTCTTAAAAAAAACCACCCGGTTGTTTGTTGATAACATCATAAACATTGCTAAAACACATTCCATTCATTTTCAGCATTTGTCAGTGACATTTCAGTTGCATGCATACTAGTGCTTCTCAGACGTGTTTCAGGAATGCATCTAATCCATGCAAACTTCTTTGGAATAGAAACTGTTCCATTGGAACGGGAAGCTTGCAGACCTAAGGTCTATGTCTACAGTTGTGTGTTTCCCAGAATCTGAAACTGTCTCCAGACATAAAAGCAAGGTATTGTAATGGAGGAAGAGATTATTTTTTCTGTTATTTTTTCGTATGGACTGATAACTTACTACACTCACTTTATTGTGAGGTGTGTCAAGAGCCATAGTTGCTTTAAGGTAGTGAAAATGAGTGAAATTATTCATATGACTTTTAGGTGTAATTTGTTATACACATAACCATGGTATTATCTATTGTCTACCTTAAGAAATATGACTTTATTGTTGCTGAGAGAAATGGTATCATACCAAATTTGATAACATCAAACTCCCATTTCCCCATTTACCCTGATTTTTCACTACTCCCTTGCCAAAAAGAAAGGTAAGTATTACACTGAGTATATATTTGCTGAATACGTTTGGGTATATGATATCCTCTGCTATGATACAATGAGCTAGTGTAATTCCTATACATTAAAATATGTATGTTCTGTATGTTATTACCATATACAGTGATGAGGTGTGAACAAATTTGTGAGTTTAAATCCCTGGAGGAGGATGCAGCTTTTAAAACTATTGTGTAAGTAAGTGAAAGGTTTGTATTCAAGAATGCCAACTCATTTCTAAAGAGGCACTGGGTTCCTTTGAACCCGTGCTAAAGATTCTGCGTCCAAGAGTGAAGACAAAAGTAAACCATTCTGACCGCTATTTTTAGACACACCAAGGGACAGCAGCTCTACCACAGATGCAAGTAGAGCCAACCACAGCTTTTGATATCCTCTTTGAACAGGTATATGGGCAACTTGGTAGACTGAATCAGGTAGCTCCAAACTTCTCAATAAAGTCAATGCTATCAGCAGTCTGCTGTCTTACCTCCTTCCTCCTCCACTCTTGTACATAGACACTCTCTAACTAGGTTTTCTGCTACCAAGGGAAAATTAGGATCTTTCACCACTTACAAGCAGAGTGACCTGGGGGATGTTTAGGGCAATAAACAAATGCTGCTGCAACAGGCTGAATGGAGACATCCTGAGACACATTGACTGGGTCTCTGAGTGTTACACACAGATGTAGTCAACAAGAACCAGTGAGAAAACAGCTCCCACCCCTCCAGGAGTTCCTAAAGATTTCAGTGTTCCCCAAATGGAAAACATTTCCCTTTCAACAAAAAAACTTATGGAAATATTTAGATATGAAATCATACCTCTTGAAGAAGACACATCATCTGATTCTAGCTTTGAACAGGGATACAGCTGCTCTGTAGATCCAAAGGATTTACCTTTCGATTCCAGTGAGTTTTGAAACACAGAGTGAGAAATATGTTGAACAGAGAAGGTACTTTAAATTGCTTTTCCCAAAACTGCCTTTAAGTGTGGAGCTGTTGCCTATAAAATACTCGTCAGCAAGATGAAAGGGCAATTCCTCAATTGCCCAAAAGCAGGAAAAGCAAAGGATAGCTGGGGTTTGGTTCAGTTTGGCATGTTTTGTGGATGAGGTTTGAAGGTAAGTCTCTGGAGCACAGGGTGAGTGTGCTTAATTGTACTGTCTACAGTAGTCTTCTGTGGCAGTACCTGAGAGATGTCCAAGTTCATCTGACTAATGAGCTTTCATATCTTACTATTCATAGCACAAAGTGGATTAAGCAACCCTCCAGAAATGGCTTCATTTTCACTAAACTCTTATTTCATGAACTTAAAATCATCTCCTATATATTCATACAGCTTTAGTTAACAGAGTTTCAACTCACTTTTTTACTTTCTGAAGTAAACTTAGGGTTTCATATGTATCTCACATAAATGAATATGGTTCCTTCTGCAAAAAGAGGGTGGGAACTATTATAAAGGCTTCACATTCTCCTAAACTTACTTATCAGCCATAATTACAGATTTACCCTGTTGATTTTTTCAGAAAACTTCCTATAGCCTCTCTTTCACAGAATCAAGATTTACTCAGTTTCTTCAGGACTTTTCCTAGTTACGGTCCATCCAAAAAGAGAAGAGAAAGAGCATATTGCAATTTAGGCAATCAATCAGAGCAATCATTTTGCAGGATGGGATGTTTTATGCAGGTCAAAGTGCTTCTGGCTATTAATGCCTTTGCCTTTCAAATACAAAGTATGTTTCAGGAGAAGACAAAATTTTACTAATGAGGAATGAGTTATGGCAGACTGATAATAGCAGATGATTATTCCAGTTCAGACATCAAATGCATGCTCTACAATGCATAAGAGAAAGGGATCACAAGATAATTTCTCAATCCAAAACAATACCACCTTTTACATACTCTAGAAGATCCAGAAGAAATTGCAGCTATGCCAGTTACATGGAAAATGCTGGTGAATTGATGTTATGACTTAACTTAATCCTGAAATCTGAGGGGAAAACGTTGAGCACTACAATTTTTGCCATTAGGTTAGCAAAAGGATTCATGATTCTATCACTACAGCATGTTCATATCTGGACCTAAGGCATGATATCAAGCTTCCCAGCTACCTGAGTGCATCCAAATAGACATTTGCTTAGAAAATTAACCAGCATTCCTGAAAATACATTTCCTATGCCATTGTTCACAAAATCTACACTAAAGGTGTATTTGTGGAGAGCCTGAGAGCAAAGAAGAGGAACTCATCTAACACTGCTACGTTCAGGAGAAGAGCTTTCCTCTGCCTCACACACTTCCACCATCCTCAAGAACTTGTAAGGATTTAAGCCTGAGGTTACCCATGTCTCTTCTAGAGGGGGGATATCCCATGGGGCCGATTCCGTCCTGGTGTGGAGGGAAGGGGACAGAGAATCTCTGAAGTATGTCATTGCTTCAGGAGGCATTTAAAGGGTTTATCTGAAGGATTTCTTATGAAAACTCTGGAATGCAGATGTAATAGCTAGTGGATTAGTGAACCCCTGAGCATCTGGTAATCTAATGCTGGGGTTAGGCCTTTATGGATTGCTGGGAGCAGAAATGCATCACGGAGGTGCTCTGCATATCATCCCTCTTCATAAAGCCACAGTGTTTATCTAAACAAGGCAAATCACCCTGTGGTCTGATTTGCAAGTTTACTTTTACTTAATTCTGTAAGGCCATTTTCCTCGTCTGTTGGGATGCTTTGCACCAGCTGTAACTTCCATAGGATCTTCCAGGTTAACTCCATGTGGAGGATATTACAATAATCCCATCGGGAAGTAGGTGCTCTGAGCCTGGAGCATCAACCTGCAGTACTAATTTTGTTTAGCTTCTTCCTGTAGAATTGCAGATTGGAGTCTTTGTTCTCATGAGCTGACCTCTCGTTGCAGCTGGTCTGGAAGATGCCCTTCCTACAGCATGTAAAGCTGAAAGCTGCTGAAATTGTTTGGCCTTTATTGTTCAGGTCAGTGGTGAGGTCTGCCAGATCCGGGCATGCATTGCTGCTGGCCTTCCCACTGGCACCATTATGGGATCTGGCGTGGAACAGTAGGTTAACGGCACTGGCATTTCAAGTGGCACTTGCTGGCTGCTGACTGGGGACCAGGGGCCAAGGGGGCTCCTTTGGGGGTGAAGGGCAGGGCAGGGCCAGCAGCCAGAGCTGTCCCACCACCTCAAGCCAGGGACAGGGCAGCTGAGGAGCAGAAGGGCACCAGCTTAAAAACAGGTCCCAGAGGAGAGGAGTGGGCTTTGTCCACCGCCTCCCTGCAGGGCATCTCGGAGCTCCTTCCCATGGCACCATTGGGGCAGGGCTGCCCTTGGTGCTGGTCCTGAATCCTGGTGGGCAAAAATGCTGTCAAGGGATAATTGTCTCCAGGCCCTGACATTAAGTACAAGAGGTATAAAGCCCATGGGCCCAGTCTTTGCACTGAACAACAGAACCAGCGGCATCTCAATCCTCAGTTCAGGTATCCTCCAAAAATTCAGTTCTCTTTCAAAAATTATTCAATGTGTTCATATGCAGATTTTAAGTATCATGACATTACAAATCAGACCCTAGCCTTCTTGGGACGGACTTTGTGGTTTTAATATTAATTAGAACATGCTTTATGTTTGGCTAAGATAAAAAATCAATAGCAAAGCCAATTTTTACTAAATTTTTAGGATATTTGTAATGTTGAAAGTTCCAAGAAAAAAACATGTGCTTTTGAATCCCTGACCTCCTTCACTTTCTTTTAATCTTTTCTCAGAAATGTAATAAGCAGAAAAGAGAACAACAAATACTTTCCTAAGGCTTTAACCTTTCAGAAGCAAAACTTTCCTGACTGCTCCAAAGAGGTTGAAAAAGAAATTCCTCTCTTTGGCTTCAGTGCAGTTAAACCAAGATTAAATCAGTGAAGACAAGAGAGAATCAGGCCCATGTTGTCATAGCCAAGTACAATTGCACACAAAGCCTGGTAATAAGGAAGTACAAAAGCTGGACTACTGCCTAAAGAACATGCATAGAGATCTTCAGCGCAGATCTTGATCTTGAGTACAGATCTTGCTCTTGAACGTCCCAAATACAAACAGGATTCCTGTGGTGTATGTCAACAGGACTCCATCATGAAACTTAAGTGGTTTGCAGTCCTTAAGGGTCCATATTTACCCAAAGTTCGTAGGTTACTGTAGAACTTCTGGCACACAGGACATAGGCTCAGTCTGCTACGGCAAGATACACCTAGCCCTCCAGAGCCCTTACTCAATACCTTCTCAATGAAGGTGAGAAAACCTATTAGAAGGAAAATTGTGTTAGAGGCAAGATTCAGCAACACTGCTTATATGTAAGTGACTCCTGAATGCTTATATAAACATAGCCTTTCTGTAGATTGCACTGCAGAGCTTTAAACCTTGTTGCATTGTGACCTGAAAATGGTGTTCAGGCACTTTGATACTTTGCATCTGTTATGCATTTACTTTTCAAGGATCCCCAGGAAAATAAAAATGTCAGTTTTCATCTTGTGCGCCATATGGTTCAGGCATTCTAGATCTGGCAGCTTAATCTCACAGATCTGGCAGTTTAGTCTCACTGTGTTGTTTTTCACTTTTAAAACAAAACCCTCCCTTTTAATACATAGCACAGTACTAAATGAAAACGTCCATGTAGTATCTAGTATGGTCCCAATTATAAATGTTGGCACAGGGATGTGTGTTGAAGAAAAGGACTTCTGGATTCTTAGACAGAAGACAACCATAATTCATACATGGAGATCATATCATAAGGGATGCTTATCAACACAGTGCTGTATCATTCTCAGTCAACAGCATCCCCTCTTAGCATGGAAACTCCTGGGAGCTCAGATGCTTTTGTATTACGCATTCAGACATAACTTTGCACAACAGGGCCCTGATCTAGAGTGGGTGCCACAAAGGCAAAAATGTCAAAGATCTTAGATTTTCAGCTCTGACAGCTTCAGTGTCTTTCCCTTAGATGTCACACACTCCACTAAGGGAAAACTTTGTCTTTTTGGATTTTAGCAGATGTGTACAGAGAGCCGTGTATTCATCTGAGACAGGTCCAGCTGGGAAGATGGTTAATGCTTTGTTGTGTCTGTTGGAGATATATGCTTAGATGCCCTTTCTTGTCTGCATGTTATTACATAGCTCTTCTCTGACTTGTAGCAATAATAAAGGCCGAAAGACACATATTCTATCTGTGTCTCATTGTTACAAGCCTATAAGTAAATATTAATGCAAAATTGTAGTCTTCATCTGCTGCTTGTTAGCTGATGTGGTAAACTTGCTGTCTTTGTGGTATGATAAATCTTCTGACTTGTTTATGATTCACAGAATCATTGAATGATTTGGGTTTAAAGGGACCTTGAAAGGTTATCCAGTCCAAGATTTCTTCCTTATATCTAGTCTCAACCTACCCTCTTTCAGTTTAAAACCATTAGCCCCGGTCCTATTGCAACAGGTCCTGCTAAAAAGTTTGTCCTTGTCTTTCCTGTAAGCCCTCTTTAGGTACTGGATATAAGATCTCCCTGGAGCCTTCTCTTCTCTGGGATGACCAACCCCAACTCTCTCAGCCTGTCCTCATAGCAGAAGTGCTCTAACCCTCTGATTATCTTCATGGCCCTCTTCTGGACCCTCTCCAACAAATCCATGGCCTTCTTACTTTGGGGGCCCCAGAGCTGGAGACAGTATTCCAGGTGGGGTCGCACAAGAGCAGAGTAAAGGGGCAGAATCACCTCCCTCAAGGTGGTAGTGTCACTATTGTTAGTATTTGTTTTTAATTTTTCATAGGCATCAGATATATAAAATCCTGTTTATGGTAGCTGTGTAACAAATTACAATCCACCATGTATTGGACAATACATGAAGTTTGTTTCCCACGTATTAATTACCTTCACTCAGAATTAAATTATTTTAATTTTAAAAAGCAGCAAACAAAATCACTTTAAATCTAAAAAGATGGTGGGAAAAGTGTGGGAAGAAGGAAATATAAATTACTGCTGTGATATAATAGACCAGGGTATTTCAATGAGAGTTGGATTATCACTTTAAAAAGTAAGAATTGTTTTACAATGACATCTTTTCCCCTCTAATCCATATTTCCATTTCTCAGTTTGAACAGTATTGGATACCTCAGAGGAACATATAAAAATGTTACAGGAGTGACAATAGAGTAAAAGTCCTTTACAGCTGTATTCATCTAAGCTTCAATAGTTAAAATTCAGCTTAAATTCTAGAGCCTCAGTTTAACAAACCTGTTCCTTTCTAAGTACATAGAGTTGTGACAACTCTAAATTTTGGGATTATAACCATCTAGTCTTATTTTTAAACTTGCTAAACTATTGTCCTTGATTACTTGCTGTAATGATGAATTCCATGGGCTCAATATACTGCACGTCTGGAAAAGTCATTTTTATCAGTTAGGAATTATACATTTTCGCATAAAATTGAATAGTTCTAGTTTTGCGAGAGAAAGGATATAGTCTTAACCCCGATCTAGTTTACCTCACTGATCATTTTGCACACACACACACACACACACACATTAAAACAACACCTCTCATTTATCTCCTTTCTATGATAAGATACTTTTTCTACATCTCTTCAGCTAAAAACATCTTTTGTTCTTAACCATTTTCAGGCTTTCTTAACACCTGACCAAGACTGTGGCAGAAAATGGAGAAACTACTGTTACACACAGGTATGCCACTATACACATCAGTGCTATTGTGCTTTTCATAATGATCCTTGTGTCTTTTTCTCTGTATCTTGTTTTTTGCTTTGTGTTTTGTTGCTTGGTAGGCTTTTTTTGCTGTAGCTCCATATTGAATTGTCCATACAGATGCCCTTATTCTTGTTCCACAGCTATAAAAAAATTTGTAAAATATGAAAGTTAAATGGTTTCCTTCAATGATCAACAGATGATGCACTTGTTAACATTGGATGCTGTCTGCCACTTTCCCACTATGGAGGGAAGCTGATGGACCCTTGGCATGTGTGTGAATCTGATCCTCGTTTGCGCGTCTCCGTTCAAAGGTAGGTCAGGGCTCAACATAGCAAAGAAATTCAGGGAAACAAAAGTGGTGTCCAATTCTGCTTGCCTATACTTTTGCTGCCGTGGAAAAAAGATGGCTACCTTGCCTTCTGTTGATCTCCCACTTCGAAAACTTCCACTGTCTTCCAACCCAGCTGAATTCACCCCTACTTGAAAGACTGGTAGTTCTGCCAGTGCTCTCAATAGATACACCTTATCTCTTTTCTGCATGGTGTAGAAGAAGGAATCTTGTGAGTACACTTCTGCAGTAACTTACTCTGCAGTAACTTACTGGCTCTTACTCTTCTGTGAAACAGAAACCTGTATTTATTTTGCATTACAAAGCAGATGTTTAAGACATTCCTGTAAAGCAAAGCATCTAAGGCTGTGCTTAACTATTAATGTCTCTTTTGGCTTTTTTAAATCAGGAACTCTATAAACCTTTTCAAATTGCTGCATTAAAAAAGAAATTACAAAGCTGCACCGCCCCTTAGTTTAAAAGCCTTGTCAATTTGTCATCTTGGGATTTCATGTTCATCAATCTTGTCACTGAAACATGTTATGTTCAGAACAATCAATGAAGTGTCCTGTCTATAAGAGAGTAATAGCTGCTAGAAATCTGAGACCACTATTATAGATGGTGGTTGCCATAAACTAATAGAAAATAAATGGAAGGGCAACAAGAAGCCCAGGAGAACCCATAGGAAAAGGATAAAATAAAACAAACAAAAAAAAAATCTCGTCAGGCAAAAAATAGAAATTAAGTAGCATAAGTAAGAGAAAAGATAATCAGTCCTTACATTTTGTGGCTATTTGTTAAAGAAACACCTGGTTAGTACAAATTGCAGGTAGTGCAACAGTCAGTAATTCTAAAAAAAGTACTGCAAATAACTACAAGCATTACTACTTTTAGTCTTTCCTCATTTAACAAGTATAGCCAGCCTTCAGTTTACAGGAAGGCAATCACAATTTAAGGCTTGTTTTTCATCAGTGAGATCAAATAAGACAGGTCCTGTCCCCACCAGTTGCCCACTTATTCTGCAGTTACAGAAAAACATTCCTGCCAACACAGGATGTTTAGAAGCCTCACTGCTGTTCACCTTCAGTAGGAATTAATTTTTTAATTAAGCACCTGTGCCTCAGAAGTTTAACTTCTATCAAAAACCTAAACGTGGTTGGTCTCCTAAATCCCAGCAGTGCCCTTGCAGAATCTCATTTGGAGTCAGAAAATAACACTTGCACTTACTACGTTGTGCATAAATTGTAGAGGATTACACAGTGATAAATTTATCTCATCTCTTAGGTATTATCAACTGATAAAATCAGATGTTACTGCACACTCTGTTAGCTAGTATCCCTTACAACAGAGATGCTGTAATATGGGAATCCCCTTTGGCTTTCATTAATTCAATACAAATCTGAAACTTGCAGATTCAGCAAGGTTGCCTGTGGTAATTTAACTGGCCTTGCAGGGCAAGAGCATTGATTTGTTTCACTTGGATAAAGACAGGAACACCACAAGAGCAGGTTTTGTGTTTGGAGGTCACTGATATCCAGTCAAAGGCTAGTGTGCAAGCCTTCCCGTCATGTCCGAAAAAAACCCGTCATTGACCAATATGCATGAAATTATCTCTCTGACTGTTATGTGCTTACCAGGAGGTGTTATAGAGTCAGAAAATTATTCATGAGCACTCTGAAAGCGTGTAACAGGCAGACTGCACGAATAAGTTCACGTAAATAGAAATTACACCAAATAGAAATTAATTTCCAGCTGTGAAAAGCCGAGCAAGTGTTTTCAGCTGGTAAAGACAGCATCTTGATACCTCATGAATAATTATATCAGGTGCAGTTGGATCTGTAAAAACCACATATAGAGAGCCTTCACGCTTTAGAAGAGCAATACTTGAGCAACACGGTAACAATTGAACATGATTCACTGACTCCTTGTTCTCTGTGGAAAGCAGAGTTGTGTACAGTCTTACTTTGCCTAATCCTTTGTTAACGCAATGGCTTTGACAGCTTTCTACCTAATACTGAATGGAAGACCTGCACTGTGTGCTTCCAGTGACGTGGTGTGAGACTGTCCCCAGGTCGGCACCCTCCGAGTGGTGTCTCTCCTTGCTCAGGTTAGCTTCACCAACGGAGGTGTCCAGCAAGGAGTTTCTGACAGTTTAGGAGGCCTGCCTAAGCATTCTGCTCCAAAGTTAAAAAGCTATTTGGCTGTAAGCTCAAGTCTCATATTAAATGCAAAAAAAAAAAAAACCAAACAAAAGAGTAAGCACCCCAAACAGTTCCAGGCATATATTCTATAAGCAGTTACATCTGGTTGGATCAGGGGTTTTATATGGGATATATCTATATGGGAGATATGTCTGTATGTTTTAAATAGGTCATGTTCTCTGTGGAGAAGGACTTGGGGGTACTGGTGAATGAAAATATGAATATGAGCCAGCAATGTGTGCCTGCAGCCCAGAAAGTGGACTGTATCCTGGGCTACATCAAAAGCAGTGTGGCCAGCAGGTCAAAGGAGGTGATTCTGCCCCTCTGCTCTGCTCTGGTGAGACCCCACCTGCAGTACTGCGTCCAGCTCTGGGGCCCCCAACACAAGAAGGCCATGGAGCTGTTGGAGTGGGTCCACAGGAGGACCTTGAAGACGATTAGGGTGCTGGGGAACCTCTCCTATGAGGTCAGGTTAAAGGAGTTGGGATTTTTCAACCTGAAAAAGAGAAGGCTCCAGGGAGACCTTCCAGTACCTAAAGAGGGCCTACAGGAAAGATGGGGAGGGACTCGTCAATTATAGGATGAGGGACAATGATTTTAAACTGAAAAAGGGTAGATTTTGATTAGATATTAGGAACCAATTCTCTACTGTTAAGGTGGTCCTCCTGCTGCATACATGTGACTGTGTTGTGAAGCTGCTAAAATGACAGAAGAATATTGTTACAGTCAAATGTACAAATTAGGACTTATTTTTAACTATGCTACATACTGACCTATGTTGTAAAACCTGTTTATGTAATTTTAAGGGGCTTAAGTCTCAACCAAGAAAAATATGTTAGAAACTTCTGAAAAGGCAGTCTGAGGATAACTGTCTATTTTTTCATATGTAAATGAAAAATTTCCAAAACTCAAAATCTGAGAATATCTTGCACAGGTTAGGCTGTGCATAACATCACTACACAGACCAGAAGCAAAGGAACAGCAGGAATCAAAAAAACAAAGCAGGATAAAAGCAAAGGAAGAGGGTTTTGGATTTTAGCGTATTCTGTAAAACAGAAATTAGCTGGCCTCAGCAGTTTCAACATGCCTATTCCCATATGGTAAAAAAATGTATTGCAGAAATCTCATGATTTCTTCAACTGACTCATCTCTGCATTTACCCAAGAAGCAATTTCCTACTGAAATGTGACAATTCTTGTACCACTGCTTTTGCTGGTTAGGAACAGTTACAAACCTTGTCCCTTATTTTCCCTTGGTGATGGGGGAGGGGCAGGGGGAAGGAAGAGGAGAGGAGGGAAAAAAAGTGGATTTTATTTTTTTTAAGAGCTTTATCTACTCACTGTGAGGAAATTACAGTTCCATAATTTTCACACTAGTGCAGCAGAAGCCCCCATCCTCACTATGCCTAGCTGAGGTTTAAAGGCTACTGTGACAAATTTTAAAGAAAACCACGGAAGAGCGCTTCATTGGGAGTAGTCATTTAATGTACAGGCAGTTATAAAGACAAGATTTACCCTAGGTAAGTATTAGTTTTTCCTTCGGCTATAAGAAAAAAGGCTTTCTTTTCCAATTTTCAGATCTCAAGAGCTAGAAGAGGGCAATAAGGAGACAGTACACACAAATAGTTCATTCTCTTCTCATTCACACTGGGTAATGCAGCTTTATTGACTGACAGGCTTTCCTCACTTGCAACCTAACTCTCCTACTTGTTACAGAAGTATATAGATTAGACCCCCAGCCGGTGCAAATCACAGTGATCTGGTGGCTTTATTGGAGCTGTGTCAATCTGCGCTTGTTAAGAGTCAAACTATTTTCTATTTTCTAAATGGTAAAATTGCAAGCTGGTGAAATCCGTATTTGTTTTGCCGTTGACCACATTGGGGTCACGCTATTCACACACTTGAGAAACTGAGAATTGGAGCTAAAACCTGTCCAATTCGCAAATAATTTTATAGCATGTAGAATTATATTTAAAAATAACCTCCATGTATTACATGTTATTCTGATTTTTATGGCAAATTAATGACTCTGTGAGGAAAATCAATGTCTGCTTTCAATATCATTTAGTCCTTTTCACTGGTAGCTAATTTTGTCTAAATGATTATGTGCTGAATGTATGTAGATTCCTTTATAAATTAAGACTGTGCCAAAATAATTCTTCACTTAAAATATTAACTATGTTTTTTTAAAAAAAAATTTTACTATCCTACCATTTTTTTGATTGACCCAAAGGTAGTAAAGATTAAACTGAGTATTGCTTTTATTGGTGTATGAGGTTCAGCTTCTAATGTGGTTATTAAGGAAGTGCTGTGTTAAAGAGCTTGCATTATTTATCTGAAAGAATAATGAAATCATAATTAATGTACACTTGCGGTAGCAGATGAATTTCTAACTGAGAAATCCTCGTATTCCTCCATGAGATCCAGGGACATTTCGGCATCAGCGAGCTAAGTGACCGTCCTTATTGCATTAGTAAGTCACCCTCTAATTAATGAAACTGGGCACAGATAAAATTGCAGGGAAAATAACTATGTATTGCACAAAATATCTCTGCAAAATTTATTGCCTTTGACTGATCTCTAGGTTTTCGTCCATTCCAGTCTGAACAGAAATGTGTTCACATGCTCACATGTTCCCATGTTCCCACTAGGTACAATTCCATAAGATCCTAATGTCCAAAGTCCACCTCCCTCAAGCCAGCGAGAGGCAATACAATACAACATTAAGACTACTAACTTAAAAGCTTTTGAAATCCAAGTATGAAACCTTTGCCAGAGGAGAGGGAAGTAGATTATTTAGCCAGAGCATTATCCTCAGAGAACATTAGGGCCATTGATGAGCTTCACTTCTCATTTGATCAACATACATTTATCTCCCCACCTGATCTGAAGAACAGTTCTGTTTGAAATTAATCTTGCTGCTGATGGTGATTGTAGCTAAATCTTTTCTGAATGAATACAACAGACATGCCATATATTAAAGTCCCCTTTTGAGGAGATATTCTGATGCTGGCAAAAGGTGAAAATATCAGAATCACTTCTTATTTAATTACTTTTTAGATTATATCTACCCCAGTCCACTCCTTCCCTGTGATTTACAGTGCTATAGAATGGGAAGAGAGCTCAAGGCTTTGCACTGCAAGCCCAAGAAACAGCATATGATTACAAAGTGTAAGAAGCTTTTACAGCTCAGTTTCACTGGCTGGAAAAGCCCATGCTGTGATGTCTCAGAAATTTCCTACATTCCACCCTTACTGTAGAGATGGTCATAGCTTCTCATGGAGCAGCAACTAACTCACTGAAAATTACAGTCTATATAACTAAAAAATGAGTCAGTAGTAGTAGTTGCCTTTATGGTGCTGGGCTGTGAACTGTGAAGTTTCAGCAGTGGGAACCGCTGCAATTACCCCAACCCACCCTACTCAAATACTGGACTCTTTACCTAAGTACAGTTTTGAAGTATTGTTTTTCCTTGGCTTATTGCAGTAGATTAAAGTTAGTCAAGGTATATTGCTTTATTCCTAGTGCTTTGTGTAGAAGTCTCCGTGCTCTCTTTGTCTCGTGAAGGTATAACAGGGATTTTGCCTTCTAAAAGTAAAACATTTAGGATATTTTGGCCCTGATTCAGTGAAGCCCTTGTTAAAAATACAACAATTCCAACGGCACAATAATTAATGTATTGAAAGTACTTTGCAGAATTGTCTTGAGTGAGATCTACCTGCAAGATCTAGAAATTTGTTCTTTCTAAAAAACAGAAAGAGACTTTTACACAGGTGTGCAATACAAAACCAGTGTATAATGAAGAAAAATGACAACTGCTGGAACATCTTGTGTAAATACAAGTTATAAATTTCTAGAACTTCCTGTCTTCTTTCATTTAATTCAGTTCTCATGATTCATAATGCAAGGTGTAACCAAATTTTCAGCTCTTTTAACATATATGAAATTATACAGCTTGACACATTCTACTCCAGGCATTCTAAGAAGACAGCTACACCTATCCATATTTCATAGTAACCTCCTACAGAGAGTGTTTTGTCATATATGATTTCTAAAGCATTTGGTTAAGCTCTTGCTTTACAGATTACAGGCTATTCATACCCTGTTAGCTTCCTTAGATCAAATTAAACTGATATTATGGAATGTAATGTGATATCTGCAAAGATACAAGTATAACTTATCTGCACCTTGTGACAGCAGACTGTTGGGATTTCTATGCAAGCAGAGGCTTGACACCCTTCTCACACAAGTTCTGCATTGCTAAAATTCCTCCAGTTTCAATAGTTTCTCCTAGTGTTCATGCACTGAAGTAATATGACAATGAGGAATATTTTCCCTCTTCTGTGCATAAGAAACTGGTCCTTGTCATACTGTTTCCAAGATGGTCATATTATGACAGGCAAAATTAGAAATGCCTGCCACTATATCCCATTTAAAGATCAAATGGTTATTCATACATCTTTCATTTTTGAATCCCTACAATTGGGGGAAATTGGGCGGCATGGAATCCACAGAAAATATTAAAATCTGCCAGTATTTTGCTTCTTTTAAAAATTTTGCCTCCTCCTAAAACTAACATTATTGCCATCCAAAGCTGTATTAACAAACTTCAGCATCAGAGACCTTCACTGTCTCCCAGTTCCCACTATAACAGCTCTCTCACTTTAGCAAGTTTCTTATGAAACAAGCAATTCTTCACACTTTGTTCCACATGGTGAGCATTTGATCCTCTGTGCTATGCAAGTAGTATACAGTACTTGGTGTGGGTTAGTTCACTTCTCATCTTTTCAGAGGCCCAAAATAAGCGACATGGACCTATTAGGGTTTTGTTTGCTTCTTTGTTTGTTGTAGCACTTAGTTACCTAAGTCCTGCTAATAACTACTAATGTGAACAAACTCAGGATTATATTTCTTCTGCACAACTTCAATAAATACCAATATTACCATTAACTTCCATGGTATTCTATCACTTTGTTTGACTGAATGTAGGAATCAGAATTGTAAGCTTTTATGAAGACTATTTTGGAGAAATTCTTTAGTCTCATAAACACAGTTTAGAGATGAACATGTGGATGTGGAGTGGGAAGCAATGTGAAACCTTAGAAAATAATTGGAACAGAAGTAGTCCTACACGGCATTTCATGGATTTACATAAGACAGACAAAAGCCATGTAAGTTCCTGAAGGGATCCAGCATCATCAAACTTTTATCAGAGCTGAGATATGATCCAGAGGTTAAATGGTCAATTATGTGCCTGCAACAGCCCACTGGGCAATTTTCCAGTCAGATACATCTACAGTCACCATTGCTGAAGCTCAGTGGTATCTGAAATTTACACCGTGTTCACAGAATATAAAATGACTGCAAGAAATCTCGTAGCTCAAGGAAATGAAAACAGACTGTGTGACCAGGATTGCCCATGGCTTTTTCTGCAGAGCCACATGTCATTTTTGTTATCCAAACTTGCAACTGAATTATATCATTTGCTCAATATAAACTTGATATAAGCAGTTGTTTAAGGAATTAGTGAATGGGAGCCCCTGGGAACCTGCCCTCAGGGACAAAGGAGCTGAACAGAGCTGACAGCACATGAAGGACGTTTTTCTTAGAGCACAAGACCTCTTGATTCCCACATGTAAGGAATTGGGCAAGGAGGACAGGAGACCACCATAGGTCAATAAGGGCCTTTTGGTCAAGTTAAAGCATAAGAAGGAAATGCAGAGACAGTGGAACCAGGGACACATGTCCCGGGAAGAATACAGGGACACCGCCTGTTTGTGTAGGGATGAGATCAGAAATGCAGAGTTGGAGTTGAATTTGTCGGGGTATGTGAAGGATATTGAGAAGGGCTTCTACAGGTACGTTGGCCAGAAAAGGAAGAATAAAGAAAATGCACCCTCCCTGACAAATAAGACAGGAGGTGTGGTGACAATTGACACGGAGAAGGCTGGGCAGGGGGAATTCTCCACTCCTGCAGCTTGGGGGCCCCCCACAAATGTTCTGCCCAGCTCTTGGGGGAACCAGGCTGGGTGTGGAGGGCACTTTGCAGCTCCAGCTCTCCCAGCAGTTTAATGAAGAAGAAAAGCCACTCACCATAAACTTTCATGTGATTTGTATTCAAAAGAATTTTTGCCTCATTTCTCAGTGGTAATCTCTTTTCCCACACCTCTCAAGCCCTTGAACATCAAGGCAGGGACTGGGGAAATGAAGTCCGTCCCATCGGAGGAAAAGATCAAGTGTGAGACTACCTGAGGAACCTGAACATACATAAGTCCATGGGATCCAATGAGATGCATCCCAGGCTCCTAAGGGAATTGGCTGATTTAGTTGCTGAGTCACTCTCCATCATATTTGAAAAGTCACAGCAGTCAGGTGAAGTCCCCTGTGACTGGAGAAAAGGGAAACATTATGCCCATTTTTTAAAAGGGTAAAAAAGAGAACCCTGGGAACTACCAGCTGGTCAGACTCACCTCTGTGCCTCGTAAGGCCATGAAACAGATGCTCCTGGAAGACATGTTGGAACATATGGAAGACAAGAAAGTGATTCCAACATGCCTTCCTCAAAGGCAAATCATGCCTGGCTAATCTACAATGAAGTGCGTGCATCAGTGGACAAGGGAAGAGCAACGAATGTCAGCTATCTAGATTTCTGTAAGGGCTTTGATAGTCTCCCCCACAACATTCTTACCACTAAATTGGTTATACATATGAGTTTGATGGATGGACTGTGAGGTGGACAAGGAAGTGTCTGGATGGCCATGTACAAAGAGTTACAGTTAGTGGCTCAACGTCTCTGTGGAAACCAGTAATTAGTGGTGTCCCTCAAGGATCTCTACTGGGACCGATATTGTTTAGTATCTTCATTGATGACATAGAGAGTGGGATTGAGCGCACCCTCAGGAAGTTTGCAGATGACACCAAACTGAGTAATGCAGTTGATTCATTACAGGGAAGGCATGTCATCCACAGGGACCTTGCAGGCTTGAAAAGACAGGTCATGTGACCTTCATGAAGTTCAACAAGGTCAAGTGCAAGGTCCTGCAACTGGGCACAGGCAATTCCCAGTATCAATACAGGCTGAGCGACGAATGGATTGAGAGCAGCCCTGCACACTGCAGGACTTGGGGATACTGATGAACGAAATTTGGACATTAGCTGGCAACATGTACTTGCAACCCAGAAAGCCAGTTGTATCCTGGGCTGCATCAAAAGAAGTATGGCAGCAGGTTGACAGAGGTTTCCCCCAATCCAGACACTTGCCTTCTCGTTTTTTGTCCCAACACTAGCCTATGTACTTTTCCAGCATAAGCAACTATGCAGCAAACCACATTAGGGAACAAGCCTGGTAGAAAAATATACTCCTATTTTAACAGAGCTATTTTTTTGTTTGCCACCGAGCCAAGCACAGCACAGAGATGCTAACAAGTGGCCAGGGAAACATGTAGTTGCACAAGCTGTCAGAAAGTTCCCAAAAAACTGCTGCAGGCCTTTCAGTGGGAGTTTTACGTTAGACCATCTCCTTACTGGAAATTCTGATGTTACTGCCTTAGGAAGGAAAACATTTGATTTAATAGTCACATGCAGTAGTAAGGAAGTGCATCATTAGTATGCATTTCTTACCTATTACATGTGAAAGCAATCAAAGAGAGCCTGTATTGCATAGACCTACTTAAGGAAGGGAACAGTTTAGAAAATCCACAGTGTCTTCCATGAACACTAATATCTCATGCTCTGCACAATTCACTTCCTAGCTCCCCTTCCTGTGTCATGGGTAACATGTATCTTTCAGTCACATTTACACTAGAAGTGGCATAATCTGTACTACTATGTCACAATACGCTTGCACACCAAGCGTTCACAGTGGTAATGCAGCTCCATGCCAGCTCAGCTGTCACCGGATGGTCTGGTAAAAAGGTGACGTGTATGTCATCTTGATTTGGCCCTTCTATACCAGCTATCAGTATACAGTAAAATAACACAACAGGAAAAGGGAAACTTAATTTGAGGTCGTTTGGGATTTATTTTTCTTAAGATTATGGGTTTTTTCCCTTTTTTTGGGAAAAGGTTCTGAGATAGTCAGGATTCTCTCAGAGACCGGTGAGCCATGTGAATACAGAAACTCGGTTCATTTCTCAATTCGATTAGAAGAAAACGGTGCTGTGGTCTCTGAGTTTGCAAGTGTTTTTACTTTGATCTTTTATGTTTTGCTCTCCTGAACCTCCATAAATAAGACTCTAGAAGGCCATTTGCTTCATTTGAGACATTTTAACAGAATACTGAACAAAGCATTAGCTCCTCAAAGAGAACTGCTACATAATATATTTATGGATTTAAAAACTGGTATATGCTCAGTTTGTATGGATTTATGTGCTTGAAGAAAGAAAGACCTAATGGATGTAATTTATAGTAAGCCTGTGAGATTGATACCCTTATTTATCGATGGCAATAATCTATTAATAATTGAAATACAGTTCCATTCCTATTATTTATACGTACTCTACAACATTATTCATATTTATTCTGTGATGGCTTATCAGTATCATCTGCACATTTCTACTAATTATGGGTTTACAGTGATGTATTTTTAGGGCTATGCTAGATTTGCTCCAACTTTGAAATCCATGGGCATCCATAAATTCAGAGGTCTAATTCAGTGTTTTATTTGTTCTTAAGAGAGCAGAGCAGGTATAGTAATGGAAAACCTCCAGCTAAAAAAAGAAAAAAAGCAAATAAATGTGAAACAAAGAATCAAGGGATTAAAAAAATTCACACTGGATAGTCGGGGGGGGAAGGAGGGGATATGAAAAAATATATCCTTTCTGCAAATATGTCTTTGAGACAAGGTACTTGCAATACTTTGCTCATCTTGCTCAGCTCACACTGTATGAAACTAATATAAAAGTACATCAAATTCCTTGCTGGGGTATCGGTCTTACAGATATGCTACAGATATGCAGGGTTTGTACCAGGATCTGGAGTGAATGTATTCACATCTGAATTCCCATTCTTATGAGAAAATGAGGCAAGGAAAGGTATATTATCTTGTTTGACCTGAGACTTTGCAAGACATGAGCAGTTCTGTTTCTAAACTTGACCAGACCTACTTTAACCCAAAGCTATGTGTCTAACTGCCATAAAAGCATACAAGAAAAAGTGTAGGAGTTTTAAAATTCTTTGATAAGCCCTCTCTAGTTGGAAGATGCAAGTACACTTCTTACACACAGACTGACCAAAATTTATTAGCTGCTTTCTCTCAAAATGCAACCAACAGAAGTCCCCTCATTTTGTGCAAAAACCCAGCAAATAAAGCAGTCACATAGGCGATCCAGAATGAGTTTCTAGCTTTCCTCTGACAGGGTTCAAGCCATGAAATCACTCTAACCATCAGGTTACAAGTCATCAGAAAACGTACAGAAGAAAGCTAGGAATCCCTTTCTCCTGCCAGCATAACCAGTAAGCTACCTTTTTCTGGCCCAAGAAATTTATACTCTTCTATGCAATCATAATATGTGCATAGGAGACAAGAACTTGGAGACAAGCACGAAGTGGAGGAGCACGTGTTGAGACCTATAGAACGCAAACTGTCTACACTGAAGAGTCCTTTAACAGCACTGAGGGAACTCTTAATACTTTTAGATGACCCCTACCCATTCTTCAACCCCTTCATAAAGGGATAAGATTTCACTACACTCCTGTTTTCAGGTTTTTCCTATTGACTTGTTCAGGACACAGGCTTTCTGGAGCACTGCTGTGAAATACACTGTCCTTACAGACTATAAAATTTAAAAAGGGCCTTCAGCTCTAGGGTTTATATTCCAGTCCTGCACCACACCTTTGACTTCCAGGTGTTCATGTTTATTGGTTTGAATTCTCAATCTTAAGTGGCATCTGGTGAGTTCTTCAACATACTCCCATAGAATATGCCTGAAGAGCACTAAAAAACCTACAAGTTTTTAGGTCAAGAACAATCTGATGCGAACATTATAGTAATTACTGCCTCATTTCATAATGATTCAGTTTTTAGCTCACTTACAACTTGCCTTTAATGAGGTGTTAAGTCTTTCAATTAAAGACAAAAGCTGCAGAGAGACCTTTGCTCTTCAGAGATGTGCTACTTAAAGATTTCCCTTTCTCCACTCGGCAGCTGTTAGCCACCACCTGCCTGCTGGAGATTGCCACCCTTGCAAACAGTGTGTGTGAATGATGCTTCATCCACTGTCGGCACATTAATTTAAACAGTTCATATAATGGTTTGAATTGACTAGGTTTATTTTGCCTGCTCTGGATTATGGAGTGTTCCAGGATCACTTTAACCAGCCACAGCTGGTTAACCCACCACAGGGGAGGTGGGTATGTCAAACCAGCCAAGACACCCAGATTGAGAGGACAATAATGTCTTCAGCTGATACTGATGAACTCAAAAGAGAACATCTGTCCATAAAATAAAATGCAGTTTCAGACACAGTAATACTGGAGCTTTTCACTACTGAGTTACCAGATATTATGAATTTGATCTGAATCAGTTGTGAACACATAATTGCATTTTTATCAAATTAGCCACAGTAAGCAATCTCTGGTCCAATAGAAAGTTAGAGAATTATGACAAATTATATTAGATTCAAAACAAAATTCGCCTGGAAAACCACAGACAAAATACATTAAAACCACTTTGGGTGAGGAAAGTGGATTTGTATTGCTTTGATGATTTATATCGTAACAATGCAGATTTTTTGATCCATATACAAGTAACCCAAATCAAACTTACCGTATTATGGAAGCACAGCTTAACAGAAGCTTATTCTGGGGTGTTTTGGGGTTGGGGTTTTTGTTTGGGTTTTGTTGGTTTTTTTCCAGTTTATTGTAAAAGAGTTGATGCTTCCTGTGCTTTTAAAGGGTTCAGAGATCCCCTTTTGTAGGAACAAGAGCAACTTCATAAACTAAGCTGGGGAGAGGTGGCCCCCATTTGTCGATGAAGCTATAGAGTCAAATAGGCAGATTAGGTTCCTAATTTTAGGAAAATCTGCAACAACCTTGATCGTGTGAAAAGCTATCTTACTATATACGTAAACCTATGATAATTAAACATGTTGACATCACTGGGACCAGAGTCGGAGTAAGCATCTCATAACAGGCAAAAGCACCCCAACCTGACACAACAGTCATACCTCAATGCAGCTATTGATTTACTCTGTGTGGAAATCTTTGCCCATTGCTTTGGCTTTTATATTCTTTTGAAATATTCCGACTCGCTATCCTCAAAGACACACACACACACCCCCCCCAAATTACAAGCAAAGCGCAAATACTTCCATTGTTGATGCCTTTATTGTTGATCATATGTGTAAGCAAGCCAGTGGATCAAGCACTGATTCAGGAACCCGTTTTTGAAATCACAACTTGAACATCAAAAATTTCTAAACTCTTATTATCAAAAATACTAATGCTGCTTGGGGCAGATAATTGCAGGGAAGTCTTAGATTTCCATTAAGTATTGCCTGCCTTAACTCTTATCTTTTGCTTTAGCCATTAGCATTAGACTAAAATATCCAACTGAAGGATGGGCCAAAACCAAAGTGACTGAGCCAATCATTCTTGATGTAGAATGGAAACCAAACCCAGATTAGAACTCTGAATTGATCACTGTAAAGTTAAAAAAAACAAAAACAAAAAAAAATCTATGATGAACTTCCCTTGAACTATGAAGGATTTAAAACCCTGGTTCAGTTTCAGATCAGTATTTTATCTCAACATTTGGACCAGATTCTCAACCACACTGCAACTCCCTTAAACAGATAAGATTAAAAGAAACCTATAAAAGTCAATTAACCAGACTACTAAGGATGCCTTTAGACAAGGGAATTCTGTATATGGAGAAAAGCCCTGCCTTGCAAGTTGTATAGATATGCTAAGGAATGGTGGGAAATGGTTGCAAGAACACCACTCTTCTGTGGTGATACAAAACAGTTTTTGACAGGTGAGACAAGACTTTCTGCTTCCTGGGTGCTGATTTGTGATCCTCTCTGTGCATATGCTAAAGCTAAGAAAAAAAGTACAATGACAATTTTAAATTCCAAGTCTGTAGATGACTTTCTGTTTGTGAAAAGCAGAAAAATAAAGAACTAGTTCAGGACTGATGTTTGTGCTGCAAATATTCTAGCCTCCACATTCTAGCTCTTTGGTTTCGTTTACTTTTGGTTGTCTGGTTTTTCTTTTTAATCTATTTCTATTATTATTATTTCTATATTTCCTAGACACATTAAAAAGAATCTGAACTTGAGTAAAACAAGTTATCCAAATACACACGAAAATACTACTCCATCCCAGAAGATACTTGAAAAGTTGCAGCCATTTTTTACAATTGAGTTTTGCACCTTCAGGTTAAATTACTGGGAGCTACATATTGTGAGCATTTTTGCAAATCAAGTCATGATCATCTTTGCACTCAAGGAGATAATAGGACACTCCCTCCAAGAATCCTTTTCTACTATAAAAAAGCAACACATTTTTCTGGTCCAGAAAAGCATAAAATAATATAACATACTCTGGAGCCCCATCTTCTGGTACTTGACCAATTATTTACCTACTGAAGTATTTGATTCATATTTTCTCAGTGAGCAGCTTTGTATTTTCTGTGATTTGGAGTCTTGGGCCGGGGGGGATAGTGGGGAGTGGAGTTGTGGTACGGTATCGATGTTTTAACAGAAAGTGCCTAAGTTGACAAAATCCTGCATCTCAGAATACACAGGACAGCTCAGAAGCTGTAACAACCCAGCTCTGAAAGCAGCCCAGGGCAACAGGGTCTTGGCTATGTAAATTCACTTTGGAAGACAGCAAGAAAAGATAGAATGACATACCAGAGAATAAATGTGGAATGGGGTCTTAATAAACTATGTCGGTTTGTCTCACAATGCTCATTGTCGTTATGACTCCAGTATGAAGCAATAATACACTATTCAGAACTGGTACCTAGGGAGACAACGGGGCCATTGTTACTATGTTGTCCCTCTAGTGTCACCGATATTTGACCTACCTTTTGAAAACAGTTGGCTAGGAGTTTCTATTTGAAAAGACTTTTCATAAAATATTTTAAAATGTAGCCTGTGAAAACTGAAATTTATCATAGTCCCACAAAACAGGCAGGGTTGTGTTCTCTCTGGGCTCTTCCAGCTGGCTAAGAGGTTTGCCTAAGCTGTTGGAACCATAATGACCTGCAGTTCTGGAGTGGTGCCATTTTCATTCTAGGTAGCTGGGGCTAGAGAGAGCCTCAACTATAGGTTTCAAGACAGCTAGCCTTCTCCCTGCAAAAAACATTGCCAAGTCAAGAAAGTCAGAATGTTGATTCCAAAAAAAAAAAACCAACCCACAAATACATCCTAAATAAATTACTCTAATCAGTGCTAAATAAAGGTCCTCAAATTCTTTATCCCACTGGAAATGCTGAAAAATCTATTTATCTTTTCTAAGAACAGAGAACATTTTTAGAAACTTTTATGGAGAGGAATTTCATAGAATCACAGAATTACTGAGGTTGGAAAAGAACTTTAAGATCATTGAGGCGAACCATTGACCTAAGACTACCAAAACCACCACTCAACCATGTCCCTCAGCACCACGTCTACCCGTCTTTTAAATACCTCCAGGGATGGTGATTCCACCACCTCTCTGGGCAGCCTGTTCCAATGCTTGGTAACCCTTTCTGTGAAGAAGATTTTCCTAATATCCAATCTAAACCTCCCCTGGCACAACTTGAAGCCATTTCCTCTTGTCATATCCCTTGTTATTTGGGAGAAGAGACTGACACCCACCTGCCTACAGCCTCATTCCAGGTAGTTGTAGGGAGCAATAAAGTCTCCCCCCAGCTTCCTCTTCTCCAGACTAAACAACCCCAGTTCCTTCAGCCACTCCTGAGAAGACTTGTGCTCTAGACCCCTCACCAGCTTCATTGCCCTTCTCTGGACACGCTCTAGCACCTCAATGTCTTTCTTGTAGTGAGGGGCCCAAAACTGAACACACTATTTGAAGTGCAGCCCCACCAGTGCCAAATACAGGGGGATAATCACTTCCCTACTCCTCCTGGCCACACAATTTCTGATCNAGACCCCTCACCAGCTTCATTGCCCTTCTCTGGACACGCTCTAGCACCTCAATGTCTTTCTTGTAGTGAGGGGCCCAAAACTGAACACACTATTTGAAGTGCAGCCCCACCAGTGCCAAATACAGGGGGATAATCACTTCCCTACTCCTCCTGGCCACACAATTTCTGATCCAAGCCAGGATGCCCTTGGCCTTCTTGGCCACCCGGGCACACTGCTGGCTCATGTTCAGCCAGCTGTCAACCAACACCCCCAGGTCCTTTTCCACCAGGCAGCTTTACAGCCACTCTCCTCCAAGCCTGTAGTGCTGTATGGGGTTGTTAGGACCTAAGTGCAGGACCTGGCACTCGGTCTTATTGAACCTCATGCAGCTGGCCTCATCCCATCGATCCAGCCTGACCAGGTCCCTCTGAGCCATCCTACCCTGAAGCAAATCCACACTCCCATCCAACTTTGTGTTTTCTGCAAACTTTCTGAGGGTGTACTCGATCCCCTCATCCAGGTCATAGATAAAGATATCAAAGAGAACAGGCCCCACTACAGAGCCTTGGGGAACACCACTTATGACTGGCCACTAACTGGATTTAACTCCATTCACCACCACGCTTTGGTCCTGGCCACCCAGACAGTTTTTAACTCGGAATAGTCTATGCCCGTCTAAGCCATGGGTAACCAGTTTCTCCAGGAGAAAGCGGTGGGTTGACAACATCCACAGCCTTTCCTTTATCTACTAAGTGGGTCATCTTGTCATAGAAGATCAGGTTAGTAAAGCAGGACCTGCCTTTCATGAACCCATGCTGACTCTGCCTGATAACCTGGTTGTCCTCCATGTGCCATGGAATGGCACTCAAGATGATCTGCTCCATGACCTTCTCTGGAACTGAGGTCAGACTGACAGGCCTGTAGTTCCTCGGATCTTCCTTCTGGCCATTCTTGTGGATGGGTATCACATTTGCTGACCTCCAGTCAACCGTGACCTCCCCGGTTAGCCATGACTGGTCATAAATGACTGAAAGTGACTTGGTGAGCGCTTCCACCAGCTCCCTCAGTACTCTCAGATGGATCCCATCTGGCCCCATAGACGTGTGTGTTCAAGTGCTGTACCAGGTCACTCACCACTTCCCCTTGGATTATGAGGGCTTCATTCTGCTCCTTTTCCCTGTCTTCTAGCTCAGGGGCCTGGGTACTCGGGGAATAACTGGTCCATCAGTTTCCAGAAGGTTCTGGCACTGAGCAAGATTGCTCTCTCTGTGTATTGCTGTCTTACTAAATGCTGCCATTGCTAGTCATTCCTTTGGGAAAGTAAAAGGGGCCAAAGCTTTCCTCTGTCTCCGCAAACACACACACACAAACATGTATCTTAATATCTCCTGGAGCCATAGTGATTTCAACAAATGTTTTCAACGGGCCCTGCAACTTCTGAATTTTGATTAGTTCAACTCCCAACTCCCAGTAGTATTGTTTCACTTAGCATAAATTATTAATTTATTACAGAGCATTTCAAGGGAACAGAGGAATAATTCATCTGGATAAAGACATCAGCTGCAACAAGGAGAGTGAACCTTCTCTGTAGTGGGAGGGGAAAATCTCTGTTAGTAGCTTTTTAAATGAAAACAGGTGGAAAAGTGACTCAACTGGACATGAAAACTCCCCAACTTCATCCCTAAATTAATTACTCAGTGGATCAGATCCGCGGTTGGTAAAAATAAGCAATGTTAAGTCTGTACTGATTTACACCTCAGCATTTGAGGGGTACTGAGTTGTTTTCTTGTGTGATTTTCTTTTACTTCCTGACATTATTGTTTAGAACAAAAATCCATCATTGTGAGTGTCATGAGGAAACCCATACTCTAACATTATTTTATTGCACTCAAAGCTGTGAAAACCATCTCGTGAGACCAACAGATGCTCTTTTCTGAAACTAGCAGGAAAAGGAGAAGTAAAAAACTGGGTGGAGAGGGAGGAACTCTAAAACATTTTTCTTATTCTAATCCACTGCAAAAAGCTGATTGCATTAAGGAAATAAAATATCTGCCCACAGTAAATACTTGGCATTTGATATTTTTACCAGAGCACCAGAATGTAGCTTTTACTATTTGCACTGCAAACACTCGCATCTGCTGCTCATATTTGAGGGGGAAAAAAAAAATATTGACAATATAATATTATTTGATAAAAGGGTAGGATCGAAAATATGCCACAGCCTCCAAGTTTCAGGATGCGGAAGGGGTTGAATTTAGGTAATGGTATACCTATGCCAAAGTGCTTTATGTATTGTTCTTGGATGCAGTCCCTTGTATTGAGCTAGGGTAAGCTTGCTAACCCCCCCCAAAATGGCTTCTTGCCACCTTTATACCTCTGCCATTTGTGTGCAGCATTAGTAGGGGATTACTTCAGTCGTGTTTACAGGTTAGCCAGCCTCAGGTCAGCAGTAAGGTGTGCAGGAGCTGCACTTCATTGCACTTCAGGACCTCTCTCACCTACTCACCTGTTTAGAGATATTTTGCAGCACCAGCAAGTTGCCAACTGCTTCAGCTGCTGCTGAAGCATTGTGGCCTCTTGAAGGCAATAGTTATTGGAGGCTGTCAGAACAATTCTACCTTCAGTCTTAATCAATATAACCCAAATCAATATTATCAGCTGTACTGTGATAGATTTCAAATACCTCTTCACTTAACTTTTGTCCCAAGATTGAGCAGATAGGGTCAGTGAGAGCTCCTGAGGCAGAAAGTCAACAATAACCAGGAAAAATAAATATTTAAACCAAAATTGTATCTGACAACTGTGGCGGTAGGACTGAAAAGAAAAAATAATATTTACTGTTGTTCTACTCCTCTTGCTCAGCAATTGTCTCTTTCCCTTCCCTCCCTTCTGCCCCTCCCCAGACAGCCAAAAATGTCCGTAGCTCTCCGGAGAGGAGGCTGCACTGGAAACCAAAAGCTAATGGAGTTACTGGCTCAAGAACCCAATGCGAATACTGCCATCAAGTGCCCAACAGACCCGTTCGCACTGCACACTATTCCATCTACAGCTACACACAGAGATGTGGATGCCAATATACAGCATACATCAGTTGTGGATGGTCGTATATGAGTCCGTCTGGTACAGTGTCAATTAACAAATCTAAATGCACAGGTAAATGCAACCATCCTCCTGGAGACAGCAGAGCTGCATTAGATTTTAAAAATTGTAGGTGGGATGGGAAATCATTGTCCACGTGGCCTGGCTTCTGTGACTGTAAGGGCCTATTCCATTTCCTGGCATGCCCCAAAATTAAATTTAAACCCTCTCTCTTGATTCAGCACTTAGGTGTGCTGGCAAGGGCTTCAGAAGAAAGCACACTTAAACAGTCAGGATCGTTGCCAGCACCCACACAGGCCAGCATTAATGTGGGCATCTGTCAGTCAGTGCCCTGACCACAGCGCAACATGGCCCTACAACACCTGGGAGGAGCCCCCAGACCACGAGTGACTCCCAGGGCAAGGGTGACATCCCACCCCAAGGAAGGGACCAGCTTCCTCTGGGGCATTATCGCTTCTTCCCGCAGTGTCTACCATGGGAGGTGAGACGCCACCGCCTGCCTGGCCCTCTGGCTCACTGGCACCAAACATCTTTCCCCTCCTTAACTTCTGAGCTTACAGACCAATTTCAACTAAACCTAGCTGAACACATATGCCTTTTGAAATCTGGTGATTTTGTGTGAAAAAAAGAAACCCTGAACAAGTTTTTTTCTAATCATTGTCGTGAGCCAGGTGATCCATAATAAGGACAGGGATTGGATGTCTTCTCATTAGCAATAATTATGCTTGCATTTTTCACTCTGTAATATTTTAAGCAGTTCATGTACAAAGAGTGCTTTGCAGTCATCGAAAGAATGTGTGTCTTCTGTCCATGTTAATTGTAACACTATAAATGACTGTATCATCAATGTAAATCAAAGTTTTAAGGGAACTGAGTGCAAACAACTATCATCAGTAAGAAAAGCAGGAGGAGGAAAGATTGCTGGGTAAACAGTCTTTGGAGAGACTTGGAGGGAACTGCTTGTGGGCAGAAACTGTGCAACTTTTTGAAGCTTAAGAAGCACCAGGGCAGGAGATAGGAAGTTGAGAGGCAGAGAAGGCGATTAAAGAAAGGGTGAAATGAAAAGATTAGGAAAACCAAAGAAATTTAGGAGGAAATTACAATAAATAAAGCTGAAGGTGAAAGCAGAAGCATGCCTTTGTGGGATACTCACGGTAAAACCATAGGAAAGAGGAGGTAGAATAAATGCTTCAATATTGTATGAGGCTTAAAGGTGAAGGCTAGAAGCCTGAATATGATGTAGGAAGATAAACAGATAATCAATGTGGTGCTTCTAAATGTGAACCAAGACACTGAACAAGATCATTTTATAGGCAAGAGTGGGTTAGATTATTCTCTGTATGTAAAATATTAGTATTGGAGCATTAGTATTACTGGCCATAGTCAAGCTTAGGAATCCTTATACCAACAAAGAGAGAAAGTACTCACTCGGGAAGATTAGGCATATAAACAAGCTAAGGAGTGATTTAATATAAGTGTTGGAAAGAGGAAGATTACAGACAAACCATGTGGGAGATACAGGGCAAAACAGAAGTGCCAGCAGAGAAAGAGGCGGGCAGGAAGCTGGCCGTTGCTACACCTTGGCAAGAGGATCTAGGACCAGGGATGACCTCCCCATCTGGGTGCTCTCATAGGCAGCAGCGGAAGCCCACATCATCTCACAAGTCAAACTTTGACTTTCGGCAGGAAAACTGATCCAAATATACACTAAGCAATGCATCCATTTGTATACATGGACCAGATATTTTTGTTCTGTTATTTGGTTGGGGAATGAGGGCACATGCATGAATAATTACTTGCAAGTAATAGGAAGAATAATGCTTATATTCATTTTTCAGACCTCAAGGACAGCTCAAAAGACCAGTGCTTACTAACAGTGTCACTTTAGGATAAACAGAGGCTTCCTGCTCTGACAGTCTCTGGTGCATGGCCTATCTGCAGAACACCACATATACACTGAATTTCTGCTACCAACAAACATTACTCCTCTGCTTAGAATGAGATAATTTATTGGAGCTTGTTCCCCCTCCCAAGAAAGAAAGGGGGCAGGGAGTGCACCTGACCTTTCATAGTTCTCCACATCAATCACTGCTAGGACTGTAATACAATTCCCACACACTGTGGTTTGGTGCTGCCTAACAATTAATCTCATGTACAGCTGGTGCAGGGTAGCTCTGCAAGGTAATTTGCTTCCAGTTGAATTTTCGAATGTGCTTTAAAGTACTTAAGTGTAAAGCTTTGTAAGATGAATAATCCATCACAAATAATTAGAGCTGCTCCTAAAGGAGTTGAATAGGCAGTCAGCAACAGATGTGTTGTGCATTTAACTTACTGGTTTTGTGTGACCTGAAGAGTCAGCTTTTCTGATGGATATTCCGACATGGATGGCAGTTAGCAACTTCAGAGGGTGTCAATGGGCAATGTGTTCATGTGAGAAAAGGCTAAAAAGAATAGAGAATAGAAAAGGAATTAGCAGGTACTTCTACAGTGGTTATAGGGAGATGTGTCATTCTATTTACTTAGGCATGTTGGTTTTTTTCATCTGGCATTCACTATTCAACCAGCATTTGCTAGTTTTCTGGCACAGGAGGTCTTTCATCTCATTATGTTCTGCACCCAGTTCCATAATTAACTAGAACATCTTGCTCAGCTGTGTAGTTACAATTCCTTCCTGCTTTTAAATGAATTCTTTATTTTTTAGTCCAACGGTAAATAATTCCATTTCCCCTGCTTCTTTTAAGCAATATGGTACTCCTTATAGACACTCAGTATACCCCTGTCCCACCCCAGTGAGATGCGTTTGGATACACAGTTCAGGTTTGGAAGTGGAGCCAGGAAGAATTTGAGTTTGATTTTCCTTATGGTACTCTCCTTCTTCTCCTAATTCTTCAAAAGGTCTTATTTATTCACTGTAAACCTCAAGGATCCCATAGACCTATACAGGCCAAAACACATGGAATCTAAAGGCATGCAAAGAAATTGCAGCCTGTAATGAGATATGCCAAAATTAAAAGGAACTACGTAAGTTGGGGCATCATAAGACTAAAGTGAACAGAAGACTTCTCTATCTAGAATTTTTGTGCAATATCTATCAGCAAATTACAGAAGTGTTTCCAGTGTAAGCTAGATCAACAAGGAGTAGCTAGTTCTGCAGTAACACTGTTGTGTGTCATCAATCCTTGTATCTAGGTGGCATAAATCAGCTAGAGGGAGCTCTGTTGTTGAAAAAGCTAGGAGAAAAATTACAGTTGTACTATGGTTAAGTGGGATAGAAGATGGTTTCGTCTGTCAGAAACATATGGGAAAATTGTCTTCATACTGTGTTGTGTCGTGTCAGTTTTATGATTAAGTTGCTTTGTCTAGCAGTGTATTTAAGAACTAAAAACTAGGTCAGCAAATATTTAGCTGAAAGGGTACTGATGAACCATCAGTACATACATCCCACAGTACAGAAACATTATAATAAACATGCAAAGCAGGAGCTTTGGGTTTTTTTGAAGCATAGTAAAACAAGATCTGCAAAAAGGAGACTGCAAATGCAAACTTCCCACTAACAAATTAGTTGTGTGAACATGGGATCTGTGGGCCAAAGGAGGAACCCTTTGGGTGATTGTGGTACTGGTTGTCTAAATCCACTTACATCCTGCTAAATCCTTTGTCTTGACAGACAAGCTGTAGTTTTGTGTCTCTTGGACCTTAAAGATATCCTGGATTCCAGAGGGAGCTGGAGGCGGGGTGAGAGGGAAAGGAGATGTGTGTAACTTGTTATACTACACCGTGCTTGGAACACATATTTTTTAATCTTAGGCATAATTCCAGGCTTGGTGTCTTGCAAGACAGGTTTAACTGTTTCCCAGACAAAGAAAACTGGTGCAGGGCATGGGTGAAATGGTCCTGCTGGGCTGACACAGGGTGCAAACCTTTCCAAGCTCCAACACAGGGTGCTTTTCAGCTGGGAGAAGTAGTCTGGGCAACACTGCTGTGATGTTGGGGCAAACTAGAGCTGCCCCAAATTGTGCTCTAGGCAAAGGCCTCCCTGAGATGCTATCAGCATGATAACAGCTTTAGCTGTGTTAACAACAGTATGTTAACAGTAGTGTTTAGCCATTGCTGACCTCTTCATCTCCTCAGCTGTGGCAAAGGCCTGAGCTTCTAAATAGCCATTAAAAATTCAAAAGAGCATTTTAAATGGTGCCTCTCCATCCCCAGGCAGCAGTTTAAAGAAATGCCCTGGAGTTCAAACTAAGTGCACATGTTGCCCTTGGCTGGTGTAGTATTTCACAACTCAAGGAATTATTTTCTCTTCTAAAGCATATTTTACTTCAACGTCTGCATCTGGTCAATAAATGTAAAATATGCAGATATGGAAAATACCAAAGGGTGCTTAATCATGTTTAAGTATTTCAATGGACTGACTTCCCCATAATCAAAAGAACCTTTCTTTTCAAAGGTTTTGGTGTTCCTAACTCTTTTAAGTCGCATTCAGCACTCCAGAGATGACCTTTAATAGAATCACACTGGGTGATCCCATTGCATCAAGCAGTGAGACACTATATCCTCTCTAGTACACCTAGGGAACCAGCATGGGGGAGATATTTAGCCCAGTCACTTCAAGTTAATAGGCTATACTCAACCTCATTTGTCTTCAAGACCTTATCTTCCACACTGAGCTTGCTTTTGAAGTTTTGTTCGTGATGTAGACCTATGGAATATTTATTAAAAACCACAGTATGTGCTTGCCCTGATTCAAAATTATTCATTCCACCAAACTTGAGATATGTAATTAAAGTAGAATTGTTTAATGAACATTTATGAGTAGTGTATTTTCCATCCCCTCAGAGGAAGTATCCGTGTCTAAAAAATCAGCCAAGCAAAAAAAATCCAGGAGGGAAAAAAAAAAAAAAACAACAAAACAACCAAGAGAAACCTAATGGGTAACAAATTTGCTGAAAAAGATCTTGTATTAGTATAGTCCTTTAGCCTGATTAAGTCCAAATCCTTTCTCTACTTCCTCTTCAAAGCATACACACAGTTCACATCCTTGGATAGGCCTTGTTATCTGTACTAGATGACAAGTACTTCTAGTACTAATATACTAGATGAAAGGTACTTAGGGTAGCTTGTGCCCCAACCCACTTCCTCCTACCACATTTCTTGTATTAGTAAGGAGTCTTGGAGGCTGGAGGAACGGAAGCTGGGAGTCTCAGTCAGAGCAGTAAATTAGGGCACAGTCCTTAGCTCTGTTATTTTGAAAATATAAGCGTACTGAATTAACAGTAAGCAAAAATAGGCGGTCCAGTAGATGGATAAAAAAAGGAAAAATAGGATCTTTTGTTGGCAGTTAAAACAGCCTTTCAGAGACATCAAGGTTAAATCTGTCACCAGTGCTGCTGGTTTTCAAATCCAGGTAACTTGGACTGCAAGTAAATTTACAGTTCTGTGTAGAAGTGTCTGCCTTCACTGTGATGGTGCCAGGCCATGGACTACTGTCAGAAGAGCTCTGTAAGTAGCGTCAGATATGCTGGTTGTGATTTTTACAGCAGTGAAGTTCTGTTGCCTGTGTAATGAGTGGCTTCACAGGGAACCTTGAATCCCAGTAACATCAATGAGTGATTTACCATTAAATGTAAGGAGTGTAAGCACAGGGCTTTTTGTGATGTCCTCTTCATTTCCCAGTAAGTGAGAATTCCCACTGGCTGGTTTAGGCTCCTGCTTCTCAACGTGCTCCTGCAGTTCCAAGCTCCAGAAACACTATTAAGTGCATCAAGGAAGAAATAATCACAGCAGAATAAGTGTTGTGTTATGTGTACAGCTATTTTATAGACAGATATCTGAATACTTTCAGGATTTTGGGTCAGGTTCTTCAGATTTCTGAACCATGACTGTCCTCTCTTCATTTTTTTTTCTTTTCTCCTTTCTTTTTGTCCTTTTGAAATACCTGTGACAAAGAAAAACATTTATTTCTGCTGCTAGATCTTGAAGATCAGTACCATACTCAAGCTTATATTCCACTGGAAGTTCAGAGCAGGCCACCTCTGTTTACTTATGTAAAAAGCACTTGAGGAAGTGGGTAAGTATGGTTGTTTGGGTCGTAACAGGAACAAACAATCATATAAGCCAGTAAATCAGCCCAACTTAAATGCCTCTATGCAAATGCAGGTAGCATGGGGAACAAACAAGAGGAGTTAGAGACATGTGCACACCTGCAGGCCTGTGACCTTATTGGCATCACAGAGATGTGGTAGGATCACTCCTATGAATGGAGTGTTGAAATGGAAGGATACAGGCTCTTCAGGAAAGACAGGCAAGGGAGGGGAGAAGGGGATGTCAACCTCTATGTCAAGGACCAGCTAAAGTGCATGGAGCTCCACCCAGGGATGGATGAGGAGCAGACTGAGAGTTTATGGTCAGGATTAAAGGGAGGGTAGGGACAGGCAATGCTACAGTGGGGGTCTGCCCCAGGCCACTCAACCGGGAAGACCAAGTGGATGAAACCCTCTACAGACAGATAGGAGCAGACTCACAGTCACAGCCCTGGTCTTCATGCAGGACTTCAACCACCCCAATATCTGTTGTAGGGACAATACAGCAGGACGTAAGCAATCCAGGAGGTTCCTGGAATGTGTTGATGACAGCTTACTTCTCCAACTGACGGAGGAGCCAATGAGGAGAGGTGTCATGCTGGATCTTGTTCTCACCAACAAGGAGGAGCTGAAGGGAAATGTGAAGCTCAAGGTCAGCCTTAGCTGCAGTGACCATGAGATGGTGGAGTTCAAGATCTTTAGGGTGGTGAGGAGAACACACAGTAAGCTTGCTAACCTAGACTTTGGGAAAGCAGGCTTTGGCCTCCTCGGGGATCTGGTTGGCAGAGTACCATGTGATAAAGCCCTGGAGGGTAGAGGGGTCCAAGAAAGTTGGCTAATATTCAAGGACCACTTCCTCCAAGCTCAGGAGCTATGCATTCCAATGAAGAGAAAGTCAGGCAAAAAGCCCCAGTAGGCCTGTGTGGATGAACAAGGGGCTTCTGGACAATCTCAAACAGAAAAAGGAAGCCTACAGAGTCTGGAAGCAAGTACAATTAGCCTGGGAGGAATACAGAGAAATTGTCCGAGTGGCCAGGGATCAGGTTAGGAATCCTAAAGTCCAGACAGAGTAAATCTGGCCAGGGACATGAAGGGCAACAAGAAAAGCTCCTACAGGTGTATCAGGGATGAAAGAAATACTAGAGAAAATGCAAGCCCTCTCTGGAAGGAAACAGGAAACTTGGTCACCCGGGACATGAAGAAGGCTGAGGTACTTGAATAACTTTTTTGCCTTGGTCTTCACCTGCAGGGGCTCTAGCCACACTGTCCGAGTTGCAGAAGGCAAAGGCAGGGACTAGGAGAATGAGGAACCACACGCTGTAGGAGAAGACCAGTTTCGAGACTACCTAAGGAACCTGAAGTTGTTCAAGTCCATAGGACCTGATGAGACTCATCCGCAGGTCCTGAGGACACTCACGGATGAAGTTGCCAAGCCGCTATCCATCATATTTGAGAGTTCATGGCAGTCTGGTGAGCTTCCCACTGACTGGAAAAGGGGAAACACAACCCCCATTTTTTAAAAGGGAAAAAAGGAAGACCCAGGGAACTACAGGCTGGTCAGTCTTACCTCTGTGCCTGGCAACATCATATAGCAGATCCTCCTGGAAACTATGCTAAGGTACATTGAAATTAAGGAGGCAATTGGTTACAGCCAACATGGCTTCACTAAGGGCAAATTGTGCCTGACAAATTTGCTGGCCTTCGACGATAATATTACAGCACTTGTTGAGAAGGGAAGAGCAATTGACATTATCCTCCTGGACTTGTGCAAGCCATTTGACACTGTCCCACACAACATACTGGTCTCTAAATTGGAGAGACATGGATTTGATAGATGGACCACTTGGTGGATAAGGAATTGGCTGGATGGCTGCACTCAGAGAGTTGCAGTAAACGGCACAATGTCCAAGTGGTGAGCAGTGACGAGTGGTGTTCCTCAAGGGTCAGTACTGGCACCAGTACTATTTAACGTCTTTGTTGGCTATATGGATGTTGGGATTGAGTGCACCCTCAGCAAGTTTACTGATTACACCAAACTGTGTAGAGTGATTACTGTGCTGGCGGGAAGGGATGCTATCCAGAGGGATGCCATCCAGAGGGACCTGGACAAGCTTCAGAGGTGGGCCTGCATGAACCTCATGAAGTTCAACAAGGCCAAGTGCAAGGTCCTGCACATGGGTCAGCGCAATCCCATGCGCAAATACAGGCTGAGTGGAAAACGGATTGAGAGCAGCCCTCAGGAGAGGGACTTGGGGGCGTTGGTAGATGAGAAGCTCAACGCGAGCCGGCAATGTGCACTCACAGCCCAGAAAGTGAACCACATCCTGGGCTGTATCAGAAGCAGCATGGCCAGCCAGTCAAGGGACGTGATTCTGCTTATTTGCTTTCACAAGAGTCCACCTGGAATACTGCATCCAGCTCTGAAGCCCCCAACATCAGAAAGACATGGACCTGTTGGAGTGAGTCCAGAGGAGAGCCACTGAGATGATCAGAGGGCTGAAGCACCTCTGCTACGAGGACAGGCTAAGAGAGTTGAGGTTGTTCAGCCTGGAGAAGAGGATGTCCAGGGAGGTCTTAGAGCAGCCTTCCAGTATCTGAAGGGGGCCTATAAGAAAGCTGGAGAAGGACTTTTTACAAGGGCTGGTAGTGATAGGATGAGGGGCAACAGTTTTAAACTGGAAGAGGATTTAGACTAGATATTAGGAAGAAATTTTTTTGCTATCAGGGTGATGAGGCACTGGAACAGGCTCCCCAGAGAGGTTGTGGATGTCCCATCCCTGAAAATGTTCTAGGCCAGGTTGGATATGGCTTTGAGAAACCAGGTCTAAGGGGAGGTGTCCCTGCCAATGGCAGAGGGTTTAGAACTAGATGATCCTTAAGGTCCTTTCCAACTCTAACCATTGTATGATTCTATGATTCTATAATAAACAATGAAATATTCAAAATTTGTTAGATTCTGACCACACTTTTAAACAAGTAGAAATAATTGGTATTGTTTTGTAGCAGATTTTGTTTCAGATTAAAGACTCCCTGAGCTGTACAGACATTCACAGATGGGGTGCTAGTTACAAAAATAATTTATTGTGGTTTTTTACATAAATAGGGTAATGGGGGGAACTGAATCTCTCAAACAGGGCTGTCAGTCATGGTGCAGACAGTGCAGGACTTCACATTGCAAGTGTTGCAATTGCATCTTTGCTGGATCGGATGAGACTCCCCAAACTGTAGTTGAGGTGAATGCTTGCAGCCCTAGTGATCCTAGTAGGATTATAGGTGTCTTGCTCCATCCTATTGGCAGGACAACTACTCCAGCAAGAGTATGACCCATTGCTACAGGCAATTTATAAGACCTTACAAAACATATTTTAACTATCATCTTAGCTGTGCACGAAAGACTGTCCTACCTTACCATTCCTACATACACGCCCAAACAGTTTCCACTGATTCTACTGACTATGCAAATTCTCTTATCTATGCACATTTTGGGCAACTCCTTTCTCTGCAGTTGACACTGCCCAGGGAGCCCCCAGGATTGCTCAGTTTCTCCAGGCAGGGTGTTGACTGACGCATCTCAACGTGCTCCCAGTGCCTACCCACCCGTCTCAGCCCTGCAGGAGCTGCCAGGGGAAGCCCTGGTGATGCTGGGAATCCAGTACATGGAGAGATCCCGTACAAAATAGGCAGTTGCTTTGTGACAAAGCAAGCTAGGAATTCAGCCATGTGATTTATCACAAACAAATCCACTCTCTTGTCTGTACAGAGACAAGCTGGGAAGTTCTGTGACTAAGCACTCCAAGTATGCACACAGGCACAGCCTTTGTATACACAGCCCTTGCACATGCCAGTCACATCACAACTATAACTACGGGAAGAACTTGAATTTCCTCCTTATATCAGAATTACAAATTAATTTCCGTGGGTTTTGCCACACCTGCCTTCACAGAAAGTGCAATATGCATGCATTACTTACCTTTAATTCACTTTCTACCTCAGAGGTCTAATTTTCACAGTAGTGGTGATTTGCTATCTTGTTGACTCTCTGTAGCATTTCATCCCACTGAACAGAATGGCAAAATTATTACAAAGTAAAAATCAGCTAATGAGTCCACACACATGCCCAAAGCTAAACTGCACCCAGTGTGAAGCGTATTGACACAATTGTCCCAACTCAGATCTCCGGGCTCTATTTATGTGTCTAAGCAATGACAAGAAGTGGTGTTGGAAAGATTTCCAGCATACAAAAGCTGTATTTAGAAAGCAGAATTAAAAAATGAACAAACAAATTAAACCAACAAAAAACAACCAACAGCCAACAAACAAACAAAAGCCCACTGCCTAAAAGAAACATGGTATGCTAACATTTCATCTCATTTTTGTATGTGACGATATGCACAGATTGATGCCAGTTATATTTCTATGCATAAAGTTTAGAAGAAACAATCCAGGTGACAGCCAATAGATAATTTTTTTTCTTCACTTAGATTAAGACAATTATATCCAAATACGATCTATTGATGAAGGTATTTTAGATTAGTAAAACACTAGAAGTCAGCCTTGTAAGCCTAATTGCATTTCTCTGTCTTTGAGCCTCTGTTCACACAGAGGTTCCCACCTGCAGATAGCCAAACCTTTTCTGAAACATAGCCATTGAACCTAGATAAGATTTCTACCCTAATTAAGTAATTTCCCTATTATTATTCATTGAAATAATCCTTTCTGTTACTTTTAAGTGTATACCTTTCTTCTGGTTTGGGGTTTTATTTGCTTGTTCTCATTCTGTATTCACATGAACGTGCTACATGTAGCGTACTTTTATTTTACTTAGCCTCTGTCACATGATTAAGAGATCATATAAAATCCTTTTCCTCAGTTTGTTTCTTGGAAAACCTGCTCCCTTTGGGGGGTCTCTTCGAATTCTCCTGAAGCTGCTGCTAATATGGCAGAATCAATAGCTGCAGAATTCCTGCTGTTGAGCCTTGCAAGGGTATTTGTCACAAGGTAAAACACAATAGCCTTCAAAGACCCTTGACTTTCTTCCAAGAAGTCTTTCCTCCATGATTCATTGCATTTGTTAAACATCAAGTTCTTTTACATTAATATTTCCCTCCTGTCAAGGGGCAACTTCAGAACAACTTCAGGAATCATAAAAAAGTTTCATTCCTACTGCCACAGACAACCAGGGAAGTGAATAATTTTCTCAGCAATTAGTCTGCTCAAATATCCACACAGATTTCAAAACTACCTCAGGGGCAGAGCTGGGAGCCAGAATAGAAGATGGAGATTTACTGGGCAAGAGGCTGTGACTAGTGTTGACCAAACACTGAATTCAGAGAAGACCCTGGGAGAGAAGGTGGCACCTGGCCCCTCAGCCACTTCATAACTGTGGGAGCAGTATATGGAGTAGTATATTTTCATAAAATCCATCTGGCAGAAAGTTAAAATTATTCTGAAAATGATGATGGTTTTCCCCCACCATTTATCTGTGTAGCAAACAAATTCTCCAACACATGTTACAAAAATATTAAGTATTCCAGACTGGCTAGATGTCATGTCTCAAATGTTAGATGCTCTGGACTGTCCAGTCTTTATTCTCCACCACCCCACCAACACTCCCACATTAGCTTATTTAATTTTCCAAAACTTTCTTATCTTTCTTAGCAAAAGACTTTAGATGAAGGAACAGAACAGCTCAATCAATATCAATACTTTATGAGGCACGCAAAATATATTTGTACAAAAATGGCTGCAAAACCAACTCATGTTTCTTTAATAGCATTTACTGTCACTTTGTACAGATGTAAAAATAGAGATTCAGTGTTTTGTGTCCACATTTTGTCAAACTTGACACCTTTATAGTTTTTTCAAGACTGTTTAAATCTTGGTAAGAACTTTTTACTTTCTGCTTTGAGAAGGACCAGTACCTGGGAATTTTGTAAAGAAATGTTCCCCTTTGGTAAAAATAAGTCCCAAAGTCAGATTTTACAAGAAAAGTGTGTGTTGAGGGATGATTTTACACACATAAAATTGTGTTTCTTCTCCAGAAGACAGTAATTTCTTCCCTTCATCCTTTGTTCTCATGGTATTGTGGAGTTTTAGAGTTTATCTTTTACATTGGTAACCTAATAAGAATGTTTCTAAAAACTGAATAGGCCCTAGTGCAAACACTTGCAGCTTGGAAATTATAGGTATTAACAAGGGAGGTCTTTTTCGTACAAGTTTTTTCAAATATGGAAAGGACTTTTTTCACTCAAAGAAGTCAGTGTAAGGATAAACGTGGCTGGCTAAATAAGTGTTAGGATATATAGCAAAAAGTAAAACAACTAATCCTCTACTTGCCAACCATTTGTGAAAGATAACCATGCTTTTCTTTCACTCACCTTTCCTTTGAGGAGCAAAATCTAAGCAGTACTATGGAATAATAATAAAAACATGTGTCTGTCTACAGTTTCACTCTGACTCTTCCCACAACTCTTCTTTTGGTTTTTTTTGGTTGGGCTTTTTTTTTTTCTTTTTCCCTGGCTTTCATCATGGAGGTCTCAGCAACTTTGGCAAAAATTTGTGTACAAAAACATGGTCAATGATTGCCAGAATAACAGTGTCTGTGGAAAATCTACCTGCGTTTGCCATTAGGTCAGGATTGAAGCAGCTCTGCCCACCTCATGGCCCAGATTTTTTTTTGTTTGAGGTCAGTCTACCCAGTACATGTAAGAGAGATTGTTGAAGATTTTATCTTAAAACTTTTCAAATTTTTTACAGAAATATTCCAGAAACCACAGCTGAGTAAAACTGCACAACTATAAATACTGAATATGATAAATTATGTAAAGAAATATAATTTTTTAAAAACTGTACAAGTCGTAACTATGAAGTTGCTTCCTGCAGTTCAGCGATGAAAAAAATAAAATTACCTTACTCTTTTTAGATACCTCACCTCTTTCTTCACATTTCTGCTCATCTTCTCTATGTACCTAGCAAATTATTAAGAATCATATCGCTATGTATTTGCCTTCTGTGGATACAATCAGCAGTGCTGTGTAGTACCCAAAAAAACCTCTGGCCTAGCCAGGCTGCATGACAATTTCAGAGCAGATTAAGCATTACTGTGTTGTTACTTGAAGCACAAAAATGGTCTGAATACTATTCCTTGTGACTAGGATTTCATGGCAAATTTAAATAGCACTGGTGTGGGAAGGCTTTCTTTTGCTAACCAAAAGTTTTATTTATTTGCCACAGTGCTCCATTTTTTTTACTACTTAGATCTCTCTGTGTATTCCATGGGAAATACTGATGTCTGGTGTCAGTACAAAACTACCACTGCCTATAAGATACTCATATATACCAACCTGTATTACTTTATGCTACAGAGAGGAACATTTTTCTGTATCACAAAGGATAAAGCTCAGGTGAAAGCCTCTCCTGCTAGCAAGACCTCTGGTTCCCTTTACCTGCATTAGAGTCCAAGGAAAATACTCTGAGGGGGTGATGTCTAAACTTACTGCTTCCTTAATTGATTTCTGGGACGTGACTGAAAACACCTCTTGTGTTTTGAGGAAAAGATCCAAGAAAATAATCATTATATACAAAACTTTTAAAAAAATGTTAATTTCTCAAGTTTATTCATTTTCTAGGTTTCAGTCATATCTGTAATAAAATAACAGTACTTGATTGTGCCTGCTGCCTACAAAGTTGTAAAGATACACAATACATTGAAATGTAATTTTTTTTAGTCCATGTCAAAAAAGTAGCTTTGCATACTTCTTGTGCTATTGAGCTCCTTTTCCAAATTGCTGTTTTAATACAATAAAATGCCCTCCTTTCCTAAATTCTCAGGCCTGCTAACCGAAACAGTCAACATTCTTTCAATAAATTCATAAACTTCTACCATTACAAAAGGAAGTGAGAAGCACCCAGGAAAATTATGTCTTCAAATGAGAATGAACTTCCTCCATGTATTATTCATACTATGAAAAAATAAATCTCATTTATAGCGCAACTCAGTGAAAGCATTAGGCTTTTTGATCGGTCTTGCTATAACTGAGAAAGTCCAGAGTTCATGTAGAAATACTGGGATGGAACATAAAGTTTCTTATTGCTATTCTTAGGAAGCAGCTCTTCAGTTATTGTAAATTTTTCTCTCTGTAAAAAATAGCCAGTATAATTTTGATAATGCTTATTTTCTTGAGCCTATCTCTGTTAGTCTAAAGTTCTAAAAACACCTTAAAAATTAAGCGTGTGAGTGTTTAATGCCTTCTTGTAGCTGGAGGAACTAGTGGAAAACAGATGTCCGGGCTTGTTAACAATTGAAATGGCAGGATGTGATATCCTTCAGACACATAACATTTCTTAAAAATCCATGTCTACATGTAAGTATTTAAACTAACCAGAAACAGGAAGGGGTTTGCTGTAAATCAAACATTAAGTAGACTGCTGGCAGATCCTGACATAAAATGACAGTGAGTACCCACCTTTGGTTTCACTACGCAGTCCTTTGTCCACAGAGAAAAGGCATGTTTCATGTTTTCTATAGTGCGTTCACAATTTGTCTTGGATGTGTGTTTTTTTTTTTTCTTTCAGTATTCTCTTAGTTTACTAACATAAATTATAATTCAGGGGAGGAAGCTTTGAAACTTTACACTGAAATCATCAAGTCAGTGTTATTCTGACACTTCTCAATGAGAAAACCGGTTTTAAAAATGATCTTATGAGTTGACAGAAGAAGAGAACAATAGCAGAAAATACCTGTGTCTTGCCATAGTTACCAGGGTAGAATTTTCTTCCAACCATGCACACACAGACTGCAGATTTTAGGATTGCAGGGGCTGGATTTGAAAATTATTCACTGCCTTGTTTCCTCTACCCTCTTCCCTCTGATAGCATGTACAAAACTAGCAGGAGGAGAGAAGGAAGAAAGGAAGAGAGAAACAGCTGATGTATGCAGTAATTAGCTGGCAATTATATCAGACTTGTTAAAGATATTTGCAGCTATTTTTGCTGGCAAATAGTGGGCAGAGAGAAGCAATTAGTCACAGAAATTGCTCTACTTACAGAGCAAATACAAATAGCAACAAACATGCTGATTTTAAAACCTGGGGCATCAAAAAGATTCTAAACACTGAAAAACAGAATGTATCATTAAAAGTCATGCGCTCTTTACTGAAAAACAAAACCACTAGTCCTCCTTTCTAAGCAATAGTTATGAGATTCAGAGAGCATCTATTGCAACTGTATGATTTATAATATAATTAATAGTTGGAAGATTCCTCATAAAGATACATCATCTTATTTTTCATGTAACTGTTCTTTATTTCCGATAATATATTCAGTCATGCTCGTCCATTCTGTCTCCGTTCCTAAAACAGGACATAATTTTTTGCTGCTTTACAGGAGGAGGCAAAAGTCATGAAATTTTCAACCCCCATGTAAACAGTTACAAATTTACGTACCTAATGAATACATAAACATATGTTGCTGTATAAAAACAAAAACCCAGAATGCTCTCTCGTTTTTGTTTTCCTTAAAGACAAAAATTATATTCGTTCAAATCCTAGCTGACGTTAGTGTCCGTGATAGTGCTACTATCTTCAGTGAACTTACACAGAACAAGGCCCATAAGGAACCCAAAACATGGGTAAGAGACCCAGCTGATAGTTCTAAGTACATAACTTTGCCATACTGCAAATAGCAAGCCAGAAAACCTGTATTAAAAAGCTTCCATTAGAGGTGGGTAATCTGAGAACATATAACCAGATGACCCCCTGCCATGAGATTTGATGTGCCAATGGAAAATACATAACCGATATTTCTTGGAGGTTTGGGATTTGTTGTTTTTCCCTTTTCTTCTCTTGCTAGATGAAGTTCTTGACCACTATGAGAACAGAGACGTGATAACGTTGCAGAAACAGTGACTTGAGAATAGCTGTAAAAAAGACAAAAACTGTGTTAATCTCTCAAAGGTCTGGGCGGGGAAGATTTTCCCCCAAGCGAGTGAGGAAAGGCAGAAGTCATAGAAGTACACAGGTTTGCCTCGGGGATCACCCAGAGATACGTTTGTCTCTCGGGGCCCGCAGGAATCCTCCCAGGAACACTGAGCGCGGTTTCCCACGCTGGCCAAAAGGGGCTGTGCCAGGGGAGCGAGAAGGTGGAGCTATGAGTGACAAGAGTAACCTGAGAGTGCCTGCGGCTAATTACACTTCAGGTGATACCCACCGACCCAGTGGATGGATTAACCAGGTTGTGGCTGCTTGTTGCCCTGTGCTGCAAGTAGCTTTCAACATTTAGCCAAAACTTGCCCGCCCATGCTAGGCACATGGAGCTGAAGGAGACCACCCGTGACCACTCGGGAGTGCACAATTTGGCCTTCCAGGTAAGTGTGGTTTCTTTTGCTTTCTGGGGAAGAGGAAGGGCTTAAAAACAATGAACAATTCTTATTTCAGCCCCTGAACAAAGAAAAAGCAATTTCTGTTCCCTGCCTGCAGATATTTTACAACACACCACGTGCTTTGCACTGATATCCTGCTAAAGCAAAATGCTCTTGTATGAAAAGCTGGACCACAATCGACACATTCAGGAGTAGGCTCTGCCTACTGCCTTCATCTGCTGCCTGGTATGCTGGTATCTTTGAAAAGTCTGACTCAGTAATATTTCATAGGCTGATGTGCCTCACAACTAGCTCATCCAGCTTTCCCACCTGCTGCTGTACCAGTTGCTGCTTTTTCCTGAGGATAGGTAATTCACAGTTATGTTGAAGAGGAGGTTATTCTTATGCAGCTGACATATATCTCAAAGAAATGTGTATTTAAAATGTGAGAAAAATAATCTTGTAATCACAGTGGGGCATATCTTCTTTCTCCCCCACATAAAATGAGTGCAATTGTCTTGTTCTGCTCCTAAGAAGACATAGAGAGGAGGTAAGGAACCAGTCCAGAAGGTTCTGCATATTACGTGCATAAGGTAATGTCAACAACCATCTAAAAAATGCAAATTTCGAAAGAGGAAGCACCAAAAAAACCCAGTTAACCAGTTACAGTCTCTCAGTCCTCAGCACCCCTGCGCTTTCGTAGGAATTAAGAGCAAGGACAAACAGGAATTTGTGAACCCACAGCCAGGTCAGGCCACTGTACTCTAGTGTTACTGGAGGTAGAGAGACAGGTCGGGGAGAGACAGTGGCTGTAAAGGGTGCTGTGTTGGCAACGCACCCTTTGCTCTCCTCTGACCCTTATCCTGCCCCGAGCCCAGCCAGCGGGAAGGGTAGCAGGTAATGGGTGTCAGTATCAGCCCACACTGTTCAAATAACACAGAAAGGTCTTTGTAGGTGCTAAGCATGCGGAATGTTGCGTAACACCGGTGACATGCAGCCACTCTGCATATTTATTCTTCGGGCTGCAGAGGCACGCAAGCAATAGATTGATATGGTAATCTGCCAGTCAGGGAATATTTGTGGAATGTAAGGGAGTTAGGGTCAAGTCCTTACTCCAGTCAATAGCTAATAATTCACGCTAAGTGGGACAGCTTCGAGAGGAGACTGAGAGATAACTCTCTTAAAACGTGATGGCCCGGCCATTAGGTCATTGTCTTGGGTAATCAGAGCGCCCTCAACGCATCTGTGCTGCAGAGCAGGTAGACGAGCAGTTTGAACTTGTGTGTCCCTCAGTTCAAGCGAATGAGATAAGAGAGGGCTTCATCCTGGCTGCATTTGCACGCAAGACGTGTGCCTAAGATAGTGCAGTCAGCTTCCAAAGTCTGTGCCCCCAAACCCGTAAAGGAGAGAAGTCCGGCTCTGTCTACAGAAGCTTAGTGCCGAATGCTCTTGAATGTCCTAAGCGGAAAACCACCTCTTTGCTCAGCAGTGTCTGTGGAGCACAGGGCAGTGACTCCGCCTTTCACAGCTAGCTCACCTGGGCAAGGTGAGCCGGGAACCCAGGTGCTTCCTTTCCTGGCCATTGCAGAGGTTTGCAAGAGCCTGCAAATTCCCTTTGATTTAAATAATTCAAATGACAAATCACAGAGACTGTTCAACAACGAAACCTGGGGCCTGAGTCAGGTTTTCCGGTTTGTTTTTTTTTTTTTTTCCCCCCTGTAACACCAGAAGGTGTTCACATTTACACTGTCTATCTCTGACCCAACATACACATCATGCCCTAGAGAAAATAAGACACAGAAGGAAATACACAAACTTCTGCGTGTAGAAAAATAAATCAGTTCACAGTAGAAGCCAGTGAGAAGAAAATAATCTTATAATTTTTTCCTATATTCTTGTATTTGAGCTTGTATTGCACAAACACTGAATGCTTTTTTTCGTCCAAGATACAGTGTCTTGTAGCATTAAGAAATTAGCATCTTGCCTAAATCACAAAATATAACAGCTTTCTGGAACAGGATTAATTTACACCATTTTAAGTGTGGGACTGCACTCAAAAAATGCCTTCAGATGTACCTGAGCCAGTTAATGATTAACCCACAAAGGGACAGAAAAAATAGGACAGGGACAAAGTAAACCTGGGTTACACCGTTTGTTTTATAAAGTAACTAAATTAAGAAAACAACTCTCAACATAACACAAAGCAACCCAAGGCCAACAAGTGATGGATGAAGGATCATATCAGAGCTTCATTGTGTCAAGAATGAGAGGCGTTTTGCCTTCTCTTGTGGAGTGACTCTAACGGAATGAAGAGTTTGTAATATAGAGCAATGTGCCTTTCCACTTGTCATAGAAATGGTCAAAGGGGCATAACTACTTGAGATCTGCACAAGTTCACATTGGCTATTGATATTTAAACACACACATCCTTCTGTTATAGGATACCACTACATCGCAGAAGCATAAATCTTTTTCAACCATACTGCAGTAGACACCCAGAAATCAGTTAACCAATGTTAACTTTCAGAGAGGGCATGCATCCATGCAACATTAAGCTCTATTAACACCATCAATTACATTTTAAAAAATGCGTGATCCAGCAAAATATCAGATACTTCTTTCAGATTCAGGTACTTTTACAGATTCCACTTGAACTCTTTATAGGAATAACGTCAAAACCCACAGGCCCTGCATTATTGCCTTGTGATAATGCCAGTACCTGGGAGACACAGAAGCAACTTTTTACCTCATTAATGGCTTAAAATGGTCTCAAAAGCAAACAGACAACAAAAACCAAATGTATGACTGTGTTGTATCTCATTTTCTCTCTCTCTCTCTCTTTGATATTGAGGACATCTCAGTTACTAACAGCCATTTGGGTGTATTACAATGAGTAAGTTTCTTGTATTGATTTCAAGAAGATATGTAAGTCTACTCTCACAGCCAGTCAAGCAAGGTGCTACCCTTCAGTGCAATATATCCTTAATAAAACCCCAATGCAATTGTTACAATGTACATGCTAAACTTACCTGCTTTGGATGATAACTTCTAGCTAGAATCAACAGACTGTTTATACCACGACATTCAGATTTTTAATATTTTCTTGCTCTTAAATATGTCATGCAATTTAAGGAACCTAAATCATTATCCTCAGTCTTACCACTATCCAGAAGATTGTCTGTGTTGTCTACATGCCAATGTAATGCATTCTGTATCTATATCTACAATAATGTCATACATAATGTATAGAAACACTGCTGTGTCTCTTGCATTCAATGTGGTTGTCTTCTCTCTGATGGCTGCAGCTGGAGGATAGCTACAGTTGCCCACAGAATTTCCTGCTAAGAAACTCTGCAATACTAACAGTAATGCTAAAACTGAGATTTGATTTACATAGCTTGTGTTTAGCCCTCATTTAAGAGGCAAAGGTTTTACTTAATCAGTTCTGATGATTCAGACCTTTGCTAACAATAACGTTCAACAAGTCACACTCCTCAAGGAATAAGAGGTGGCTCATAAAAAGGAATGGTAGGTGGGACAAAAAACCCTGCCTTTTAAAAGCAGCCCAGGGGTAAACATAAAATAAATACAATGCAAGGGGAAGATAACAGCTAACAAATATTTGCTGTTCACTGGCCATCTGTTGTCAGTGTTATGATGCATTAAGCAGTTCACACCTTTTTCTGTAGCAGAGCACACTGTGCTCTTAAAAAACTGACTTCAGGAAGGATCCCCTTTAAAATTCTGCCTTTTATTCATGCAACAGCACATGGGTACTGCCATAATATATACAGCTTTTGTACTCCATTTCATCCAAACAAGCTTATAACATATCCTAAAAACGCCTCTTATTTCTGTGTTTATCACCATTCTCCACAGTTTCCTATATGCTTGTCTGGTTGGTTAATTAAGACTACAGCCACTATTAAGAATTTGCATTTAATCGGCATCATATTGTAATCTCCTGTGGAAATTATGAAGGCATTGAACTGCATAACTCCACTGGCAGGCAGTTATGCAGTCCTTTTCCATACTTTCAAATCTTGCTTTCAAAAGCAATGCTTCTTCTAAAAAATTTTAACTGTGACATACTACTCCATCTCTTACAGGAAACAGTGAAAGTTAGTCATACCTTTACATCCTGTTCTTCTCGGGCTAAGTAAATATTCCTTGTGAAAACAATTTTTAGGATTCTTGTCCTTGCCATCCTCATTGTGTTCCTGTTTGCCATCAACAGATGTTTTGAATGTTGTAATTGTAGTGGTTTTGCACCTTGCTGTCTTCTCAGGAATGTGTAGTTGTTTTTTCAAGTTTCTTTTTCTCTGGATTTTGCCTTCTGCCTCTCATACATTTTACTTGCTCTGAGAGCAAATGGATTTCCTATTTTTTTTTTTTCCTTTTCTTTTATGGCCAGCTTGTGCCAGTCTATCATTTTAACTTGTTTATCCTGCACTTCAGGATGCTATCCAAATATCCTACTCAAGACTGACAACTTAAGCTTTTAAAGAAAACCACTAATGTACCCAGAGGTGGGTGAGCCTAATTTACAACCCATTTCAAAACACCTCATGAAGATTTAGCCAGCTGAATTTAAATCTGCCAGTACATGTTTCTTATCTGCTGTCCCTACAGCTCATTTACTGTAGTTTAACGCATAGATAATGAATATTCATCCCTCCTGCCCTATACACTGAATTTTATCATTTGACAGGAATTTATGAATGCTCTGATTATTGATCAAAAAAATTCTTCCTGAATACTTTAAATGCGTTTTAACTCCTTCAGAATCATGACACTGTGGCTAGCAGGAGGTAGTACATGGGGGAAAACCCTAGATGAATGTTCTTCAATTACATTGAGTATTAAAAGAATACCAGAGTTCTGAACTATAAATCAGATGGCTTCATTTCAGCTCACTGAATGCAATCTGAAATCCGATGAAATTCAACAACATAACTTAAAACATTCACTTTTTAAACATCTGTTTCCACGGTGTTCATAAGTACCCTGATTCTAATCTCCAAAGCTAATGTAATGAGCCACCCCTAAACCATAAACAGTTTAAGCAGCTGCCTGGATGGTCTGATAGCCAATCTGTTTTCATCACTAACTGGCAAGGGAGGAAAACCATCTACTCTAGAGTGTGTGCGGTTGTTAAAAGCACAACAGATAAAAGTTACCCCGTGTTTGCAAAACCTATGCTCCCTTGAAAAGCAGGGAGGAGATAGAAGGGAAAGTCAAAGAATGTAGTTACACAAAAAGACTTGGCAAGTTAACTGCTCATCTAGAGGGAACTAAACAAACATGAAAAAGCACTTCACTTAAAAATAGTTACATGCCTTTGCGGTTTAATCAAATATTTCACAAGCAGGAAACTACAATCAGTAAAAGTACAGAAGAGTGTGAAAGCAGAAACGCAATTGCCTGCCGCTTTTGATATTGTCAGCATTTAAAGTAGATGGATCAATTCTGTAATCCTTCAAGTGTGGCATGAAGCAGAGTATTTTCCCATCCAAGCTTCTCTAATTTGGTTTTGACTTCCTGCTTCCTTATCTCACTATCTTGTCATTAAATGAAGGTTCTTCACCCAGTCTGCAAGAACCAATCAACACACCGAGTAGAGGTATTTGCTTTCATTTCAGTTCTGCAGAATCAGGTGCCGGGCATCTAACAACAGACAGCAACCACACATTTCCAGCTGCCCAATATTTATAATGACAAAACACAGCTGATCGGTTAATAATGATTCATTCACCACTCTTAACTATGACTTAACTATGCATCTAAGGTCACATGTAATACATTTAGGGAGGTACCTGATTAGCATGCTCACTATTCACAAAGGGGTGTGCATTTTAGCATTATAGTAACCCGAGGTTAATTTGGGAAAAACGCTTGGCTTGACTTTGGTCCAGAAGTCGTATTTTTTGCTATCTTATGTCCAAGTGGGCAACTGCAAAAGAACACCTAAGACACGTTGTTCCGTTTCACATCCCATTCAAGGTTAGGTAACGTTTCCTTGATGTCACAACCATGTTGCAATCGAAACTTCCTGATAAACTCTTAACTTTGTTTTTCAACGTGAACTACAGTGGAGTAGGTTCAGAAGTGACTCGCCATATTGCTGGATCTGGTCTGTGCTCATAACAGAGCTGTGCTGGCTTCAACAAGCCTGGCTTGTTCCTAAGGCTTGAACTCCCATTTCCTGTTGCAATGTTTTGTTCTGTAGACAGTTCCAGGGAGATAGAAAAGGATACTGAGCAAACGAAGCAGAAGTTTTCTGCCTGCTTTTTTGCCCATGCTGGGTGCTTAGATAGCAATCTGCAACGGCAGGTAATAAGCACAGGCAGAATGATATCTTGGTGAGGAAGTTCCTTCAGCAAACTCAGAAAGACCGTAAGAAAACAGGAAAAGGGAATAAGCAGTTTTACTTGTCACTTGAATATTGCTATTCTTATAAGACACTAAAAATAATTATTTTTCTTCAAGGGGCAGGGTTAAATAACATGCATTTTCACCAAAAAAAAAAATTTAAAAATGTATGAAGGGGAGGATGAAGAGATTATACTTGAAGAATGAGCCTTGAAATATATGGAAATTACTCAGCTTCATGGTGCTCATTCAAATACTGTTTTAGTCAACAGAAGTAGTCTCTCACTGAAGTAATCTCATTATCAACAGTAATTAACCAGTTTCTACTGAATTTGGAATATGTCAGAAATGTGGTATGATCAGTTGAAATGAGTGCTTTTTATGCTTGCAGAAAATAACACAAACCTATCATTCTGCAGCGTGGGCTATTTAGAGTTCCAAAAATCATGTGATGTTCTTACTAGTTTTCTGTTAAATTACTCATATTCATATATTTTAATTACCCTATAAATGAAACTCTTATGTAATTATTGCAGTTGAACAGTGGGTTGGACAAACTGACTTCTGGAGGTTTCTTCCAACACAAAATATTCTGTACTTCTGTTGCTTGTAGATAGCAACTTGCATGCTTACTGTTTTTCACATGTTCACTGACAAAAGTCCTAAGAAATCTCTGCTTTTTCTTGCTCAGCAGCAAGCACAGAAATCTTCAAAGAGACTATCCCCAGAGTGCGGGATTGTGTGTGTCAGTTACAGAACTGTACCACTTCGACTTCACTACTTTGTCCTGTATAGTATTTTTAATATATTACATCTCAATATCACTGTTAAGCACTGCTTCTTATGATTTCTCCCACCCCCCCCCCCCCCCCCCCCCCACCCCCCCCGGACGGCCAGCCAGGGGCAC
>VZSF01003609.1:358321-422774 GCA_013398295.1 Chionis minor | reverse complement strand
CCCCCCGCCCCTGCACTGCATGGAGTGTTCAGTAGAGGCATTCATTGTCAACTGCGGGGCCAGCTATGGCAGACTCCTAAGACAGCATAGTTAGAAGGCAAATGAGTAGCAGAGGTGCTTTTTTAAAAAGAAATACTTCCATCTGAAGGGAATGCAAAGATACTTTTCTCTTAGGAGGAGGGGAACTGATGTATTGGCATCTGGTTTGTCAGGGCCACAGCAGGTGAATCAACAGCTTCTCATGAGTCTCTCCTCTTTCCGCAGACAAGGTTCCAGAAATATTTTTGTTGAAGTGGATCTTTTGTGAAGTTCTGAAGCAGAATATCTTTAAGGAAAACATGTTCTGAAAAGTGTTCTGGTTGTTTCTAAGGTCATGTTTCCGCTAAAAGGCAAAATTTAATTTATGTCTTGTCTAAGAGTGCAGTTTATTCCTGCCTTTATCATAATTTACTATGATTAATCTTATTTTGTATTGTTCATTTGGAAATGATTGTTTTTTTAGAAGGCTAAATGCGGATACCAATTTACTGGTTTTATTACAATGTAAATAATGGGATACTTCATGCAATGAAACACGGTGAAATGACCATAGCATAACTGCTGCCATAAGAAACCACTGAAATATAAAACATTTACGGCAAATGCAGATATAAGTTATCTGACATTTTGGTTAAGCTGCTTTCTTATGAAGCCAAAATAAGAACCAGCCTTTCAAGGGTCATTAAAAAGAAATAATGTACCCTTCAAAACATTAAGAAACAAAAAAACTCAGCTTCAGCATAGAAAAAAATAATTGTAGAAATAGTGGAGCTGGTTATGGCTGCCTTCACTCTCAGTACACTCTGATAAAAGGTCTAACACAGAGAATTAATGAAATAAATCTAACTCCTCTCTTTAAAGATACTCTGAGTGTTTTCTTCCAAGAGCAATGGAAGTACGTTTATTTTAAAAATATGCATTTACTGCATATGCATTACTGGATGGAGCAAAGGTACTAACAAGGCAGGGAAAGCCCAAACTGGGCAAGTTTCGCCCTTGGTGGGGAAAAGGACTGGATCCTTGCATACTTGTTGAACCAGTCTTGAGACAAAAGGCAGCACCAGGAGGACATGTGAGTTTGGGTCAAGAAAACAGCAGATTCGCATTAGTCAGGCACCATCCATGATTGACAGCTTTGCGTAACAGTGTGGGGACTTGAATACCCAAGCTCTGTACACTTGAATTTCACGCTCCCTTGGACTGGTAAAATAAAACATGGAAGCATAGGCATCAGAGTATAAATTAGTTCTTACCACACATAAGAAAGTCTTTCAGCTTTTGATTTGAACTGATAGAATTTCTGGTCTTGTCATGCCCCAGAACGACAGCGAAGGTGTGGATGTTATAAATCTGAAAGGTTTCGGTGACAATTCACAGAGAATCAAGAATTCCCAAAATAAGAAAACTGCACATACTAATCAGGTGTTTGTTTTCTTTCTTTTTTTTTTTCTTTTTTTTTCTTTTTTTTTTTTTCCTTTTGAATAACCTTATGTAAATTCATAAACCTCAAATTCAATGTGAGTAATTGGCTGTGATAATACATCCAAAACAGATATTTTAACCAAAATCTGAATTTGATTTAAAATTCCTAAACTGATAGGAAAGAGAGTTCTGTTCTCAAAAATACTTTAAGGACAAAACACAGAAAATTGACAGGATGTGTAGGATTCAGAAAAATGTTTTCTAAGGTCATAATGGCTTCATGCAAGATACAAAAGAGGCATCAGAAATGGTGATTGGGGGAACACTATGGATGAGGAGTTGATATAGAGCATTTTCTCCTGAGAAGCTGCAAAAAGAGAAGATGGAAACATTGGGTTTAGTGATGCAATCTTTCAGTCAGACAGGGCATACATATTAAATACCTACTCATCCAAAACAGGTGAAATTTCAGACAAACACGAACTGGAGGCTACAGCACTGACATAAGACTGAGCAGAGAAAGAAGAGAAGAATACAACACAGATGACTTCATAATAAACATATCCATTTTGGCTTCCTTTGACTGTACATTTGTTTAAGACTACATAGTGAGTAGCTCACTATGAAGACATGACAGTAAGGGTAAAAAAACCCTACAGATATTTTACTACCATTATGCGTTAATATTTTCACATCCACACTCCAGAAATAATCTGCTACTCTGGAAGTTCCATTGAAAACTTGTAGTACTTTCCTGTGTTTTAAACATATCTGCTTACCAAGTTTGGTGATGGTACTTGAAGTAGTACATAAGAAATAGAGGTTTCCTGATGCTGTGGATATTCTTTTCTGTTTTCCAATGTTTTTTGGATATGATCAGAGACAGCAAAGGCATGCTGCCAAAGAAATGCCTCTGGTCTCAGAGTTGAAGTGATTCAGTGACGGAAAGGATCACTCGGACTGTTCTGATATGCACTCCTGGAAACTAGACCAGGATCTGAGATCCTGGGAGAGGAAGCTGGTAGAGGGTGCCTATGCCTTCCTCTTCAAAAAAGCCAGCAAAGAGGAAGATGTCAAAACAGAATAAAAGGGCTTTCAGAGGTAATGGAAACCTTAAAAATTGAGAAAAGTAGCGGCAGTCAATGAAAGCTTGATTTCAATCAAAGCAACCCATTTCCCACTGAAAAGGTTTAGCTGAAAGTGTTCAGCTACTACTTTGTGCAAGTATAGTAGAGATATGTATACCCATACCGACACTTTCTAAGACACACTGTGACTGAGGCAGAAGAATTTATTTTGAGGCTCTGCAGAGTATGGACTTTGCCGTGCCCTTGCTGGCAGCAGTCCACATGCTCCACGCACCCTTTGAGTTAGCCTCAGCAATAGTCAACACTCTCCCAAGAGCCAGATCTGATATCATGTTTGGCCATGAAAAAAAAGTAAAGAGGTTTGGATCCATTCTCCCTTTTCCTTGTGTATCTGTTCAGTTTGACACAAAGCGATCTTTGATTTCTGATTTTCTTAACACCTTTTAATATAAATATAGGAAAGAATTTGTGACAATAAAACAGTGGCATAATAATATTCTGAGGATACTAGTAGACAGTGTGAAAATATGTGGATTGGTGCTTTTTATATTGAAACACTCAAAAGAAAGAAGTTATATTCTCAGGACAAACAATGTATTTCACAAATTCAAAGAGCCAGAGCCCAGGCTGCGGGTGACCCAGGGGAGCTCCTGGCCTGCGGAGGATGCTGTGGCACGGAAGAAAGTGATGGATGAGCACAGTCTGACCTGGGCAGCATGTGAAGCACAGGTGCTGGGGATCGTAGCGGGGATGGAGGCAGGAGGTGTGGGACATGGGCTTCGAGCTGTGACCAGGAGAGAGAACACGATGTCATGGGGAGAGCAGCCACTTATAAATGTGGAAGTAGAGCTCTGTGACTCAGAGAGCTGGACTCTCCTCATTTGTAATGTAGGTTGAAAAATTTGTGAGAAGCACTAGCATGCCGTATACCCAACATTTAAGCCCAGGACTAAATGATATTTCAATATTATCAGTGCTCAGTGTCCCTCAGGTGAGAAGCCCACTTCTTACAGCCACTGGGAAGAATGGTCCCAGTGACCAAAAATAATAGCAACTTAGTAGGCAGCACATTCTGCATTTTTCAGATTTGCTTTATTTCACTGTCAAGACCAAAGAAGGAAAGGAATTGTGTTTAGTGAAAATGCAGCCGTAAGTTACAGTGCAGAGACACACAACTCACACCACCTACCCCTCTTCCAAAAACTGTAATCCAGAGGACTAAGAGACTCTTGTCTGTGTCATGCTGAGCTTTCTCCTAGGGGAATGAATAGCAGCTTCTACGTACATACTCCTCCGCACCATTTTAATTACTGGCTGTGTGTTAATTTTACCTCTGATATGGTTCAGGTCTCTCACTAGGAACTGACGCAGGGCTTTCCAGGACTTTTGGTGGCACCTGCAGTGGGAAAGCCAGGCCACAGCAGGGTCCAGGGCAAGGTCCGCGGTGGGTTGTGCCTCACCCAGCAGTTTGAGGAATGCAGTTTGCACAAGTCGTAGTGGCAGAAAAAGAAAAGGTAAACTCGCCTGCAGCCTGCCACCGCTCCTCTCGAAAGGGTAGGATGCAACCACCAGCTCAGGAAAGCACTGCCTGCCTTCATCCTGGTACAGATGCCCAAGGGGAAGCCACACCGCCCTGGGGTGTCCATTAGAATGGGGAGCCACGAGCATGGCAGTTACGCTGCTGCTATTGAGCGCAATGGTCACCTGCCCTGTGTCACCAGCAGTTCCGTGGGCCCCGCGCTGAGCATGGGGGTACGTATGCATGGGACAGGCACCCTCCTGCCACTCATCCGGACCGGGACCGAGGAAGTAATGCGGGGTGGGCAGGGCAGCCCCAGCAACTCTGGGGGGCTGCTCCCAGTCAGCTCAAGGACAGCCCTCGAACATGGTGGAGGTCAGACTGTGGCTTTTTGGAAGCCTTAATGCCACCAGGTTACACGGATTCAGGCAGCAAAAAGGTGCACTCCTGATGAAAATGTGCTGCCAGGCCAAATTTCAAGATTTTGCTACAAAGCCCATGGATATCAGCCCCCTTTAGAGGGTTGTTACCTGTTACCTTTCCTCAGCAGCTATTCTTAGGAATAAATTTATTGGTTTTGTTACATTTTGAAAACAATACCTCCCCCCTTCTCCCAATTTAAGCGTTCTTCACACAAAATTTCCACCATACTGAAGTTCTGCAAAGAGAGAAGCAAGGAAAACAAGGCATTGTCAACAGGAGGCGCTGGGCAAGCCAGCTGATTAGCAGCTCTTAACATCCCTACCTGCAGCTCTCACTTTTCGGCATGTAGGTAGCAGTAACCTGTATGGAGCCCCTCTTCAGNCCCCCCACTTTATTTCCCCTTTCAAAACTATGTGGATGGCTTAGGAAAGTTCACAGCCCTCTTCTAACCACCAGGTTTGCCTGTTACAATGGGAGCGTTGGTGGCAGACAGGCAAGCTGGACCCATGTGCTCTGTGCAGGCAGGAAATTCGTGAGACTGCTTCAGCCATCAGCCCGTGGGGATCTATCTGTTTGCCCCTCACTTAACAAGCATGCGCCCCTCTCACAGCCTGGGCACCTGATCTGTTTTCCAGGAGGATGAATACATCAATATTGAGAGTGATCCGCCTGAAAACAAACGTGACCCAGCAGATGATGAGCAACCACACTTGAAAGGGTAATGTCTTTTGGATGAGTAAGTTTTCCACTGACTTTGTCCTGGCCTAAGCAATAAGCTACAGTGTTTACGCTTCTGGAGCAACAGCTCTAAATTTCACTGGCATACCCCCATGCTACACAGACCTTAGTCTTGCCAAGCAATTTGTATAATACAGAAACACCTTGTATTTAAAATTTAAAATCTTTGAACTGACATGTGTAGTCATGAAACTATCCTTCTAAAGCCTTGCAAATTAAAGAAGCAGTGTTTTTTCTTTTTGTATGCTAACTACTTTTCCAGTATTTCCATATTCCATAAGAACCTTTTTTAAAGAGATGTCTTAAACAGTGATCTCTTGTAAGAAGTTAAAGACTGACTATTGTCCTTCAGTTTGCATAGCTCTTTACCCCAGTGCAAAATAAGAATAACTGTAAAAAAAGCCATTTTGATGGAGCAGAATTTTTACACGTTGTTGCCACTGGTGGCAAGTGACCATGCAGTGAAAGCATGCACCTACATTTTATTTGAGGATTAGGGGTTTTGGCAAAAACTACAAACCCTGTATAAGACACTAAAAAAATTAAGATACATTACTTAAAATTATATTTTAATGCCTTAATATTTTTCTTTCACATTGAATCCTCATATAAACCTTTATAGAAATCATACTGTATTTTTTCCCCTGGTTTCTATGACTCCATTCTGTTACACTGCACATCATTTCAGCTTTGAACCTGTCTTTCTCTCAGTAGATTCTACGAACTCATTTACTGGATATATCAAATAGGAGTTTGTCTCACTCAAATTGGACTACTTGGAAAGATCTCATGCCTGTACAAATGATATGCTTATAAACAGTAGTAGGCGTGAAGATTTTAATTATGCTTTCAAGTTGTACATGCAGAACTTAAAGATTTGTTAATATGATCCAGTTTACTGATGTCATCATGTTAAAATACTGCTTCAAAAATCTAGCAAAAGTATTTAGAAGTTACATAGTTCTCTCATTTGTCCTCTCTGTTCTTCGGAGACTTGTCATTCTTTAGCAGTGTGTAAGATGAAACACCTTCTTGTTTAAAACGTTTAGGGCCTTGTTGAGCAAAAACAAAAGCTAAGATTTGATCAATCAAACATCCAAGTTTGATAAGCCTCTCCAGTGGCAGGCATCCAGCTTTACCCAGAAGTAAGCTAATTAATTGCACAGGCAAGTCATGAAAATGCTTGTACAAGGTTAGCAGGGTGTCCTGGTGTGAGTGACGCAGGACTAATTTCTTTCCTAATCCTTGGGAAAGCTGTATTTGTGTAAGACTCTAGTGTCTAAATTAGTGAAGATATTTACTTTATAGCCAGCCATGCTGTGTGGGTTTCAAGGTCTCAGTGTTTTTGAGCTCGCCAGGTGCAGGGATGAGGAGGAGCAAGACTCGGGCACTTGACCCAAGCTGGCCGACAGGATTATTCCATATAATGAATGTCACAGTCAATATAAATTGGAAAGTCTGCTGTGAAGCTGGGGGGTTTCCATTTGCGCGGGTTCCCCCTTGCTCGCTCTCCCCCTTGATGGCTCCCCCTTGATGGCAGCGACCCAGAGGACTTCTTGCCCCGGTGCCGGATCCCTGAGGCCTTTCCTTCCTCCTGAAGCTGTAGCGCTCACAGTCTCCAACATTTACTGTCCACTGCTGGGAGTGCACAGCTTCCAACTGATACAGCTGGCTGAGTATAATCCTTGTATATATGGATATCGGGATCAATACGGGTTCCTTTGTGGTAGTACAGTTAATTATCTATCTCTATCCTATTAAATTGGTTTATCTTTCAACCCCTGGGTTTTCTTGTTTTCTTCCAGATTCCCCTTCCTGGGTGGGAAGGGATCATCGGGTGAGAGAATAATTGTCTAAGCGACAGTAAATTGTTACAGTTTTCTCAAACCGTAACACGGGGTCTCTCCCCCTCAAACCTGTGCCCACAGGAGTCAGTGCACAAGAGGCATCTCTGCAGGGAGATGGGTTGAATCTGGGTAGAGATGAAACCTGTATGTTCTTGGCTCATTCTTGTGTATTTGCACTCCCACTGAGAGCCGAGGGATAAATAAGGTTTAAGTCATTGGGCTTTCTGTTCCCGAGGTCCCCTCGTTCTTCCATCAGCAGCTGGTAGCATTGTGTCGGGTAGTGAGAGCTGCTCCTAGGCTGGAAGCTGAAGAGCACTTAGGCTATGGCTTGTTCTGGGCTGTCCGGTTTTGTACTTTGTCTGGGTTTTATGTTGAGCACCTGACAAGGGCAATGATAGGTATACCAAGTTATTTTTGGTAAATTAACTCCTAAAAGCAGGCACTAATGTGATCTAATGTCTTCCTTGTATCTGCTCAAAAGGGGCATTCACAAAGCGTGCCTTAATTTTGAATGCGTCATCGATTTCTTTCAACAGATAGTACTGAACAGCCTGTGGTCTGAGACAGAACCCCTTTGAAAGATCAGCCTGCTGATAACAGGGATTACCACATGCAAGGTGTTAACATTCCCTTACAGAGTATGTGCAGACTAGAAAAAGGATGTCTGAGTTGCAAAATGTAAGCAAGAATAGTTTTGGCATATACAAATAATTTTATTAAAGTTCTCCTTTAAATGTACTTAAGTGATACTTGCTTTTTCAACATCTCTGGTTAAGTAAAACCACCATCAACATGCTGCCCTTTAAGCCTATAAAATCAGCTTTTAGAAGATAATTTTTCCTTAGAAAATTAACCAGATTTCGGAAGAAAGATGGGTTTTTTCTACCACCTTTCAGAACAGAGCTGCATATTTATGACATATATGCCTAAACATTTAAGATATCCTGGTACCAAAGTGATAATCACGTAAATTAATAAAATAACAAGGGAGAGAGAGATGTTAGAACAAAGAAGACATTACAAGGAATTATAATCTTAAAATAACGATATAAAATCCCAAAGGACTCATATGTAGCAGTAACAGATAGTAGGTAATATTTTTTCCTTTTTTTGATTGATGGATGAACTGTAGATTCGATAGTCACTCTGGCTTATTCATGCATCTGTCTCTCATTTCTCCTTTTCTTTCTTTTCCAGTTGTATCTAATCTCTCTGCTGAGATTGGATAGATAACCTAATGTTCCAGCAAGTGGGGAAAAAAAGAGCTATGATTTGTGAGGCAACAGGAATTCCCAGAACTATCACTGAAGTATCAAAAGCAATCAAGATTTCTCAGAGAACCTGTTACTCTTTGTACTGGTGAAGGAGTATGTTCCTGCTCTGCTGTAGTCAATGCTGATACAAATTAAGTTAATATTCCTTGCTTCTCTCCAGTTTCTTTTAAATTCATAGATCTACTTTTTTAGTGCAGAAAAGGGTATTCATGCTGAATTTCAGTGTGCATCTGACTCCAGCTGAATCTAGTTTCCAAATAAATACAGTCTGGGTAATTATAATCTAAATATAACATTGCCTTTATAGACGCTAGGGTGTGAGGCACTGATTTCGAGAAACAGACCTATAGCTGTGATTTCTTTTTCAGCTTGCACAATATGAGGGTGTTTATTTACCTACAGCTTTTGTAACTGAAATACATCCACATCACCAGCACACTTAGCTTTGGAAATCTGTGTTGACTCAACTCCCCTTAACTGCTTTTTCTTTAAATTTTGGCCTTCCCTTAGTGAGATGAGAAAAGAACAGAAGTAAAGTATGTAATAATTGGAAGAACAGGTACTAGAACAGGACATTCAAATATAACAAATCGGTTTAGCTTCCATGAACTGATGAGTCTTAGATGAAAATTTAAAGTAATAAATTTTCAAATACTAGAATCATGGAATCATTTAGGTTGGAAAAATACCTTTAAGGTCACCAAGTCCAACCATAAACCTAACACGGCCAAGTTCACCAGGAAACCATGTCCCTATGTGTCACATCTACATGTCTTTTAGATACGTCCAGTGGTGGGCAGCCTGTTCCAATCCTTAACAGTTCAATCTAAACCTCCCCTGGTGTGACTTGAGGCCATTTCCTCTCATCCTCACTTGTTACTTGGTAAAAAAGATCCAACACCCACCTTGCTACAACCTCCTTTCAGGCATTTATCCAGAATATCCAGAAACATCTATGCACATTGTAATAAGGCTTTAGATGGATGTTGGTGATTTTGCACACACGGATGCAGTCTTAGGCCTTCATAGCTGTAGCAACACTATAGCTATGCAGCCACACAGCAGTGCCAGGCTGGCTGTATTAACAATCTGTGGGTCTAGTAATGGGCACTCAATCTTTAACTACCTACCCAGTTTGCATTAACCCCGATAACAGACCTCTTCATGGAAGAGGTGTACTTCAGAAGCTAGCAGAACTGGCCTGCTAACTTTGGTCCATTAGATCATTGATGGATTGGCCCATTAGATAGCTGCTAGATTTTCCTTTTTACTTGCCCAACATCAAACCAAAGAAGTCACCCGCCCCCCTCTCAAGCTCTGCAGATGTCAGCACGATTTTATTTGGTGCTTAGGGATCCAAATGTATTTTATGCTGCCCTTACCAAGGGCAGCATACTCCAGTGGAGAAATTTTGGTTAATTTAACCTGATCTTCCTGCGCAAATTGCTCTTCTTTTTTACCTGCAGCTTAAGTTTCTACTCTGTTTTGTTTTTTTTCATTTCCTAGGCATTTAGAAAAGAAATATGATAAAGCCTGTGACTTTTGCAAGAAACATAAGACCAGAATTCACTATGCGATCTATGGAATTCTAATAACAGGTACAGTATATTGCACCTAGGGTTGCTGAAGCCTTATTTATTTACCTGTACAAGATTATAGACCGTGCCTGTCTTCCATCTGACAGAAAAACTCTTGACGGTCTTAAAGAATGCATTTGAAAGGAGGTAAAAGTTAATTTAGTCCCAGAGAAAGCTCCAGATCACAGAACTTCCACTCATTCCCAAATGCAACAAAAGCACAGATCTTGCTGCACTGCTCCTCCAGGATGTTTTAACTCTGACTAGCAATTACATTTGTGATAAAAGGGTAGTTCAGTCAATTTGTCTACTCCACTGCCACCCCCCTCCAAGAGGTCTGGTAAATTACAGTATTAGGAACTTGCCTAAAACCGCAAAATCGTATTAAACAGAGTCAGGCACCAACTTGGACTGAACTGAATTCAGCAAACTAGTAATGTGAGTTTTCTGTTCTGACCCGTATCACTCAGTATTCACAGCAGATGTTTGCTAGAGGAAATGTGTTTTATGGCAGCATTCACTGCAAAGTCAAGTCAGATACTCTTGTTTGTCCCTTTGCTAATTATCCAGCAGGTTGGTTTGTTTCCTTTCACTTCACCAAGTTTCTCTTTGAGATCCTCCTCCAAACATTGAGAACATGTAGACCTAAAATATGTGTGTGTGGTAGGCATCAGCATAGTATAAAGTGGTTATAAAAGGACCGCTTGCATGATGAATATCCTGCCCACTTAACGTCAGCTCATTTTGCTTTGTCATAGAACAGATATATGCTGGCTTAAGAAAGCAAATGTGTTCTAAGGATATGTCAGAGTTTCTTATGTCAGTTCCATGAAAAACAACTTGCCTTACACAAAACAGTAACTCTTCTTCCTTATATGCCATAGACAAAATCAGATTATTATTTACAAGAACTGAATGTTTCATTGTTCAGCGCATATTAGCAATGAACCTGCCAAATGACAGATGATTTCACAGCTGCTTTACAAAATATGCTACTTCTAAGCTTCTCAATTACTTGAGAGGGCAATTGACAAATGTATCTAAGAAGTTCTTCTAGTTTTATTGGATAAACTCATCCTCCTGTGAAAGATGGAACAAGACCCATTGTTCTAAATTCACAGTTTTTACACAGGAAAAAACAGTTCTGGAAGTGTTTAATTTTCTCAAGTGATTAACATGTTTGATATGAACTTGGCTTGGCCAGAGCATATAACCTGCTTTGACAAGATGAAAGCCACATTTCATATCAATAAGCATATCGTAAGTAGCAACACTGTGAAAACAAAGTTTTTCAGTATTTAGGCCAAGAGCCAGAAAAGCACTTAAAAGATAAACACAGGCCTGACTTTAAATACATCCTTCAAATTTAAGATTTGCTTCTGTTTTTAAAAAGACCAACCTAACTGACATGTGTATCCTTGTTTCTGTGACAGCATACTTGGCAGTAGTTACTGCTGCCTGCAGCTTGAATTTTCAGAGAGCCTTGCCACTCTTTATCATCACTGTCCTAGCCATCTTCTTCATCTGCTGGGATTTTTTAATAACTAAGTATGAAGACAGAATTGCTTCATTCTTTTCCCTTGGTGACAACTATCTGGAGAAACAGTGGTTTTGGCTGAAATGGTAAGAGTGGATTACATCCTATTTATGCAGAAGGACAAAGCATTACTTGATTTACCCCTATAGTTTTATTTCAACTTGCACCCTCATAAACACAGGGAGATGGATCAATCATACAAATTGATGTGAGATCACATACAGATCATAGTACAGTACAGAGGATACATACAGAATAATTCAATATTTTCCAGTTTATACGTGTCAGACACACCTTTAAGATTGCAATACAGTAGCTAGGTATCAAAAAATCTTGACAGAAAGTGTAAAAAAGATCCCCAAATTGAGATAGGACAAGTTTCTGCTTGCAAGAGAATATGTCTACAGAAGTTCAGGTGTGTTATAGCCTTCCACTTGCACACTACAAGTCAGAAATTGCCTCACTCTGACTTGTTCATAAAGCAGTGAGATTCACGAAAGTCTTACTTTTAGCATATGCAAACTGCTAAAGTCTGAACTGTGTTATCTAAACACTACTTGTTCACATATCACCATAGCAATTTTTACATGACCTTTGGGAATCAAAGCAAGCCAGATTTGGTGTGGTAATAAGATCATAAAAAATTTTTTGGGATTGGAGACATTCATGTGGTAGACAGATGGTAGATACTTACACCTGGTAGATACTTGTTCTACGTATTCCTGAGTAGTTATCAGGAATATTTAAGCTATTCCTGGGAAAATGGGGAGCAAAAGGAGGCTTGTGGACCAAGAAAAGACCAAAAGAAATCTCATTAAAAAGGAAAAGTAAATTGGCCAGCTGCCTTCTATCTCAGCTAGGTCACCTTCTATCTGACTGAGAAAAAGTTCTAAGGGGGAGTCCTTCTGGGTTCAAGAAAATGTCCCAACTTATTCTTAATAATGGTTTTGCCACAGCAGCAGTAATTTCTAAGAAAGATGCTATAAAGATTGTGGTCCTTTGTCTCAGGAGCCACATTAGAGAGCAGTCACACACAGACACCTCCATTAGATGATCTGGCAATCTCTTTGGAGAAAGGAGCAAACAAAACAGGAAAGCCCTGATGAGAAGATGGAACAAGGCAGACACATTAAGTGCTGTTTTACCTGGGCTGCAATCCTTAAGCTGTACAAATCACAGTTATGTGCTTAACTGTAGGTCACTGGTTCCTCCAAGAGACAGAAAGTCTCTCAAGTATAGACGATGTTATTCAGCATTGTAATGGCCAAGACATTTTGTGGAGTTGGTCTGCAATGTTTTTGATCCAGGTCTAAAAACAGAACTTGAGTATCTAGGTACCTCTGAAACCAGTGGAAGCTAAACTGTTAGACACACGTAACAACAAAGAACTGGGACTATGTTTAGTTTTCCCCTCTGTTTGTGGGATGACTATTCCCTTGCCTCTCCGGCTGCTGTTGTGATAATTACCTTCGATATGCAAGCTGAACATGGTTCTGTGGTAGTAAGGTCAATAGAAACACTGAACACAGATATACACATGGCTCTTGTCACTGTTTCTGAGATAGTTAAAATTGTTGTGATTAAAAGTTATTTTTCTAAACAGACAACAGCTGGTTACAAGGGAGTAAGCAGTTTGTAACCTGCTCCTCATCAGTGTGTGTTTCCTAGGCCCACAAGTTAAACAGAACAACATAATTCAGAAAAAACACAGCCTGCCTTTGCCAGAGCTAAGAAAAGATTCAAAAAAGAAGACAGAAAAGGAAAAGGAAAATGGAGTGAGACAGGAGTGTATCTTTGCAAACTTAATTTAATGGAAATAACACCCAGACAAGAAACATTCATGCTTTACTGGGTTTCCCCCACACTACGATTTTGGAGACATGGTTGGAGGACATTTCTTCTGGATGCCACCAAGGGATGTTTTTGTCAGAGTGGCATCAGCAAAGGCAGGTTCCTGCTTGTGTAGGGCTATGCATTTCGGCTTAATCCATTGCTTAGAGAGTTCATTCACAGACAGAGATAAAAATGTTATGGGGAGGAGAAGGGGAAGGAATATCTGGTCTTCTTCAGGATGTTGTGCCTGACACTTTTTTTTTCCCCCCAGGGTGTTGTGTGCAGCTCTTATTATAACTGTCATCTGCTGGCTCATCTTTGACACAGCAAAACAGGGATCCCACCAGCTGATCTCCTTTGGTGGGCTTGTGTTGTATGTTCTCCTGATGTTTATCTTTTCCAAATATCCAGCCAGAGTGAGTATTTAGTCTATGTTGGATCTTTGTGTGTTTTTTGTTCAGTGTCACAAAAGCTATTGCCCCACCCTAACGCTAAGTTCAGTAACGGAAACCCCATGAATGTCAAAATTTACGCTTGCCAAAACCCGGTGGTGTATTTCATTTCTGAGGAAAGTAATTTTGCTCTGACATCTTGGGGAGCATGTGTGGGGCTGTTCTGTTGGCTGAAAAAGGGATTTGTGCCTGACGTGCAATTAACCAATGTCACCAATGCTCAGGAGAGCTGATGTATTTATTCAGGCTTGGGTGCTAGGAGGATTTTCCCCAAATCAAGCACACCTTGTGCCACTTTCCTCATTATATTTAAGCACAAATGTTACAAGGTAATACCCTCCCATTTACAATGATTGGTTAGTAATTTACATACAGCATATAATATCTGCTGTGTCATTCTCTTCAATCAGTGTGCCTGCACAGTTGAAGAAGGATCTTCACCTGGGCAAGGCTCTTCTTGACCTATGGGTTTGGTTTTTGGTATTATAATGAAGACAGTTCACTACAGGGTACCTTAAGTCAATAATATATCATTATATATCATCATATATCATAAATGATAACATTTAGGCTAACTTCATAGATCAAGATGCCCCACGTCAGTACCAGCATCTGGTTCTCACTATTTTGGGAGGCCACTGCCCATCCTTTGTTCCAGCCCTGATGCAGGCTGGAACACGTTTTCTCCTGGAGCATCAGTGCAAGCTGAGGCATGCTTACTTCATGCTTTCCACCCACAGGAGGCTCACTGCAGTCCTTAGGACATCACAGGCACACTGTCATCACATCAACATAAAGCGCATGGAACTGGACATGTGCTTCCCTCGTGTAGTTCTTAATCCCTCAGAAGTTTGATTCCCACTGCATATGCAGCAGCTGAGGCTAAGCTGAGGTCCTCGCTTTTCACTAACCCACTCCCATAGGCTTGTTGATGCCATTTATTTTCATTTTCCAGCTGAGATATCCGCTCTGTAGTGCTGTGGTATTACAAAGGGGTTACTTCAGTCACCGTAACTCCCACCTCAGCTTTTACCCCTGTGTGCAAGCCTAGCATACAGTACATGCTTTCATCAATCATATAAATTCACCCATTGTCCAGGTCACCAAGTTTCACCAACACTGTTTCAACACTCCTGCATCAGTGCTGAGATTTTTTTAACAGAAAAAAAGTCCCTTCAGCAGGGACTAATGGACCTGCCACTCCGTATCCTTTGCTGCTGGCTCCAACTGAGCTGAAAAACTCATGGGCTCCAATGCTTTGTGCTTTCCCTTGGGTCCTCATTACACCTAATTAGCTTGTGTTATCCAAATATCATCTGAATGAATTAGTGAGTGTCATCTCAGCTCTTTGCCTTGCAAACAATCAGATTCAATTTTCGCAAAACAAAGAGGTTTTCTGAGGCAGCAGAGCAGAAATCTGCAGCGTAGTGAAGAGGGACTGGTCACAGGAAGCCACAGCTTTTCCTGCAACTGCTTTATGTCATATGAATTGCTATAAATGCGAGTAGTTCTCAAGTATCAAAGCTTTTTAAAGCTGGGGAACAGAAACAGAGTTAAAATTACCCAGCGACACAGAATAAAATGTAGCAAAATTTCCTTATTCCCAGTCCAGATATGTGAAGAATCTGCATGCTCAGTTGCTTTTTTTTCTTAATGTTTCCATTCCAGTCCAAAAGAAAAAAAAAAAANAAAAAAAAAAAAAAAAAAATCATGTCTGCTGCCCTCATGTATGTCCATTCCATCTATAAACTGTAGCACAGGAGGAACTGTCTCTCCTTTTCCTACTACTTGATTACGTGCAGCCTGTGATGGTGAAACAGGCATGTCCATACTTACCTAGCCAGGCTTCCAGCAGCTGGTTCTGACGGAGACATCCATATTGCAGAGCTCTCAAATTAACAGAAGTGATTCAAGCTCCAAGTCCCCTACAACCTGTTTTGGCAGCTGCTCTTATCCTGCACTATAGTCAGACAATCCCTTTAACATTATTTTAACAAACATCTAAAGTAAGCTTTTCTTTATTTAAATAATAAGTGGTTTCTTTATTTTTCTATCCATCTAGGTTGTCTGGAGACCTGTATTTTCAGGAATAGGAATGCAGTTTATTCTTGGGCTTCTTATTCTGAGGACCAAAGTGGGGTTCGCCGTGTTTAACTGGCTAGGCATTCAGATCCAGGTAAGCTACTGGGCCAAAAAAGTATTTTTTATATCATCTTGTCTTGAGACTTACATAACAGCCAGGCAGTTCAAGGATCTGTTTGCCCTGGATGTTTTCCCTTCTGAGAAAACCACTGTTCTCAGAAAAGTAACTGGCTACCTCAACTCAATCTCCTCATTTCTTTTTTGTCCAGTTAATATATATGGGACAGGCAGATAAGTAATGATGAGAATGACCCTATCTCTTAATGGTTTTACTGTCCTTGAGATGAAATTATAACTGCACTCTCCAAATACAAAACTGCTATTGTGCCAGGGCACTCATAGAAACTTTTAGGCCTGGCCCAATTCCAAAGCATCCTTGCAATAAACCTGATACACTGAAAAACTTCGGGATTTAGCAAGGCAGAACAACTTGTATTCACAGTTCTCGGCCCAGGAGCATTTCATAGTTCTCACAACATGTAGGAAACTGAATTCAACTACAGGTGAGGGGTCTAGAGCACAAGTGTTCTGAGGAGCAGCTGAGGGAACTGGGGTTGTTTAGCCTGGAGAAAAGGAGGCTGAGGGGAGAGCTTATGGCTCTCTACAACTACCTGAAAGGGGGTTTTAGCAAGGTGGGGGTTGGTCTCTTCTCCCAAGTAACAAGCAATAGGACAAGAGGAAACAGCCTCAGGCTGTGCCAGGGGAGGTTTAGATTGGATATTAGGAAGTATTTCTTCCCTGAAAGGGTTGTCAGGCATTGCAACAGGCTGCCCAGAAAAGTGGTTGAGTCACGGTCCCTGGAGGGATTTAAAAGATGTGTAGGTGTGGCACTTAGGGACATGGTTCAGTGGTGGTTTTGGGAGTGCTAGGTTAATGGTTGGACTCAATGATCTTAAGGGGTCTTTCCAACCTAAATGATTCCATGATTCTATTCTACAGGTGTTAAAATCCACAGCTGGGAGCTCTCAAACTAGCTCCCTGGAAGCAGCAAAAGATCTCTAGAGAGGGGACAGGACAGGTGTCACTGTAGGCAGTCCCCAGGCACGAAGTTTTTTAAAACGGTCCGTTACTGGAAAGTAATAGATAAGAGAAATCCAAAATTTATTTAGATCAACGAGTACCTACTGAATTACATTCAGACCTTTCACCCCAGGGATACTATTCACACAGCTGTTCTTCACTCTAGAGATAATTAAGCACATTTAAAACAATACAGTCCAGGATGTACTGTCTCTGTGTGGGAACAAAGGCACAGGTCTGACTTCTGTCTGGCTGTTAATCTGTAAGCAGTGGGAGTCACCTGGGTTTTGTCACCAGGTTCTCAGTCTCCTCTTTTGTCTCTTACTGAAGTGGGTCTGGTTGCCCCCTTTCCTTAGCTCTCTATGTCTTACAGTCGCTCCTGTCAAAACTCATTAGCTATTACATCTGCGTTTTAAACTGTATCGTTAATTGCATATGTTGGCATCAGGAGTATAAAAATGCACTACCGTATCAGAATCAAAGAGTAGAAGATCTTTTTAGACTAGCTTTTGGCTACTCTTTTCAAAATTCATTGCTTCAGCCGGTAAAGCTGCATTTTAAACTGTTTCATTTATTGCATTTGTTTGCAAGACAGGCAACGTAGAAAAGCATCACAGTCACAGGATTAAAAAATAAAATCTTCTTTTAGTATAGCTTTTGGCCTTTATCTTGTTGGGTACAACAGGAAAATGTGCCCTATGCCCTTGCTGTTTATCTACATGCTCTGCAACAACCTGCGCTCTTGGCAGAGCAGAGCAGAGCAGAACAAAGACCCTCAGTTCAGCCAGGCACAGTCAGTGAAGTCTGGACCCATACAAAGCAGAGCACAAGCCCCTTGGACCTCACCAGGTCTCTGCAAGACAACTAGCAGTATTTGCTTAATTTTTGGCAGGGACCTGGAGCTTATGGCTAACTTTCTTTCCTTTCTGTTTCTAGACTTTTCTGGGGTACTCAGACACAGGTGCTAAGTTTGTGTTCGGTGAGAAATATACGGATCATTTCTTTGCTTTTAAGGTAAGACAGGTTTTATGCATACTTTATGTGGCAGATAGACAACAGAAAAAGGAATAGTATGTCATAAGGAATAAATTCATTATGTGCCTTGTGATATGAGCTGTCACCAGAGAAAGACTGTGTGACACTGAATAGAAAATTTGGGAACCTCACATAAAGCCCTTCATTTATTGCCTTACAGTAAGTTAGGTTACACTTATTTAGTCTAATTATAATAACATATATTACAAGTAGACAGGACTTTGGGGTATGTTTCTACAGAGAGCAGGTTAAAAGGGTCCTACCTGGTCACTGAAAGAAATATTACCTCCAGCCTATCCTCTCCACAAGAAAAGGTGCTATACCATGTTATGCTGTTCTATCCTAAAGTACTGTGCAGACTGCTGCCTCCCAGACATTGCCCCTGTAGCAGTGGAAATCCTAGGTGTATACTTATGAAGTAGAAGAGGTAGGAGCTGCCCATGCATAAGGAGGAAGAATTACTTTACATTATTATTACATTAATAAGATCCTCAAGAGATTTCCCAGCTTTCCCTTAAGAGACCTTATTGGGAAACTGCTGGAATAGAGCTTAAATGCCCTGTGCTCTCTAACCAGCACCAGCATCCTGTCTGGTTTTGCTCCCACATGAGCCCATGACACAGTATCTGCTTAGGCTGGAATCAAAAACACAGAGAACAAAAAAGGAACACAGAGAACATATCCACCCAAAAAACCACTAAACATGAGAAATGTATCAGGATTTTCTTAAGGGATCATTCTGTCTGGTATTTCAGACACCTAACCATGGGCTTACACTCCTTGTTCTTTTTTTTTCTGGAGGTGACATTCCAAACTGGATAGTCTTCACATTTAGGTCTTTCACTGCTAATAGGCAGAACACCTTCAGAGGGGGGAAAAACGAAGCATTTCAGCGAGAAATATAAACTATATTGTAATTGCAGTATTTGTGTACCTTTTGTTTCACTTTGCAGTCTCCTCATCTTTATTGAGCACTCAAATGACAATTTGCATGCAGAAATATTTTGTGGATTAAATGGTTTAATTCCCACCCCCAATGATATTTTTTCCTATGTTTTTCCACAATATCTCACAAGTATGATTTTTTCAAGGTGAGTTTTTAGTGGCTCAGTGGCAATGCAAAATACTTTGCTCATTAAAGCCGTAACTAGGGACCAGAGAGTCAAAAATTTGCTTTTGTGTATGTACTCATCCATCAGTCTTATTCCATGGGATAAGCCAACAAAAGACATGTGGAATTTGTAGAAGAGGATAGCAGGGACAAGTAGGTTATTTTCACACTGAAAAACAAGAAAACAAAACGTACAATCTGATTTTCAGAGCTGCATGTATCTTGCTATAGGACTATATATGGTAAACAGAGTGTCAGACAAGCACACAGCAACACCAAAACACATTCCATCTGCTCCTCCCGTAGAAAGAGATTTCTCTCTTCCAGAGTCAGTAAGTGACAGCCAGCCTATTCTCTCATGACACATTTGCTGTTTATTTAGAGAATAAGATGGTCAAAAGTGCTTTTTTTGGTGTCTTCTGATATTTTACAATGTTTGCACGTAGCACTGAGCTGTCCAATTCTTGCCCCAACATATTTCAAAGCGCCCTCTGAAAGAGAAACGCCTCAATCTCAGCTTAGTTCTTCAGAGAGAGTAGACAAGTGTTAGGGCATGTCTTTAGAGAAAACTGCCAGAGCCCAATGGTACCCACACTGCATCCTTAGCAGTATGCAGGGACACCCCAGTTTTCTGCCAGCTTAGATGGACACAGTTACCAGAGCAGACACATCCATTGTGTGCACCCATGCTGTGTTCAGACCAGTCCCACTACAACCTTTGAGCACATTGTCTTGGAAGCACTAATTAGTCATATAAATACATGCATTTGCATACATAAACTGTTATTTTAAATGCATATTTGTGTATGCAGATGGAGTTTCAAGAGTTCTGAAAAAAAACATTTGCCCACATAAACAAACTAATGTGTACTGTTTTGCTGTAAAAATAGACGCTTAAAACTAACGGAGATACTATTTTAGCTCCACTACTAACTCGAGTGAGTTGACACAAAAAATTCTCTTGACTTTAGCACAACCAATTACTTAAGCAGTTGAAAAAAAACCCCCTTAGTACTAAGCCATCTATCCTGTTGACCATGAAAGGCAAAGTTTGCTTTGAGCAAGCAGGGAATTAGACTTCTGTTATATCAGTAGCTTCCTTTCTATGCCAAGAGGAACATGGCTCCTTGAGGAAGGCTTTGCTTTAGGAGTGTCTGAAACCCGGATGTTCCTTAAACATCGATAGCAGCTTTTCCCTTAAAGGAACATGGTGAAACTTCGTGTTTGTAAGTATAGTTGAACATTTCTGTGCTTTGTTTTCTCCCCAATGAAAAGGGTAACAGATCCCACTGCCTCCCTTGGAGGATGACACTGGGAGATGGCACATCAAGCCACAAAGGGCAAAGGAGTTGAGAGCAACCAACAATTTCCACTCCTTACCCTGCATGTAGCATAGGCAATAACCATGATCCAGAAAGTAGCTCTTTAGTCACGTCAAACCATATTGCAGAACTGATAAATATGAAATAACCCAGTTTATAAAAAAAAACAAATTAAAGAATCTGTTTTCTTAAAGGTCGTATTACAGGAAGCATTAACTGCAGTGTTTGTAGGCCACATGAATGTAATTCTAAAGAGCTCTTTGATACCAATTTTCCATTGAAATATTGTGGGATTTTTCAGATTGTTAAATTTATTAATCAGTTAAAACATGACTATTTAAAAGTATATGGTAGGTATTGGAAACTATTCATGTTGAAGACTAAACTTCCACACAAATTTGTCCACAGGGAGAGATACAATTCTAATAGTTTAACTGTGCAGGTGTAGTTACAGTGTATTACCCATCCACTCCTCCCATACTTAAACACACTAGCCCTTTTTGAGGAGTAGGCTTCTCCTACAGTTGCAATCCGTATGACTTCCCTGTAATATTTCCGTTTGTGGTTCTGTCCCTACTTTTCTCAGAGTTGGCAACTGTCTCCACCTACAGGCTGTAATGGCGTGTGTATATCCAAATTAACCTGGTGATTTTTTTAATGGCAGGAGCAAGTTGGAGACAATCTCTTTGTCGCCCTTTGTTCAGAGTACCCGCATCTTTGAGGCAGACTCCTGTGCTCAGACAATGAGGGCACTACTGCAGGAAGAAGGAACTGGGAGTCCATGAGACAGAAAAATGAGTTTTAAGAGCTTTTCTTTCACTAAAAGCAGTTTCATGCAATCAGTGCATGCCTTTTCAAAAAAACAAAGGGGCCTCTTGACCTTCTGTTTGCACATATATTTCACATTTAACCAATGAAAGAAACACCACCAGTTAAGGCTGTTGTTCCACCATGACCTCTGCTGTGGACGTATTTCCACACACAGGGTGTGCAACAGCCCCATAGTTACAGAGAGAAGCTGTTCTCAGACTCCTCGGATCATCCCCATGCCTCCTTTTTTCCTAACAGTCCTGCCTCCATGTACATATTCCCATCGGCCCTAATCCCCTAGGCCTCCAGACCCCTCCTCAAACACAAAGGTCTGTGTGGTCTATTCCCCTCTTCACCTGTCCAGATGCTGTACCTGCAGCTACCACAAGGCTGGGCTCCTCCCAGCCTCTCCAGACCTACTCCCAGACTGGGCTTCATTCACCTTCTGGGTGGTTCACCAGATGCCTGACCATGGAGCACCACCCGAGCCTTCCCCTCCCTCTCCCATGCCCCTGCTCAGTTCTTTGCCATTGAGGTATTGCCCAGACATACATGTCCTTCTACCCAAGCCTTAGGACCTCAGAGGGAGCTCTCTGAAGTTACTGACCCCTGCCAGTTACTCCCCTGGGTTTCGGCACTATAAAGAATGGAAAGGAGAAGATGTAGAGTGGGAGAAGATGATCCTGCCTTATCAGTTTTCTCACTTTTGTCCCACCCACAACATGCAACCCCATGTGGGCCCAGCATGAAGGCAAACCTCCCCTTGGGGATGGTGGAGAGGAGACAGCCGCTCCATATAGACATGGGACAGAAGGAGTTTTCCTGAGGCTGTTCTCTTCCCTCTACCAAGTTTCAGAACCACTGCCTTCACACTTCAGTGTATTAACACTGTGGGGAGTCTTGAGCAAAAAAGGTTTTGATTTTTTTCAGTTGAACCAGTTGTTTCATGTTAAGTGCTTTTCATTGCACTTATCTCTGCAGACAAGGCGATTGAAAACCTGCTGCAACGGGATATATTGCAAGTAGATTTTTTACATTCCTCTTTATTTTAGAGTAATAATTTGCCAGTGTTTTCTGTGTGATTTTGTTATGCCTTAGATAAAAGCTGGTCTGGACATGAAAAATAATTACAATTACTTACCTATTAAATGGTTGCTATGCTTTTCTGATGAAGACATAACATAATAGGTACCACATTAAGTCACTAGGGATTTAGGCAGGAGGGTTTAGTTATGAAATAGTCCTCAACTTATTTGTGTAGTCAAGGCATAAAAGCATAAATGATCACAACTGGAAAACGAACTCCCTGTTTCATAAAGATGAATGCTTCGTCCAGAAATTCCTGCTACCATGAAAATGGAAAAGCATGTTTTTAATGTTATGTAAGGTATTTTCAGAGGAATGTGTACAAGAAACATTCTGAAGGATGCCAGCTGTCACCCAGTGTAGACAGAACATTGTCTTCTCACTCTTTCAGCTAAAACCAAACCACAGTAATACCTGAGAGTTCTTCTGATCCATTTGGAGTGAAAGATGGAAGGACACTCAGAGTTTTTACTGTCTGGTACAGACAGTTGACCTTTGCCTGTCTTCCCACCGCCTCTCCAGATCCACCTCCCTACAGGCATCGCAGCAGTCCCTACTTGTGCCAGGGTATGGCGCAAGTAGACAAGTATGACACATCTGGGAGCCAGATGCCTCTTCAGCTAGCACACTCGTAGGAGCAGGGAAGGAAAAAGGCTGGAGAGAAAAGGCAAGGGAGAAAGATGTTACTAAACTTTTTGCTGACACTGCATGGCAACCCTGAGAGGTTGACCAAAAGGATCAGACAGTCAAACTAGAGAAAGCAGCCTCATATTAGGGAGTTTACAGAATGTGGATGAAGGGACTGGGGAGAAGTATAGGAACACTGTCATAGTATGCAAGGACACAACAAGTGAGGCTAAGGCCCGCTTGGAATTAAACTTGGCAAGGGATGTCAAGGTCAACAGGAAGGGCTTCTTCAAGTACATCAGTAGTAAAAGGATGACTAGGGAACATGCGGGCCTGCTGCTGAATGGGGTAGGTGCCCTGGTGACGGATGATGCAGACAAGGCAGAGTTACTGAACGCCTTCTTTGCTTCAGTCTTCACTGATCAGGCCAGCCCCCAGGAATCCCAGACCCTGGACATAAGAGAGAGAGCATGGAGAAAGGAGGACTCTTCCTTGATTAAGGAGGATCAGGGTAGAGATCATTTAGACGAACTTGGCACCCACAAATCCATGGGCCCTGATGGGATGTACTCGTGCGTGTTGAGGGAGATGGCAGAAGTTACTCCGAAGCCACTCTCCATCATCTTTGAAAGGTCATGGGGAATAGGAGAGGTGCCTGAGGACTGGAGGAAAGCTAATATCACGCCAGTCTTCAAAAAGTGCAAGAAGGAGGACCTGGGAAACTACAGCCCAGTCAGCGTCGCCTCCATCCCTGGAAAGATGATGGAACAGCTCATTCTGGATGTCATCTCTAGGCATGTAGAGGAAGAGAAGGTTATCTGGAGTACTCAACATGGATTCACCAAGGGGAAATCATGCTTGACCAATCTGATAGCCTTCTTTGATGGCATGATTGGCTGGGTGGATGAGGGGAGAGCAGTGAATGTTGCCTACCTTGACTTCAGCAAGGCTTTTGACACTGTCTCCCGTAACATCCTCGTAGGTAAGCTTAGGAAGTGTGGGTTACATGAGTGGACAGTGAGGTGGATTGAGAACTGGCTGAATGGCAGAGCTCAGAGGGTTGTGATCAGTGACACTGAGCCCAGTCGGAGGCCTGTAACTAGTGGTGTTCCTTAGGTGTTCCTGTCCAGCTTGCTCTAGGTGAACCTGCTTTGGCAAGGGGGGTGGACTAGATGATCTCTGAAGGTCCCTTCCAGCACCTACCATTCTCTGTGATTCTGTACTTAGCTTGAAGAGCACAATGATACCTGTGAATTGCATTCCTTTCAGTGAAAGGTTCTCATCATCTAAATTTAATTTTCCAAATCTTTATCAAAATTGCTGATAGTACTAACTCTCCTCTAGAAAGGCACAGCTTCTATTTACTGAAAAGGTCTGAACTAACAAAGTATTTTGTTCTTTTTCATTCTGTTCCTTGCTCTTACTTATGATGCATTATGTGCTCAGTTGAACGCACATAAAGCTAGTGCTATTAGTGTTGGTGGTACTGTTTTAACTGTAACTATCTGTCTGCCTAATTTTGGATATTTTGGGGGGGATTTTTCTTCCTGTTGTATACTCACATATAAATGCTGAGAACCTGTGTATTTAACATACTTGAGAATCAAGTGATATTAGTTTTATACTGGATGAAAAACCAATATATTTAATAACCCACTAGACAGTGGGCTAGTCATTAATGCAATTCTTTTAAATTGTATGTTTATGGAAAACATTTTTCCTTCAGACTCCACTGAAAGAGACTTATATTCATTTCTTGTATTTAACAAGTACACACCTGTGTATTTGTTTTTAAGCAGATTCTCTCTCTGAGTACAGTTGCAGAGCCCTTAAATACTCCACATTGGTATTATAATCAATGCTATAAATAGAATAGAATAAAAGAGGATTTTGCTATCATGCATTATTAAAAGGCAGCCACACATTATGCACTTTCTAAGGAAGCTGCCCTTGATTCTGTGAAATCAAGTCAGGTACAGTCCCAGCAAAAATCTCTTCAGTTTCTGCTTATATAGCAGTCTAAACTGTATTTTTTAAACACAGACACGGAGAAGTTGAGCTCTGAATTCTTCACTGCAGTCCCATTGTATACATTTCCACTCATGATTTTCAAAGTCTACAGATGTACATATCCGAGTCTTTGTAGATGCCGTTGCCTACTAAGTGTTTGAGCTGATTTAAACATGGCTTGGCATTATGTATCATGTTGAACCAGACAGTTTCAAAACTATTGCAGTCCTGTTAGAAAACTATACATGAAAAATAGTTCATTCTAGTACAAACATAAAAAACAAGTCTAGAATGTTAAGAATTTTACAGCATAAGTATAAACTTAATGATGAGTTTTCGATACCTTTAAGTGTACTTCAAAAAAATATGAACCTCTTTTTCAAAATTTAAATGCTTACAGAATCAAGGAAAGGAAAACCTCTTTAGAAGTACTAATGGTTTTGTGTCTCCAAATCAGGTCCTGCCAATTGTGGTTTTCTTCAGCACAGTAATGTCTATGCTTTACCATGTTGGATTCATGCAGTGGCTCATTAGAAAGGTATGAATGAATCTTTGCTAGTAGGTACTGGTACTCATTTGCCTAGAATGGGATAATTCTTGAACACATGCAGCTGGAATGTAGCATTAGCCTTCACCAAGCTGCTCATGCATAGACATATAAAAAGTAGTTGCTTATTTTTAACCTGGAAATAGTTGAAATGTTACCACTGCAAAATCCTAACTGGCATCACACAGCACACTTTCCTCCCCTCAACCTGGTTTTATTGCTAAAGTCATAGTAATTGTTAGATTTGCCTGGCTAGCTTAGTTTTCCTCAAATGCCACAATTGCTTAAATCTTACTTTGTGCCTGCCTCTCTCCAGCCCCTAAAATGCAGGAGGGAGTCACAGATATCACAGACAGTGGATTTCTGCTTTCTACTAAGCATTACAGTAGCAATTGCATATACTTTCCTATCACAGATCCCCAGAACAATGTGAGAGGTTGGTTCCTCACCTCATATTCTGTAAGTGTTCATTACCAACAGGTCCCAGGTCCAGTGCTGGTGACCACTAAGGTAAGAGCAAGACCACAGAAGGTCCACTGTCCACCCAATGAACTTATCATACAAGGGAAAAGATCTTCCTGCATGGTGGTAGCTAAACCTTATTTGAACATACTCTTAAGAACTCCTTTGTCCTTCTCATTCACAGGACTGTTATATAAGTATGGCAAACTGCCTCTAGCTGAAATAGCGTGCTAAAATTTCTACAAGGCATTTTTAGCCTTAATCTAAATTTCACATTTTTTTCCCTTCATATGATCCAAATCCCTTTGGACAGGTACATAAGTAATAAGGACACATCAAAATATCTGCTTTGATTAATTTAGCTTAATGATTTAGTGCCCAGAAGGAGCCTGGGGTGCTCTCAGTTCTGTTAAATTATTCCTTCTTTGGCTTATTTCAACATGTGTCCTATCTTGAAGCTGAAGTCATTAACTCAGGAAATATTGTAAGGTGTCTCAGAACTCTGTATTGACATGATTAATTCAAGAAGTGCATGGAATAGGCAGACCAATGTGTTTTGTGTTTTTTTCTTTTTTAATCATTTTAGGTTGGTTGGATAATGCAAATTTTCATGGGGACAACTCCTGTTGAATCTCTGGTAGCTGCAGGTAACATATTTGTGGGACAGGTGAGTTGGAGCATAGAAAAACATGCTAGCACAGGATTGCCAAATATTGTGAAATACTGCTGCTCTGTGATCATCTGTGTACAAAAAAATTTGTAATTTCATATGAAGCTAGAACTCCAATATAGCGGGACTGATGGCTGATTTCCAGAATTCCAGTATATTCATACATAAGCAGTGATGCACAATGGGGTGGGGTTTGGGAACCATGGGTTTTCGCAATGGAAAGTCAAGCATAAATGTAGGTGATAGATCTCCCCTCAAATGACTACCAGAGTACTCCAAGGCTATGAAGAAGTAACAATTTCCAGCATTTTTTCAATTGAGAAGGCATCTGGGATGAAAACAGGGCACATGAGGCTGGCAAGGGCAGGAGAGACAGACAGTGCAGAAAACAAAGATTCAGGGCTGGCTGTGCAAAGCCTTAGCCAAAAAGCATGGGACAGAGTCTAACAGTCCACTTTAATGGGAAATCCTTTAAACCCGCACTACAGCAGTGTCTGTCCCAGGCTTCAAAGCAGTGTGGAAAGACCACCGGGTAGCATCCAAGCCCAAAAGTGTCATTAGTTTATCAGTTATTATTGTCATTATCAGTTATTTAGCAGTGATGCATCACTGTATCATACTGCTTCAAGATTTAAGCTAGTACCTCTGCATGACGCTGCCCCCAGGATGTGCTCGCACACAATCCTGAGGGGCCGAGAGCTTTTAGCTGCCCACAGTGGCTGGTATGCTTGTTTCACATGACACACAGCCTTACCTGTGGCTCAGACCTGTGTCTGTCCCTGACTTGCTCAGATCTGGATTAGGATTTCTTGGCAATTTCATTGGGCCTTTGGGGGAGATGGTAAATCACATAGAATTGTCTTCAGACAAGATGGATGTTGGCACAATTTTCCTTCTCAGGGTAAAAAAAGCCCAACCTGTTAATATTCAGAGCACTCATTAGCACTAACGGCGCTAACTAGCTAGTCAAACACACCTCAGAAAGTGTGATGCAGCCACTCATTTTTCTGCCCTAAGAAACCACTGAGAGTTTATTAGGAAGTTCTTAATTTGGTAGTTGTTTTTCACTTCCAGACAGAGTCTCCTCTCCTGGTACGGCCCTATTTGCCATACATCACCAAATCTGAACTGCATGCAGTCATGACAGCAGGATTCTCAACTATTGCTGGAAGTGTCTTAGGAGCATATATTTCTTTTGGGGTAAGATGGGGAAAGAGAACTGGAAAATATACTGTTTATCTTAAATCACCTAAGTATAGAAGCCCAGCTAAAATGCTTTGGAAGTATACTTGAGTCATTCCCATCTCTTTATACTTTTTTCTGAAGGAAATAACCAGAAAAATCCCCTGTCTTCCAACAGTAAAAAGGATACCAAGACCTGATCTTGAAGATATTGCTAAGTAGCAAAAACAGCTACCAAAGTAATACAGAAAGACTTCCTGCCATAGCTGCAAGAAAATGACTGATTTGTATAGTTTTCTACAGTCTAGATGAACTGACATATGGAGTACAATAACTGATCAACCCTCCCATTTCTGTGGCAGTGATATAGATAAAAGTCCTTCAGGAACTGTTGCTAGACGTATGAGCCTAAAGAGCTGACTTGTAACTGAGGTTCTAACGATGCTGTCCAAACGCATCCGTCTGCTAACGGACTGGCAACACAAAGCCATAAAAACAAGGTTGAAGATGTGATTTATGATCAGTCATTGGGGGATGATTGATAAATGTATTAGTTCCATATTTGAATAAAATACAGTGGAAAGACAGAGTCAAGATGGGAGGATTAGCCAAAAGACCGAGAGACGAGAGAGTAAGAGAAGAACAGGAGAGATGGGAATACTGCAGAAGTCAGCAAATAAGTTGTTTTGTGTCGAAAATTATGGAAGAAGGGGTGAAAGGGGAACAGAAGAATTTTTTTTCTTTTTTAACATAACTTCAAGGGACAAAACCAATCTTCTGCCACTGCAAGGCATATGGGGAGTATTAAGGAAGGCTGTCTCTACCTCACCTGCTCTTCTATTGCTATACCCAGCAGCACTCACTAGACCTGGCTTTTTTTGGTTTCTTTTGCTTGCCCCTAGAGAGGAGTGAAGCAGTTTGCCTCTTGGAAAGATTACTCCGTACTTTTCACTACTTCGACTTTTCCTGTTTGCGGTTGGCTTTCTCTTTTTCTCCAATTGCTCATTCTCTTCATCTCTTTATAAGCAATGTGAACTTTTTAATGACCCCCTGTAGAAAAATCATCCAAGCATCTCCCAACTTTAATTGCCTTCCTCCATGTTTGTGTACAATGTGGTTATCACAGCATATTTTCTGCCACCTGGAATTCTAGGTCTCAGCCTCCCACCTACTGACCGCTTCTGTCATGTCAGCACCAGCATCATTAGCCACCTCCAAACTATTCTGGCCCGAAACTGAAAAGCCTACAGTAACTCTGAAGAGTGGCCTACAAATGGGGAAAGGGTAAGCTGATCTACTCTCTGGTTGAAAGTAACACTTATGCAGAAATGAGATTTGGAAAAATAACTCCTCACATATAAGCTTTAAGGGTAGTAGTACATGGTAGATGTGCAAGCAATACATTAATTACACACCAATATATACCAATTAAGTAGTGTGTGAATTCAGGTGCACTGTGCCCCTTTGCAATGTATGGAGACATCACTACCCATTGGGACAGGCATAGAGATGCCAAGGACTTGGGCCAGACAATAAACCCTCCAAGGAAAGAGGGAAATGCCTGCCTGAGCTACTAAGAGGTTTTCCCATTTCCTCTGTTGCTGTCTTTACTTTGTAAGGAATCTGTAAATGCGAACATACAAAACCAAAGGTGGAGCAATCATTTCAACAATGACAACAAGAGTGAACTTATTGTCCATCTACAGAGCAGTGCCCTCTCCTTTGTCCCAGCAATGCCACAGGCAGTCATACTACCGAGACCTGATCCAGAGCTTGCCCAACCCCGAGTATGCTAGAATTCATCTTCTGGGCACCAAAAGTATACCCTCCAAGTGGTTCCCATGAGGATCAAGAGCAAAAACCCATTCCACCTTATCATTATTTTCCCTATGAGTGAACAAACAGCTTCAATAGTAGATTTCTAATCAAGTCCATGTAACTTCTAGTTCTGTGATTTGTTCTTGAATTAAAAAAATGTTCACACTCTGGTTTTCTTTTTGTTGATAAAGTGAATCGAAGAACCTACTGGAAGCAGCCAGTCAAGGTGCCTCTACTTCCATCCTGCTGGTGGCGAACATCGCAGTGAATCTGATCTCCTTCCTTTCCCTGCTGGCTTTCCTTGACTCAGCCCTCTCTTGGGTGGGCAATCTGTTTGACTATCCACAGCTGAACTTTGAGGTATGGTCTTCAGGTCCTTTATGCAGCTGCATATGTATATTTTTACCTGCGTAACGTATATTTTTATGTGCATATTCTTGAAAAATGTCTTTACAGCCAAAGGAAAATTGTTGCCATGTAAGCATTTCTATATCTGTTAGCCCATGTTTAGCTTCCCTCTGGGTGTTCTTGCTAACCCACAAGGTATGTTTACAGAGCATTGTATGCTAATACCTGCCTCCTCTGACCTGGCAGCACAGCAGATCTGTCCGCATTAGTTACACACTTGCCAAGCCATTAATGTCCCTTTTAGCTGAACATTAAAGTGGCTTTAGCTTCAGAGAGCCCCATGCTTAATGCTCACTAGTCTCACTTAGATAAGGACACTGAGGGAAGGCACTCTTTTCTGAAGCTACACTTAATGCCACTTAGTTCTCAACACAATTACATTGTAAAACTGCACTCAAATCACTCAGCTGAGCAAACAGGCTATAAACAGGACTTTTTTATTAACCTAGATCACACTTCATTTTTGACCCGATGCAACTGTCTTGGTTCAGTGGGTTTGGGCTTTTTGTTTTGCCAGCTCCTAATAAAAGTGATGCGTGAAACACAAATATAACATTGTGATAGAGGTGCTGCAGAAGTGAGTAGACGCTCATAGCAGATGTGGCTTCAGCAATATTAAGATGTTACCGTGCACAACTTCCACAGATTACCCCACTGCACAGACAATGCACAAGGACACATAACTCAGCCATACTGATGCAAGGCCTGGTATTTTAATAACTGCTGCATGGAGTAAGAGTTGGAGAAAAAGATAACCCACGAGGAGCCGAGATCCACAGACACACTGCATTCAACCATCCATACTTTTTAAGAGGTGCAAACCTCTTGCAGGCAGAGAAACCAGGAATAAACATCTCAGTTACATTCACTAAAGACAATCTGATCAAACCCTTTCAGAGATGGAGTTATTTTCTCTCTTATATAAAAACAAACTGTGCTGTGATATGGATCTTTTTTTCATGTGCATAAAATTTTTAATGCTAGTAAAAAAGGTACGGCTTTAATTATGTCAGATGCACAGCTTTTATGCAGAGACGAGTCTTTTGTTTACACCAGTTGGAGTCCAATAACCTGGTAATTAAGCGTGTTCATTAACACACTTGATTTAGTCAGCAGAAGAACTAGACTTCTCAATTCTCTTATCAGCTCTTTTAACTCAACCCTCCTTCTTTGCTTCAAACACTGTGCCCAATCTGAAGTCATTGTCGGGGTGGGGGGTGGGGGGAAAAGGCACAGAAACTTTTGTTTTACTTTAGGTGTAAAATTAGGGGCATACATAACTACTTTCTTATGCCTAGATTTTGTGTTAGTCTTTTAAAAATTACGCAAGCATACTTTACTATTAAAACCCCCCGGTTTCCCAGATGTGTTGGCAGTAAGAATTCAAGGCCAATTTTCCTCTGCTGAGATAAAACCATCCTTATTTTGTTTAGAGAATTTATTGCATGCAATTGTTCCTTGGTCAACCATACATTTGGACCTGCTTTTTCTTATGTATTTTGCAGAACATTTGTGCTTACATCTTCATGCCATTCTCTTTCATGATGGGGGTGGACTGGGAAGACAGTTTTATTGTTGGTGGACTACTAGGTTACAAGACTTTCTTCAATGAATTTGTGGCTTATGAGCGCCTCTCAAAACTGATTCACAACCGAGAAAAGGGTGGGAGCATGTACATGAACGGTGTGAAACAGTATATGACTGTAAGTAATGTTTTCTATTCTACACATTTATTGGGTCTAATACTTTTCTTCTGAAACTCAACTTATTTTTTAACACGTGCACAAAAGGATGATGGTGAGGTATTACTCTGAAGCATGTCTTTCAGAGACAGAGTTCAATTATGACAATGCGATATTGCTTTTGAGGCTGCCATGACTGTCATCCCATAGCTATCTCAAACTAACATAACAAAAGAAAGGCATGTTTTTGGGGAACATGCAATGTTTCACAGGACACTGCACTTAACACCAAGGCTGTCTTCAAGGTGAGTTTTTCTAGCATCATTCTTAGCTAGCACTTCCCTGCGAGGTACTCTCCCAGGAAAATCCTGGGCAAGAGCTGGAGGCTCTTCCTGCCTGCAGAGGTTAAGCCAAGCATTAAGCTTCAAGAAGGACATCCAGCAAGCTTTAGCTGATGACATTTTAGACGTTACTGGCACACCTCTGCTGGAGGTTATTGTCCTCTGTGCAGAGGGCAGCAATACAGGTATTACATGGCATACACGTCCCTTGCTGGACTGAATCCACACAGTTTGTTTCAATTGTCAATTAAATTTAGTTTGCATGAGGATTTCCAGCCAAAGCCTGGGTTCACCTCTTATTCACACATACACCCAGATTCACCCATCAGGTTGCATCATTCCTGTCACAATTCACTGAGGAAGAAACCTAGAGGATGGCAATCCAAAGGGCATCCTAGGTGTGTGCACAGGGACAAAGAGCATGCAGTGATCAATGCTGACCTTGTCAGCCATGACTGCTCCCCCGTCTGGGATCCACATGCAGGGCCTGTGCTGAATGTGTCCTCATTCTAAGCACAGGCAACAAAAACCGTGGTATCCAACTTTACGCCTATACTGGCTTTTCTTCCTCAAATCAAGAAAATTATCACTGTAGAGGACCCTTAATCAGGAAGTATTCTTTTCTACAGCTTTTAATCTTCATTTAATCTGGTGTGATGCTTTGGATAGCTGTGTTATATACAGAATCAAAACCATGTTCTTGACCATTTACATTCCTTATTACCAGAACATATTACACAAGCGGAGGTAGAAAGCCGGGTGGTATGATCAAATACTCACACGCTTCCCTCAGCATTCATTACTAGCGTTCCTGGAATTCCTGGAAATACGATGCTGGGCTGGATGGGCCTTTGATCTGCCCTGCTATAGTCCTGCTAATCTCTACGAAGGGAATATGGATCTGAACTCCTGAATGAGTGGTGGGGTTTTTTTCAATCTGGAAGTCAGCCTTAAAATTCAGATCCTATCAACTGTATTTCGCCTTTTTTCTTTTTTCTCTTTTTTTAGTTAGATGTCGTATAGAACCCTTTTAATACCTATATGAAGCTGTAAAACCTTCAATGGTAGTAAAACTGAGATATAACAATAATTTGGATTCATAACACTAGGAAAAATTGCACAGTAACCATTCTAATTATGGCACAACAGTTCAGGTGAGAGTGTGCTTGACTTCCACTTCTAATTCCTCTTCAGCTTCAGAACTCTTTAATACATCCAGGCACAGATATTTAGTCAGAGTGAGCAAACACTTCTGAACTCCCTCATTTGAGTCAGTAATAACAAAGCTTCCTGTTTTCAGAGCTAGGAAAGTGCAAATGAAAGCAGGGAAATTACAATACACAGAACCTTTTCTAGGAAAAGCAGGCAGAGTGGGTACTCAAAAAGCATTTTCCTGCATGTGTGCAGAGTGACTGAAAATATCTACAAATTGGTTTTCATAAAACAGGAATGGTAACAGAGAAACTTCTAATAAGCAGGAAACATACTAGAACCCTCACTTGGGCATCTTCAGCTTGGGCCTGAAACACGGTAAATAGTTCAGAGCTGCCATGGGTAGAAAAATCCATTTGCTGAAATATGTTGCCTCCTTTCCCAAAATGTTTGAACTACATTTATCTCAAGGTTTGCCAGGTTTGTACCCTGATTTCACCCAAAGTCATTTGTGTCCTGTGAGGGGCTTCTCCATGGGTGCAAAGGCCAACCTAAACTTGTCTCTGCTTTGAGGTTCAGACTGAGCTTGTGTTGCCCAAAGCAGGGAAGATGGCTGAAGTCAGGAAGGAAGGAAGCAGCTAATGGGGATTCCAAAATCATAATGTCCCTCTGCCTGTTATCTCTTCAAAGCACCCACTCTCTAGGAGACCCATTTCCCTTTTCTTCCTCTCTGCACAAGGTGGAGCACGCACAGAGCAGCCTTGGACTTGGAGCCCTCTGCCTGTTCAGGGACAAGACAGCAAGGGACCCATACCAAAGCTTGGGGTTCAATAGAGCCTTATAGAGGCAGCCCAGCTATGAACGACAAGCTGAACTAAAGGTCTCTGACTCATACCTTCAAAAAACAGCAGCTAAATTGCCACTAGTAAGATAATTATTTTTTGTCTTTTAAATACTAGTACTCAATTCAACAAGATTGGCGCACCAATACACACGAAAAACAAAGCCATCACTCGGTTTATGGGTCTATACATGGGCAGTGGGTATGAAAGCCTGCTCCTTTTAGCAAGAGGATGAGCCTGCCTTGCTGAAAGCTGCGTACTGGGGTAGCAACCAAGCAAAACTTGGATTTCACTACTCGGAGCCCTGAGCCACAATGCCATGTTTTCAGACCTCTTGATCAGCATGAGCTGTCTCCGACCACTGAACAGGGTGTTTGTTTGTTTTCCAGGTTCGCTCTGAAGTCATTGCCACCTATGCCCTTTGTGGGTTTGCCAACTTCGGCTCCCTGGGACTGGTAATAGGAGGCCTGAGTAAGAACACTTCTCATGGACAATTTATTTTCCAAGCAAATCCCAAAGAAAACACCCAAAGGAACAGGTTGTGGGTGAAGTTTAGCAGCATTAGGGGCTGGGCAGATGCTCTGCCAAGACCCAGCACCCAGCTGTGCATGGAAGGGGCAGAGGGGTGCAGACTTTGGCATAGAAGTCCTGGGAAGAGGGGCTAAAAGCAAGGGGAGGAAACCAAACCCTGCCGATAGGTCCCACTGTCCAGCCCTCACACCATGAGCACAACCTACTACAGCCCTCAGGCTTCAGAAGGAGCAAACCATCTCGGCAGCCCGCTAGTTTGAAAGACAAAGCTGTCTCACATATATGCAGCAGGCTTACAGGGAAAGAAAAAAAAAAAGCTTTTCAGATCTCAAGTGGAAAAGGAAAGCTGAAAACCCATCTGGGTTCCTCACAGGGTGGCCAGAAGTGCTGGCAGCCACCTTTACCCTGGAGCCCAGGTAGTGTCTGCAGCACCAACAGCATGGAGGGCCAGGGCGCAGAGGCTGGGGCCAGACCCTGCTGCGTGCCCGGGGTTTGCATCTGAAAGCCACCATCAGCCAGCACAGACATGCAAACTGCCAAAGCAACGAGAAGTCACCGTTTTTTACACAATCCACCTTCTTAAAAGAAAGGGCCAACATTGGCAGAACGCCTTCAAATGACCTGCTTAAAACTGTTTATCTTCCCTCCTTGTTTCTCCTGGTTCAAACTGCACAGTGGGAATTTCCTCTTGTGGCGGGAGAGCTGACAGTTTCATCTTCTTTATATCTACGTGTATTTACGTTTGACACACACTTTAATTTTCTTCCTAGCAAGCATCGCTCCCTCAAAAAGAAAGGAAATAGCAAGTGGCGCTTTCAGAGCAATGATTGCGGGAACTGTTGCCTGTTTCATGACGGCCTGTGTCGCAGGTAGCGTAGCCAAGTTTGGTGTCTCTTAGAGTCGGTGACCACAGGGTGGCAGTGCATCGGTACGATAGGCACAGCTGGGCAACCCCTGTTGCTCAAATGCTAGCATTTTCGAGTTTGGCAGGCTTACAAGTCAATATGTGACCAAAGTCCTTGAAAACTGGAATATGAAAATATTTATTTTATTTCTTCCATTGTGTCTTTTTTTGTTAGTCTGTGTGTAACACACAACACATGAACAAAGCAATTTATACATGAATTATCATCTCTCCTCGAGATCGCTGGCTACAGAAATATAGAAGTGATATGGAGCAGAAACGGAGAATTGGAATGAAAGGAGCTTGTAAGAGAGAGGGAGCCAGGGGGAAGCTGAACAACTTGTTTCCTCAGTTAAATGAATATTTTTGGATGATGGTATTCCCACAGGGCATTTAAGTTAATGAAACTGTCTTAAGGTGGGACTCAACAGCAGATCCTTATTTTCAAAGCTGAGCAAAGAGACACAACACAACAGCCATTTTAGGGAGGAAATTAAAAAAAAACAAAACAAAACAAAACAACAAAAAAACCCCTATATAGTATTAGTGATTCAAAAGATTAATTAATTGACTGATGGGATTCAGTAGGTAGAATATTTAACCTCTATTTAACAATCCCTTTCCCAGCTTTCTTTTCTGAGTGTGTGATATGCAGAATTAAGTGATGAAGGTTAAAGCACTCATATTCATCCAGTGAAGAAAGATCGTGGTGCTTTATGTAGCTGAAAACAGCATGTCTGTTTCTACCACAGCTTCCCTATCCCTTTGTGTTCATTGCAGCAACAGAAACATACAAGTTAAAAGGATAAGCCCACACCATTTTCTGAAGGCTACAGAACTAGAACACTTGAAATGTCAGTAGTCTCACAGCCTTCCATAATATTTTAATATATGACACTACTCTGTATAACTGCGAAGTCAGGAAGTCTTACTAAAATGCCTCATTTCACAATTCTGGTTTTAAGAATAAAATTGTGAACAGCCACTAGGAAATCTTTCCAAAACAATAAAATCTGCTTTGAAAAGAAAATTAGATTCCACCCACTCCTGACACAGCAAATGCTTTCCTTATGCCCAGAAGAAGGTAAAAGAGCCAAGTACTTTCTACTACCCCAGTTAAGAGAAGAACATATTAAAAATGTGTCTAGGTTCTACAACACTACGTACAAGAAGAAGCTGTCACTTTCATATTTTTCTGTCTCCATGACTGCAATGAATGCTGACATTACTATTTATAGAAAAATTTGGATAACATCTAGCAAAGATAAATAAACCATAGCTTTCTCCATTTAAAATAAAAATGCAATTACTTGCACTGCTATAAATGCAGCATAGCTCAGTTTCAGATAACGAAGATACATTGGCCAAGCACTAAAAAAGCCATTAACATGCCTTTTTAGCAGCATTAAAAGGGGCAGAAAAACAAAACAGTCCAAGTGTAACAGGCTACCATAGTTTAATTTCTACATATTAAAAAAAAAAAGTTTGTGGTCACTCCTTAATCCAGTTCTGTAAAACAATTTGGATTTTTAAAAAATCCTACAGTTCGAGGCTTTTAATATTGCACCTTTTACAGAACCATCACAAAGGGTGAATTTGTATCACCCAGAATGTTTCATCTGACCACGGCCCAGTGACTGACATCCCCAAGTCTTGTCTTCCTTTCCATTACTCACTAAGAAAATTGTTACTTACTTGACAGGAATGCTGACTGTCCCTGCCCCGGAAGTTCCTTGCCACATCTTATTAGGAAATGCCTTGAACTCCACAGACTTCCCTGCCAACAGCACAGAGCTAGTTGAATGCTGCCAGCAACTCCTCACCAGGTATTGGGGAACTCTTTATCCTTCTGCCAGCATAATTTGGGGAACCCACATATCTTAAAAAGCCTAATTTTTTTTTTTTTTGTATTTGGCTTTTTTTCTTAGGCACCTGCTTTCTGTGAACTTGCATCTTTTAAAGAAATTAATATTTTAATGCTGCTGAATTATTTTCCTGTTCTTGGGCATTTCTCTGTTACGTGCAAAACACAAACAGAACCAAATGAGAACTCAAAACATCTTTGTCCAAATCTGAGCTTCCCAAAAGACTGAAGATAGATTATCATGTAAAACTTCAGTGGTCTAGTTCATGCTCATCTCAAACATTAACAAAAAATAAATTAAATATTTGAACTAACATAATGTTAACATAATACTGAGGATAGCTAGCTGAAAAAAGCCAGAAACTTTTCCTTTTGTTGTCTATGAATCTGGCTGAAGATAATAGCAATTGTGCCTGCTTACATAGAAAACTTTACACATATTTGAAGAAGAAAAATATTCCGAAGTAAATTGTATTTGATAATTCTCTATCCCAGATAGAGAAGAACGAAATAATGGTATTAAATAAGAATGTATTCAGACATACTTAACACTATCCCAGAAAGAACCAAAGTTCTACACAGTTAGATTATAGCAAGAAACTTTTAAATTTGTTCAAATGTGTCTTTTTTTCCATTTTCACAACTAATTGCTTTAGAAATAAATACTCTAATTCAATCTTTTCTTCCACGCTATTGAAAACAGAACTTCATCCTTCTTTTCACATTTCTTTTAGCAAAGAAAATTTCTAACATTGAGCATTTGTCTACAATAAAAACATACAATGTAAATGTAACAGTCAAGCTGCTGTAATCTAACCTGCAAGAATTCTCTCCATGAAATTCTCAAACAGGGAAATTTTGCAGACTTGTTTTGATTTCACCGGATCTGCCTTCATACCCCCTTGCTTAACTAAAACAAGTTTTTTGTGTGTAGAGAGGTATCTTGTTACATCTTCTTAGGATCATGACTTGAAATTTCTTATGATGCCTAATTCCTCATGTTAAAAATCCAAATTCCCATTTGAACTTCAGGTGATTTTTTTTTTTCTGTATTATTCTTTTGACACATATATATCTTTCCTTCGTGCCTTGACAAAAAATAAGCATATGTAAAGTGGTCTTAATTTTACGGTAAAATTTTTAGATTTTAACTATTTAAAAAAAAAATTCAATTAAGAAAAAATTATTCATGTTGATACCAAGATCACCGGTTTCTGTCTGAACATCAGCACTTGCATATCACTGCAAGGAATTTCTCTGCTTGCAACCTAATGTTCCAAATGAGTTTATCATAACACTGAACCAGTGTCAAAAACTTTTTTACACAGTAGAAATCATCTGTGATATTTGGTACATTTCTTCATTCATATTTGTTCATCACTCCAGCTTTTCCTCATCACACTGATTTTAACTCTACCAGGTTGCTACAAAGACAAGAACTTGCTCTGCTTTCACCAGAATCAATGTTGAGCAAATGCTTCACAGGTGTAAAAACCTTGAATAGTGAAGTGAAACCCTCAATCGTTTCAGTTATCTAGGAAGATATACCCAAGACATGAGAACTTTACACAGAAAACAAGGCATCACCCAGATAAAAGGGGACAATATCTGGTCATGGCACATGGCTGGTGTTTGGAAAGTTTTCTCTCTGTTCCATTTCTCATGAAAATTTTTTTACATTCAAAGTTGCTTTGGAGAAAGTGTGTGTGTGAGAGTGTGTGTGTGCGTGTGCATGCGCGCATGTGTGTGGGCATATTTGTATAAATACATATATGTACAGATATATGTACGTATTCCCATAAGAGAAAAGGAATATATCTGATTTCTGGTTTTATTCCTTCCCTAGTGTAAATGATTCACAGAAAATCTTCCCTGGAGGAAACTACAACCTGAGTTCCTGGAAAGGATGTTGCCAAATACTGGATCGACCTGCTTTTCATTGCACTTGGATTAAACCTTAATTTTTTGGAGGGGAGGAGGGGCGGGGTTGTAGATCATAAATAAGAGCCATGTTCCTTGGTGGGAAGGTAATAAAAAATTTTCTGTTACACAATGAGTGTGAACACCTCCCCAGACCTTTATTTTCCGTCTCTTACCAGCCCAATTCCTCTGACTTGCTTGGAATTACTCATAAATTAAACTGCGATAAATGCAAGACATCTCTTGCTGCAGATCTTCCATTACAGATCAGAAGAGAAAGAGAACATTTCTGAGCATGATCCTCCCGATTTCATTTCTACCCTGAAACTGATGAATCTGTAGAATTAAACTGCTGTAGCCAAGAAGAAAATCAGTTTCAGAGGATTTGACTACCCCTTAGAGAAAATTGTGGACTACAAATAATATTTAGAATTGCCATCCATTCTTAACAGTATATCTGCTTTTTTTGACACCAAAGAAATGCTTGAATGAAGGTAAATGACTCTGTTCTCAGAAATCTCTGCACATTTCTTCACACACAAGTCTACGGGGCCGGATGGGATCCACCTGAGGGTACTGAGGGAACTGGTAGAAGTGCTCACCAAGCCACTTTCAGTCATTTATGACCAGTCATGGCTAACCGGGGAGATCACCGTTGACTGGAGGTCAGCAAATGTGATGGAAGAATGGTCAGAAGGAGGATCCAGAGAACTACAGGCCTCAGTGCCAGGGAAGGTCATGGAGCAGATCATATTGGAGTGCCATTCCATGGCACATGGAGGACAACCAGGTGATCAGGCGCAGTCACCATGGGTTCATGAAAGACAGGTCCTGCTTTACTAACTTAATCTTCTACGACAAGATGACCCACTTAGTGGGCGAGGGAAAGGCTGTGGATGTTGTCAACCTAGACTTTAGTAAAGCCTTTGACACTGTTTCCCACCACTTTCTCCTGGAGAAACTGGCTACCCATGGCTTGGATGGGCATACACTATGCTGGTTAAAAAACTGGATAGTCTGGATAATGTGCCCAAAAAGTCGTGGTGAATGGAGTTAAATCCAGTTGGTGGCCAGTCATAAGTGGTATTCCCCAGGGCTCGGTATTGCAGCTGGCTCTCTTTAATATCTTTATCAATGACCTGGACAAAGGGATCAAGTGCACCCTCAGCAAGTCTGCAGACAACAAAAAGCTGGATGGGACTGTGGATTTGCTTCAGGGTAGGATGGCTCTGCAGATGAATATGGACAGGCTGGAACAATGGGCTGAGGCCAACTGTATGAGGTTCAATGAGACCAAGTGCCAGGTCCTGCACTTGGGTCATAACAACCCCATGCAGCACTACAGGCTTGAAGAAGAGGGCTGTAAAGCTGGCTGGTGGAAAAAGGCCTCGGGGTGTTGGTTGACAGCTGGCTGAACATGAGCCAGCAGTGTGCCCAGGTGGCCAAGAAGGCCAACAGCATCCTGGCCTGTATAAGGAACAGTGCGGCCATCAGGACGAGGGAAGTGGTTGTTCCCCTGTACTCGGCACTGGTGAGGTCTCACCTCAAAGTATGTTCAGTTTTGGGCCCCTCACTACGAGAAAGACATTGAGGTGCTAGAGCGTGTCCAGAGAAGGGCAGTGAAGCTGGTGAGGGGTCTGGAGAACATGTCTTCTGAGGAGTGACTGAGGGAACTGGGGTTGTTTAGCCTGGATAAAAGGAGGCTAAGGGGAGACCTTATGGCTCTCTACAACTACCTGAAAGGGGGTTTTAGCAAGGTGGGGGTTGGTCTCCTCCCAGATAACAAGTGCCAGGACAAAAGGAAACAGCCTCAATTTGTGCCAGGGGAAGTTTAGATTGGATATTAGGAAGTATTTCTTCCCTGAAAGGGTTGTCAAGCGTTGGAACAGGCTGCCCAGGGAAGTAGTTGAGTCACCATCCCTGGAGGTATTCATAAGACAGGCAGACATGGTGTTTGTGGACATGATTTAATGGTGGTTTTGGGAGTGCTAGGTTAATGGTTGGACTCAATGATCTTAAAGGTCCTTTCCATCCTAAATGATTGCATGATTCTGGTAGCTATGGCTGCATGTGAACCGAGCTATTGACATGATGCTCCTCTGCACTTTGGCCAGTGAAGCGCCCAGATCAGAGACCAGCCCGTGTGCCTCAGTCCCCCTCCTTCTGCCCACAGCGGTACCCAGGCTACATCTTGATCCAGGACATTGGTCCCTGTTTAGAAGTAACTCATATGAATGGAAATGTCCAAATTCCAGGGAAAGTTTCCTGTATGGATTCTTCTCAATTTTGTTATTAACAATTATCAAAATTGATCCTGGAGTCACCAACCAGGATTTCAGAGCAGTATGCCTACCAGAAACAACAGAGCTGTGCTGCAACTCAAATGTGGGTAAAATCATGTTACAGACTACACTCTGTGAAAACAACATTAATTGCTCTTGAAGATCTCTAGAAGATCCTCTTGAAGAGGAAAGTCTCTTGTGCTTTTAAGCTTTGGACTTTTCATGGGCTCCAAAACTGAAAAGTTCTTTGCAGATTGTTTTGCAAAAGATTGCTACATCTATTTTTCTACCCTATTATATTTTTAATGCCAAAGGCAGGCAAAAAAGCTGAGAAATGAAGTACAGGAGCAAGAAAATCCTGACGCACCCTCTAAATAATCCTTGAGCAGATGGAAATTAAACAATCTATTCTGATAAAGCAGTAACTAACTTTTCAGTCTTCCATTAATTATTGCAGAATCTGTTCCGGGAAGTCCATATTCCTAAATTTAGACAGCTGCCAGTACAGCTGTTTTCAGGACGCGTTTATTTGAACTTTAAGTACTTTTTTACTACTTTACTACTACTTTACTATTTTTTTACTTTTTATGTAAAAAAATATAGTTTCCTGTAAAACTGGGTTTATTAACTTAATCCTATGAAAAATCATAAATATCAGTATTACTATTAATTGTGACTTTTATCAAGGATTTCATATGATTAGGTGCTTTTCTTTGGCCTCATCCACCTAGATTTAGGAGACTGCATGTCAACCTCAGTTTTCAATGCTTTTAAAGAATGTTGGTAATCCTAATTATGCCAGGTATACATTCAAATATTTTATGCAAACCTGTCTTAAGGAAACTGCATGGGTTTGATCCACAATTTTTAGCCAACATCCTGGTTATAGCAGGATTTAGTTTTCAAATAAGTTTAGGTCTGAAATAGAGAAATACATTCTTACAAGAGAAATTGATCAGAAATATTAACTCTCACTTACAAGCAAAACACACTCCACACCCTCTGTTTCTAAGATATCACTCCCTCTCCCTCCTTGCTGTTCCCTAGTGTTCTATTTAATATTAGCCTTTTGAAATGGCTGCTTTTCCCATTCCTGCAATTGAAAGCTGGTTAAAAGATCTACCCCAGCTAATAAAGACATCCATGCATGAAATTCTAAAATTTCATGCTCTGATACAGCTTGAGGCAGCAGCCTTCCTCCCACAGCAGAGATGTGGTGTATTTATTTTCTTTTTCAGGACTCCTCCATAGGACGATTATATTGAAGGCAATTTTGGTAGAGAATATTTGACAGTGCTCTGCCTACACCGGGTTAAAGAGATTGCCCACCTGGTTTGCTGATGGCTTAATAAAAAAAATATATACATGGCATGTTGTATCCTAAATATAGCCAAAAAAGCAGCGAAAGCAGGAGGGGATTGCTAGTATGATCATGCCTTCAAGTGACTCTTTTCCCTCTGTCCTTGTGAAGGTGCTAGGAGTTCAGTGTAGAGGTCATTGTGCCTCCCTCGACACAAAAAGGGAACCATGCATTTCATCCCCTCGTGGTTAACCTGGTAGCTTGGATGCCAAACTATCAGCGCTCAGCAACACATTTCCAACAACACAATTGCCAGTGAGAATATACCCACGACACAGACCTGTGAAGAAACATTTGATTTAATCAAATGCTTGCTAGCACTCTATACTTGTATAGATTCAAAGACCTACATGAACATTTTGGAAATAACAGATTAAATAACAGATGAAGCCTACATGGAGGTATCCCTTTTTCAAAGGTCTTGCCAAAGAGGAGGAGCCTAACCTGCTTTGTGGTTACTGGTATGGCAGTGCACAATAGGTTTTACCTAATGCAGGTGATGAGTTAATGAAGCACAGGTGGGGTGACTCAAACCATCACTTTCAAGCTACTGGATGTCAGTTTGTCTCTAATAGCCTTGTGGAGCTTTGTACTGTAGTATTCACAGGGTGTTAGTTAGTCACTAAAAATCAACATTAATAATTCCAGGAAATGTTTTACACAGTTCAGTGTACAACAGTTCCAGTAAACATACTACATAGCCCTTAACATCCTCAGAGCATATACAAACTATCTGTAATGTAAGACAAGTTCTCTCTGGCCCCAAACTAGAAAAGCGCTGAAGTATGTAAATGAGGCAAGGCTGTTAGGGAACAGGAATATTTCTATTTTAATTGCCTGAGAGGCAGTTGGGAAAAACAAGCACCCTTTTAGAAACAAACTTTTTTCCCAATTCTACATACCACAGCAGCACTTGCAACCTATGTATTTTTGTGAACTTGTTGAATAATTGACTATGTCAAAAAGGCAACCCATATACAGCAAGTTATGGAGCCAAGTAGCGTTCTCCAAACCAGGTACCACCTCTTTCTCACAAAAGATGTGAGTGGAGAGAGGCAAGTTGCTAAAGAAATAGAATATGAATACCATTTCTTTTCGTCTGCAGACTGAAACAGTTTTTGCTATGCAGCGGTCAGACTATACAGCACTATAAATCCATGGTTGCCAAATTTTGTGAGTCTGTGGATCAGTAACAGACCTCCAAATTTCAACTAGATACAGGTAGCTTTATATAAGCATATTGCTCAGCAGTGGCATATAACCAGGAGGGTGATTCTGAGCCTCAGCCCCAGCCCCACCAGCAGTGGTAGAAGAAGACGCTCAGAAAAACAAAATGGTGAACCCCAGTTTAGTCTTTAGCTCAGACCTACTTTATGACAGTTTTAGAGGGAAAAAAAATAAAAATCAAAGCATTTTCTTGTTGCTATGGCATTCTGTAGCACAGGGATTCTCTATGACAACCAGTGCACCTACCTCAAAAGGCATTGATCAGAATGCATGGGTTGCCGTGGTTGCCATAGTAAAAACAGATATTTTCTTTATGCTATATTGATTGGTGCCTTTGCTGTCAGGTGTCTAGAAATGTAGGAGAGGTGGGAGCATACTACACGAGATTTCTGCATGTTCCCTGGTGGCAGGTATAGCTGGTGGTTCAGGACCACATTTGTTTAGACAACATGAGAAAATCTTGAGTTTTCACGTGCTAAATCTTGCAGGTTACTAGGATTAAGTATATATAAGAAATATTATACTTGGGTCTTGTTGCTTACTTGTTTTCCACATGCCAGGAAAGTGTTCCTACCTCAGCAGAAGTTGCATTGCAACAGGTGGAATCCCCATGTCAGGAAGAATGGTCCTGTGAGTAGAACAGTAAACCTGGGTTCGTGTTCAGTTGTGAGTTTTGCCACTGGCCCCATGTGTGTTTGGGAAAGTTTCTCAGCTCAGTGATGTCTCTGTTCCCGATCTGTAAAATGAAGCAGTAGCCTGGGGGTGTTGTTAGCAGTTATATCACAGCAAAAATTTTTAGACAGCAGAAATGGGAGATCAGTACTTTAGCGGTTCTGGAATTACACACCTAGAAGTTCCCTTGGTACTGAAAAGTAATGAGGCCTGTACTTTATATGCATATTTTCTGTCAGACATAGATCGAAGCAGATATAATCCCACCAATCTGTTACTTTTCCTAAACTAACAGCTCTGCTTTAAAGAAAGGAAGAAGACTGTGGTTAAGTTCATACAAATGTTATTTCTGCCCACTAAAGAAACACTATTGCATTGCTGTAGCATCTGAGCTCAAGTAACAGCAGAGACACAAAAAACGTGGTGCCTGTACGAAATGTCCCCTGTTACATCATACCATCCCAGCTACCTTCCGTCATTGCTTTATTAACTCTACAACCCCTAATATTCCCAGTACCCTTAATTGCTAACTGTACTTGTCCTACAAAACTCTCGTTTGGCTCTAGTTGCCTATTTGGCCATATTACACCAATTATTATAAAGGGAAAGACTCCAAAGTCTCTTACATGTTTATCTTAAATTGTTTCTGTGTTCCATGTACTTCCCCAGAAGGCACTGAAAAAAGCCTATCTATTTTCAATTCACAAATACCATGTAAAAGATATCCACCCCCCACAATTTATCAAATAGTCATGCCCAGGCATTTAAAAAATGAATTTGTCCTTGCATTTACACACTATTATTGCAAACAGCTCAGCTGACGTCAACTGAGCTATGCTCTGTGCTACACATTTACCTTGCATAAGTGATTGCAGCTTCTGGCCTGACCTGAAACCACCTAGGAAAACTTGCAGAACTCCCTCAGAGCTATCAGCTCTGTTGTTGTTTTACCTTGGCTGCTGTAATAAAATCATGACAGAGCCCAGACTCAGATTTCATCTGTGTCAGACTTCATTTAACAGGTAACTGTTGTATTCTCAAGCCTCTTGCTTACCTCCTTTCATCTTTTCTTCTTCTGACCACTCCATGGCTTTACAGTAGCACTGTTCACATCTTGCTTTCTGTATGCACTGCTTTTACTCTTGACCGCCGCCGTTTCCATTTCACACATCACCAGAGGTGCTTGAATTTTTCTTCTGTCAGATCACTAGGTGGCAGAACACAATCAGTAAAAGCTCTTTCCAAGAAAACATGTAGGGATACAAGAATCGTGCCTTTTTATTTGGAGATATATCTGGCCTGCTTCGGGGTTTTGTTGCTCAAAATTTCAGGTAAAATACTTTTATTAACAACCCCATATTTTCAGATAATACAGAAATATTATATGTTTTGGCCAAGGTGGTTTGCTTCTAAGTGGCCACTGTGTTTGAATAGCTCTACTTTTCTGAGTGTCACACAGCCATCCCTGAAAATCATCTATTTCGAAAATGCTGCCACCTGATCACAGAATCATAGAATGGTTTAGGTTGGAAGGGACCTTAAAGATCATCTAGTTTCAAACTCCTGCCATGGGCAAGGACACCTCCCAATAGATCTGGTTGCTCAAAGCCCCGTCCAGCCTGGCCTTGAACACTTCCAGGGATGGGGCATCCACAGCTTCTCTGAGAAACCTGTTCCAGTGCCTCACCACCCTCACATTGAAAAATTTCTTCATTATATCTAACCTACCCTCTTCCAGTTTGAAGCCATTACCCCTCATCCTATTACTACATGCCCTTGTAAAAAGTCCCTCTCAAGATCTCTTGTAGCTCCGCTTCAGACACTGGAACGCTGCTAGTCTCCCCCAGATTTCTTATTAACTTTGTAGACTGTGGTGAATTGTGTTAATGCCTGTCTGTAGTAACATTAGTGAAAGTAACAGAATCAATTATGGAATAAATAAAGGCTCAGATCCTACAAAAACTTGCAACAGATGGTGGTGTGGGGAGGGTAGTTGTGACTCTCCTACAATATCCCCATTCTGCCCAGCCAATAAGGTAATATGGGGCTAAACGTTCCTAAAACCCATGTACTGCCCAGAATAGCAACTCTAATAACAGTGCCGAAGTCCATTTTACTGTAATCTCCACCACTGGCCCAGCTCTCAGCATGTCCCCTGCCTTGGGACTTGCTGAACACTTTAAGGCTTTCCACATGCTGGTGTAGTTTTCCTTAGTTATCTTGTAAAGATAAGGAGGGAACAGGAAGAATCAGCTCACTGCAGTAAAGCAGGTTAACAAAAACCATTTCAAGGATGACATACACCATAAGCAGCAGCCCTAGAAGACTGTACCCTTGGAAAGGAGAGGGAAATGATGTGTTGTGGAGAAAGGAATGACAAGACATCCTTACGAGATGTGATTCAAGTAAATGGTTTGTTTCTGGAGCATCAATTGTTGTAGCGTCTGGCAAATGCTATTTACAAGGAAGAGGGAAGCACAAAGAGCCTCCCTTGCCTTCCAGTGATACTAGAACCACTACTCAAGAGCTTAAATACTTACTGCTAAATATGGCAAAGTAATCCACTTTGCAGAACAGTAACCTGCTCACAGTGAGTTGCGAGAGCTTGTACAGAATTTAAAAGGCTCTTTAAAAGAGAGTGGATAGGTATAGTCTTCTCAAAACCTAAATAAGGAGGGTCTCTCCATTACTTTCACTCCAAATGAGAAACATTTCATCAAATAATACAGGACAACAGAGCACTTGCCACCTACTTTCATCTGTTCTTCATCTCTTAAATCTGTGATTGTGTTAATAGGAACATTTGGGAACTGTATACACAAAGGCAAGGGGATATGAGCACCCATCCTTCAGAGAACTGAACTGGTACCATCCACAGAACACTCTCAAAAAACCCAAAGGGCTCGAAGCCAGAGGTAGTGTGCTGTTGAAACAGGATCAGATAGATTTGGCTTCTTACATCAGTTTTTCTTTATATTTCCTCATGTCATTCTATAAAGGCTGTTGTGTATGCTTATCACCAGAGTTAACTAAAGCCCTTGTGAGCGGTGGAGGGGTGGGTGGTGAAGCTGCTCTTACCAGCAACACCCAGCTTTCAAAATGCTCTCTCTTCCACAACATTGATCATAAAAGCATTTTCACTTGGACATGAGAGGGAACATATTCTCTAAAGAGACTTTCAGCTAGTTCCAAAAGATACATTTCTGTCCTGCAGACTTTAACTTGACTGTTTCCAATAAAGAATTTGCCAAATAATGGCCAAAAAGAAAAGACTAAAGCATTGGTCTAATTCCCCATAGTGTTTTCTCTATAGTCTTTGTCTTTCCAGGGAGATGCAAGACTTTAGTGATAACTTTCCATTCCGAGAAGCTTGCTGCCTACAGTTCCTTCAAAATGTTAATGCAACCTGGAAGGACTTTCTTCTCCATGTCTGAGCATATTGTAATAACTAGATCTAACTAGACCTAATAACTTATCTAATCATAGCTATTCTGATCCATAAAGACATCATCCTTTGCAGTTCCTTGAGGATTCAGTACGATGCTAAAATTGTACAGACCTCTTTCCTGCATTAGAAGTCAACCTCACCCCCTTCTTACTATTTAAACAGTCCCTAAAATAGCAGTGGGAAGGTCCTTTCAGCTGCTTCTAGATTTATTTCTTCTCTGAGGCAAGGTCTTTGATCTGTGCAAACATCTCCCAAAATCCCACAACAGAAATATCAGGCAAAAATGGCTTCTGCACATTCCCTGAATGTTCACTTCCATCTGCTTAGTTATGTGGCAAAAAATATTTTCCAATGTATTTGAATCCCACTAAAACTGCATGAGGCAGCAGCAGACAGTGAATGGTATTCCTTTTGTGCTTTATATTTTCTCAGGTACAGCTGTTCTAGTTCTGCACAAATCCAGTCAAGTAGTTGCTCATTAGCCATGAAAGAGAGAAGCTGCCTGATTCCTGAGAACTCTTTGACACTAGTAATCAAGAAAAGAATCTTATCTGACAAGCTTGAATGTGGCAAAGGAAGTTCCATTTGAACCAGACCTGATAGTGCTGGCCAAAGCAGAGGACAATGGTAATTCCTCCCCTGGCTTATTTTGGGAGGGGAGATTGAGGAAACCCATTTTCAAAAGACAAAGATCTTCAATTTGCAGATTGTCTTTGCCAATATAAGCATTTCAGAGAGACAAAGCTGAATTCTGAGGCCTTGGTGCAAATGACCCAGGAACTATTCCAGTGGCATTGTGACCTATTACTTTTTTCCCTCTAAAAATTATCTCATTTAAGATTCTTGGAAGACCTCTTATCCTTCTATGTCCCGGACAAACTGCTGTTAGATGTCTTTTTCCTGATTGTGACAAAATAAGACTTTTTTGACAACAGCTGTATAGGTTTACAGCACTGTTTCTAGCAAAACATATTCTGAAACACAGTAGGTATAATTCTGAGTGTATTACTTACACAGGGACCATGAACAGACACTAATTTCCATTTTACTCTGCATTGTACAAACAAATAGACCAAGCATCAGAGAGCTTTTGATCCAATTTTTATGGAATAAACAGAAAAAGCATGTGTAGAGATCAAGGCAACAACAGACACAGGTGCATACAATAGCAATCATAGTAGTGCTATCATAGATAAATTAAAGGCAGTATAAATTAAGCAGCCATTAATGATGTAATATACAACACAATCTAAATATAACCAGGCCTTTTCTCCTAAGCAAAAGTATGAATACATTACACTTTTGTTCTATTTGTATAGCGTAGTCCTCAACTGCTGCTAAAACAATACACTGTAATCAGATAATCTCTTCCTTTCACTGCTGTGCCCCACGTTTAATTGTCTGTGGCTAGGTCTGTGCTGGTGAGCTCCATTGCTGGCCATGGATAAGAGCCAAAGTTCTCATTTGTTATCACAGATGGCCCCATGGGGCTTTGTTTCCGTCACACACAAACAACTGCCTCTCGGTGGGTTGGTTTTATACACAGGTACCTTCTGAAAAGGCCCATCTCATGGTCGAGCATCAGTGAGACCATCTGGAAGGGGGAGCTTTTTATTTTAACCAGAGTTAGCACCAGACTCGGCATCACAAGTCTAGACAGACCAGGGCTGAAAATGTATGTGTCTGGTGCTGCTTCTGCTAGCACTGTTAGAGCTGAAAAGGGGCAACAAGGACAGACTTTTCACAAAAGTGTTTGTAAAGGAAGGGGGTAGGAGACAATAGCCTTGTTTGGGTTTTCTGTTTGCCTAGTTTATAAATAGTCAGATTGATAATGTTCAAAAATGAAAGACTATATCGGTTTTGCAATATCTTATTCAGCTTTCTGCTCTACATTGGGTCTAAGGACTGTCCCATGAGGGCTAGGTGGTTTTGCTAGGTGAATGATGGCTCTGTGCTAGATCTCCACCATAAACCAATGGAGATGATGCCATCAGAGCTCTTCTGACATCAGTGGCAGAAGGTATCGAGCTGCTGTTGCTAGAGCACTCCTGTAAATAAGCAGACAGGACTGAGTCTGTTGTGATGAAGTGGTGTCTACGTGGCAAGGGGCTACAGGGTTGGTCTTTGTGAGAAGACACAAGGGCTGTCTCCATGTCAGACACAGCTTTTTCTAGCCGGCTTCAAAATGGACCCACCACTGGGCACAGCTGAGCCCGTAAACAATGCTGGTGGCATTTCTGTGGTAACATATTTAAGAAAGGCTAAAAAACACAGCACACCAGTTGTGAGAGAGTGGAGTGAGAAAAATGAGAGAAACAGCCTTGCAGACACCAGGACTGGGGGAAAATGGCAGGAGGTACTCCAGGCACCAGAACAGAGATTCCCCTGCAGCCTGCTTAGAAGACCACGCTGGAGCAGGCTGTCCCTCTGCAGCCCATGGAGCACCTTGCTGGAGCAGCTGTACACCCTGCAGCCACCCTACAGCAGGTGGACATGTCCTGAGGGAAGCTGCAGCCCATGGAGAGCCCACACAGGAGCAGGTTTCTGGGAGGATCTGCAGCCTGCAGGGGACCCACTCTGGAGCAGTCTGTCCCTGAAGCGCTGTATGCCATGATAAGAACCCATGCTGGAGCAGTTCTTGAAGGGCTGGAGGGCAATATTAGAGTTGCAGCTGTAATCTCTTCTGGACACAAAGTCAGTACGACATCAAACCCCAGACTGCTAAAGGAGCAGTACAGGCTAGAAAGGAAAATTTTCATGCCTCTTTGTTGCAGAAATTCCTCACTTGCATCTGCCTTTCCTTTGTAGCAAGTGCAAAATTGCTTTACTTCTTAAACATAACTTGGGGCTGGTTCTCTACCTTGTTAAAGTACAAAAGGTTGGTCTTGTCCTATAACTGTGCCCTACAATGACTGTGCATGGAGTCCCCACATGAGGTATATGGAAATATTTCCATAGGTTGTCAATGTGCAGCTTATGGAAAATGTTCAGGCTATGAAATTGGTCTGGATGCCCCAGTGAGCTGGACATGAAAAAGAAAGCAGTAAACAAACAAATTCCAAGTGCTGTCTATTAATAAGAGTCATGAACACCATAAATGACACTAATGGAAATATTACTGGCCTGTCACCTTATGCTAAACCCCTGCCTAATTAGAAATACAAAACAACCCTATTTAACTATTATTTAATAAAAAATGATCTATATGAACCAGTCTGAGTCTTCTAATTAGTGTAATCATCATGTACGCTGTTTTTCTCATTCTTCTCACACAAACTGTAAGATCATTTAAGGATAAATTTTATTATTTTTCGTTGCAGCTACTTCAGTTGTGATGTGCTCTCAACTAGCTAAAATTTGCCCAGGGAAGTCTGAAGAAGAAGGCCATCTGCAGAGGCAGGCTGTGTTTCCATTCCTGTACCTATTTCTACAGGGCTCAGCAGCGTCATCACCAGGGCTGCTCTGTGGTTCCACCCTCCCGAGGACCGGGTGCACCAACAGTAGATGCGACCGAGCCTGGAGCTGTCACACTGTTTTGGGGACAGCTTTTCAAGTATGTCACACTTACAGACAGCTTTCATGTGCTCGTCATCAAGCTCTTTGCATCCTGCCACATGTGGCCAAAATGGCCAGCGAGGTTAGAATCTGGAGTATTGTGCATCTTAAGAATTCGCTTCTTTTCTGATGCTGAAATGGGATCTGAGCCCCATCAAAACTGGCTATGTACCAACTATGTCCCCTGGGTAAGGTCTTTAAAACAAACTCTCTGTAGTGCTTAGGCTTGTGAGCTATGGTGGGCTCGGCACTCAGTCAAGGTCTTTTTCAAATGTACTCTCCTCTCCAGTGTTCTTTTGTTTAAAAATGCCTTAAAAGTTTCTTCAATTTAGCAGTGCATTGGAATCCTGATTCTGCCACAAAAGAATGATAAAGAAAAGAAAATAATTTTAAAAAACACTAAACAAATCAGCCACATAGGATCAAATGAGGAACATTCCCTGGAATGAAGGGTCCATGAGACTGTTTTTTGCCTCTCATCCATCAGGATCTCCAAAAGAGTACTGCCTGCTACTGTGGTAAAGACTGGATTTCAGGTCTATGCAAGGACAAAGCAGCAATTCCCAGGATTTCTGAAGGGACTGTGGAGCTTCCTTATGCTACAGAATTTATAATTATGGGGTACTCTCTAGAGACAGCTGCTACAAGTGAAAAAAGAGGTGTGAAATCTCCAGATTGAAGGATCCTAACCACCAACACCTCGTATGTACGCTTTTAAGCCATTTCCAGTCATTCACTATAAATATCTGAAAAATCCCTCCCATGCTGTTTGCACTGTGACATTGTAATGATCCATACAGCATTAGTGACATATGTTGTGGCATATGTGAAAACATATGAGCCGCAGTCCTCCCCTAAGGAGTAAGAAGATGGAGAGGCATGGAAGAACCATGCATTTCCAGGCATGACGGATGCCTTCTCCTACTTCAGTGTTTGCATTTCTGGAAGATGTTTCTCTGAGTCGGTGGCATCTTTTTGAGATTTTCAAAGCTCTTTTCTGACCTTCCCCTCTGCTCTGATCGTTTTGTGAAGGAGCTTGCCAAGGAGGTTACTGTGACTGCCCATGGCATGGGTCAGTGGACTTGCTCCTCTCCCCAGAACCCGGGGGACGGGGAGACCCCTCTTCCCTGCTCAGTTCTCCTTCTGATACTTTTCTGTCTCCTATCTGTTCTCTCCACTGCGCTTCCCCATGTCTCCCTGTCCCTCTTTCCAGAGTCAGGATTGTGTTGTTGCCTCCCAGGTGGCTGCCTTCCCTTTGGGGTACAGGAAAGGGGGAGAGGGGTACAGGAAGAAAGGAGGGAGTGCAGGCAAAGGAGCCATGGGACACACGGCACTGGGTGAGATGGAGTGAGAGATTTGTCTACATGTGGAACATTGTCTTTGTTGTCAAAGCTGTCTTTGCAAAACAAGGGCCTAAACGTTGCCTGCAAGCTGGGGGCTATCATAACCCGGAGAGGATTTTCAGTACCCTGTCCTCTGGGGCATACACAGAAGTATCTGCCATTTCTCACCAGCCCAAAGTTAAGAGATGAAAACACTCAAGAAAGCCTGGACGGTGGAGCTGAAATACGAAAACCAGTGGGAGATTAAAACCTCCAAGTGCTGCTTGTGCAATTTCTGTGCAACTACTATTTTCTGAAACAGGCTTTTCAAAACCTTGTTTTTCTGTACGGGCTGAGATCAAAATTATCTTTTTTTTTGGTGTTTTGTGTTAGGACTTCCTAACATTAAGAAATATGTTGATGTCACGCATCTAGCATATAAAAGGCTTATTGTTGTTAATTGACAAATTTGATTGGTTTAAAGCTGTATTTTTTTCTTTAGGCAAAAGGAAGCAAAGTTTGCATACTAAAATTAGCTTTCAGGCAATGTTTTGACAATAGGCTTGTCCAGAAAATGTATAGTAATTCGCATAAATGTTGAAAATTTGAATGCTCCATCTCTTATTGGGAATCTCTCATAGTTGTATATATTTAATTTTGTTGCCTGATGTTTTCCCCCACTCTAATGTCATCCGGTTTCCAAAACATAATTTTTTTACATGAAAAACACAGAGAGAGAGATGACTGGGACTGTTTTTCAGAGGTAGAATTCATTTTTCCTCAGTCAATTTTTTTTACTTCATGTTGGTTTTCTTGCCTGCCACAATGTCTCTTCACGCAGCTAGAGTTTACTTACTGTGATAAGGAACACCCTAGGAAAGCCTGAGATTGGTTTGTATCCATAGGCCAACCAGTCTGTGGGAATGAGCTCACTCTGAGCTTCCTGTTATTTCATTGTCAGTTTTCCACACTCAGGTTTTCAAAGCATCAGAGAACTGACAAACACAACATCTGAGAGAAGATGATAGAATATTAAGTGCACTCACTTTTCATCAAGTAGGTTTCCTGCAGTAATCATTTGTGAACCCAGAGGCTTGTTACTGAAAACACCCATCACTAGAAAACCCTCAGCTTCAATGTGAGAACTAAATAGCCCTTCCAACTTTTGTCTAGACTTTCACAGAGGCATGCGTGCTCTATTGTTACCTTGTCGTCTCTGGCTGATTGAAAATTCATCTCCATCCTCTTCACTTTCTGAGAATGATGGGAAATTCATCTACTTTAGAAACTCCTGCCACCTTCTCAAACTTCCTCTTTTTTTACCTATTGCCTCCTCACCCCTCTTCCCTGGTTTCAAACTGTTGTTCCACTCATGTCCTACTGACTCAGCTGTGTGCTGTTTCTATGGCTCCCTGCTTTTAAAATCATTTTTCTGAGCCAATCAGCTATATTGCTTTCTATTTTCTAGTCCCTTCTCACAAATCTTTTTGACAGTTCAGCCTTTAGGACAATTAAGCATATGTTAGGGTTGACCAGCAACACTCATCTCTTGGTTCTGGGCTTTCTTCAGTTCACTGCTGAATTTCCTCCTCCTCCTGTTTTTCTAGTTTCAAATCCAGAGTAACCTTGAATAGGGAGCACCTGTAAATATATGATTAGATGTCCTAATACCTACTGATAAAAGGGAGAGCAGACCATACTGAGCGTTAGGAAGTGTCATGGTTTGGGCTGGGCTTCCCAGTCTACTGCCCTGTCAGAGAGTCACAGCAATGTAGGACCTGTTCCAAAGGCAAGCAGAGTCAGAGGAAGTCACATGGATTTCACACACCTTTTGGGTTAGATGGTACCTGAGATGTGATGTGTCATTGTAAGATGATGAAGCGACAGATTCGTATACATAAAACATTGACTAAATTACCTGTCATTTTGTAACTTTGCGAGCACATTAACAGTAAAAGCATTATGTACGTGGGTTGTCAAGATATCACTGTCAGGAAAAACTGAAAGGAAGTGGTTTACATGTAGCAGGTACAGTGCAGCCTTAGATGTTTGACGTGGTCTTTCCAAAGACACTCTGAATTGGGGCTTAAAACATCAGCAGTAAATATGTTTTGACACAGGACTAAGCAACTAACATATTCTACTAATTGAGCTACATCTAAATTAATGAATAAAAACTTTGGTTTTCCTCTTTTTCCCCAGAGAAACTCAGAGAATGACATCAAGATCTGAAGGACAAAGCTTTCAGGGGTTAAGTAAGGAGCCCTCTTTCTTAGGTTTTTTAAATGTAACCTTTCAGGACCAGATTATATTTTATTGAAAGAGAAAAATCATTACTAGAGGTAGTAGCAGTGCAAAAACATATTGAAGAGTTGATGACAAGGTAACCACAAGAGTGACTCTCAAGTGGCTTACCACACTGTGAAATCCTGAGAGGCTGAGTGTGTGTCACTACCTTCCTTGGGAGTGCAGTTCATGGATTGGTGGTCTTTGTCATGCTTTAAGAACAAATACTTGTCTCTCTTCCCTCTAATGTGAGTTGTGGATATAACCCCCCCAGGACAATTCAGTCTTGTTACTGTAGTTTGCTTTTGCTGCTTCTGCTATTATTTTTAATTATGTTTACCAAGGTACCTGAGGGACCTGCTCTCATTTAGGCAAGGATCAGAAAACTACCGTATGTATTACTGGTGGTGCTTTTGTCTGTAGAAAGAACATGTCAACTGAATGTTCCTTCCAGAATTTTTGGTAAAAAGAAAGTTAATAATATTGGTACAAATAGTTTCCTTCAGGCATCAGACCTCTCAAATGCAGTAGCACACGTCATGTATCTTTTGCATTATCTGCTGGTATTAGGTTGACCTTGCTGCACGGGCCACATTCAGTAGCTATTTGCATGGCTTTCTTCATAGTCACAAGCATTATACAGTCTTCTGCAAGTGCTGGGTTAAGTTGCCACCTATCAAACAGTCTCAAATATTTAGAAAGGTAAGAAACAGCTATAGGAGAAAAACTGCACAAGCAGCTGTATGGTCCTAGCTGACAGCTGGGGTTAAATCATGACACTGCCATGCAGCTTTACATCTTACCAAGAATATGGGAGGATGCAGGAAGAAGGGAACACATGTGAGCTGGAGCATAAGGAAAGGAGTAGAGCTAGAACCAGAGGATGGGGAAAGAAATACAAACAGAAACTGACAGAAGGAGAAAACAGTGAGAGGGAGAAACAGAAGGTGACAAAAGAAATGAAAGAGTGTAAGCTGGGAGTGGGAGTGGAGAAAGAAAGATGGGAGTGGAAGAAACAAAGTGGTTGGAGTGATGGAAGTGTTGAAGAATGAGTAAGAGCATTAAATTGTCAGGGCCAGGATGATGAATTGGAAATAAAAACAGAGTAACCTATAAGGACATTAAATAATTCGAAACACCAGGAAAACAAATGCAAACTCCAATTACACAAATGGATTTTTTTTTCCTATGCACTAATCCTCTTGCTGTGGTTATATTTCCCTGTGAGGAAAAAAAAAATTAAAGAGGATAGCAGATGGTCCAGATTAAGATAACCTTGGGCCAATCTTGGCCTACGCAAAGTGGGAGCAAAATCTTCAATTTCTTGCTATAGATGTAGATCCAGTTCTCAGTCTTTTTAAGAAGGCCAGAAGGAGTTGCTTGCCTCAGGGTATCTGAAGCATCTTTCTAAATGCGTGACTGGGAAATAAAGTGAAAGTATTCAATCTGGACGCCCTGCCCTTCAGTCGAGGGAGAATTTGGTTCAGGTCAGTCAAAGGATTTTTTGGCATACTTCAACAATCAATTAAAACTGCCACTGTAACTATCTCATATATTGCATGCTAGAAAAAAGGCTGAATTTTGCATTTAGAACAGGCTAATTTGATGATTTTGAAACTTTTCTAAACATTTTTCAAGCTTAGTAATTTGTTGAAAGGAATGCTTTCCTAACAACAATTTTTGTTTTGACAAATCAGCATTTTATGGGAGAAAAAGGATGTTTTGACTAATTCCTGGCTCTCTGTATTTAAGAAAAAATATTTCCCTTAAAAAATCTAATGCTATTTGCTGATAAAGATGTAGAAGCCTATTATCACTGTTTAAAAGCTAAGGCATTGCAACCAAATTCTTTTTGTACTCCAGAAGTAATGATCCTTCTCTTCAATATGAGAAAGCCATAAATTAGTTTATTAATAATAAAATAATCTCTGTTAACAAAGTTTATCTAATTGTCATTTTCAGTAATGGGAAATATAAGCTCTTTGGAAATGCCTTTGCAGATGAAACGATACTAGATCTGTGCAGTCTCAATCAGAATCGTGCCAAATGCCTTGTCTCATCACCATGTTCAAAGGCCATGCTGAATGTTGCACAGAAAACTGACCTCCGAGTTTCCTTAAAGACTTTATAGAATTTATTTGGGAAACGATCCAAGCCAGCTGCTTCTCCATTATTTACTGAATTAATGCCCTCCTCAACTAATGCTTTTTCTAAGACATCCCTTTGTGTATGTAGGCATGTAGGGCATTTGGAGGCAGCTAAGGAGTCCATTAATTTTTTTTTCTGCACATCAGAGTAATCATTTTCTGACTATATGTCATCACAGACCTGCCTACAGGCTTTATCTTTTTGTTTGCTTAAAGTTATTTCCTTTTATGTTGAATTTAAATGGAACTTATTTTATTATTGTTGCTTCATTTTCTAAGTGTACATCCCAGAAATTTTCCATTGCCTGTTCTCCACTTTGCAGTGCTGTTCTCTTAAATGCTAATATACAGCATACTCACCATTGGTAAAAGCTTTAAAATGGAATACTCATCCCTCCACCACAATAATGTGTCCTGAGGTTTGACTTTTCACATATCACAGTTTGAGTTAGGTCGATAGTATTTGGCATTTCCATAACAACTTGCATTTCAGGAACTAAAAGCCCTGAAAAAAATCCTTACCAGAGCCTAAGAATGCCTTATAAAGTTTTAGTAACTCTGTGGTGCGTTATTTCTACCACTTGCTGTGCTGTACAAACACAATACTTTGGAACAGAAAGTACTACTCACAGATCCTCACAATTTGGCTGCAGTACTAGGACTGAAGCAGAAGATGCTGGCATGGTTGCCCATAGTCCATGCACAACACCTAAGAAGGAGACTGAAGAGGTTTATTGGTGGGACTTAAGGGGTTCCCAGGATCAGATGCAGGAGCTGAGGTGTCTGGGTCAGTGTCATTTACAACAGCAGCAGAGTAAAGCAAAGCAGCTGTAGAAAAAAGCATGCCATTTCTTAGAGCGATATTATTGTCGCAAAATCCTTTAATTAAGCCTTCTTCATTATGTCTGTAGTATACCAACGCAATATCTATACTGTTTTCTGATGCCCAGCTCCTTTTGCTTATTTTCTTTAGTTGGGACTCCAAGTTACTTGATACTTCTAATCAGCTAATTGAGCTCCAAAAATAATTTTGACTTATTGGTTTATGTGTCATTGCAAAAGATTGGGAGCTTTTAAATGAGAGCAGGTCCACTGATTAAAAAATGGCATGGTTAAAAAAAAAGGTGAGGGGGGAAAAAACCCCACATATTTTTCTGTGTTTTAATTTAAATCCTTGGTTTGAAAACAGCTGCGGAAAATGCAAGTAACTGGGCCCACAGACCCCAAAAACAAAAGTCCTTTTTTGGGGGGCTGAGAGATCCAGCTTAAGTAATTTATTTTTCCATGGTTAGATTTCTTTACCCCGGATAGGTTCACAGATCTGGAATGGAAAGCTGTTGAAGAGCAATGGCAGGCATATGTGTGGCAAATGAAAGGAAGAAAACAACCTTGAGAATGGGATTGATTAAGTCTTGAAATAGGTCTACTGGTGACAGGTTAATTCATTCACATTGCTCTTGAACACTCAAGTTTGCTAAGATGAACTTGGTCATTAGGTTCAGGAAATCCACACCTTTGCACCCAAACATTTTTGCTTCACCCTAACACAAACTGTCCATTAACTAATGTAGCTGAGGTTTCTTGGGCAATAATTTCTGCAGCCCTTATGCTGAACTCATTTTTTCCTGGTGAGCTTCGTGCTTCTGGCAGTCATGCGCTCCCACAACAAGGCTGCAGGATGACCCTCACACAGATCAAAGAGCAAACCTCCAATTATTTCCTGAGGGTCCAACTTTTGTACACTCACTCATTTTCTGCTCTTTCACAGACTACTTTAAACAGCCCCGGGTACCAATAGTGACATTGTTCACGCTGTGTTATGAGAACTGTAAAACTGATAGCTTGTCCTTTGTCTATGTGTTCATTTGTCAAACAGGGGGAGCATTCTGGCTGAAGTATAAACATTTTGAAGAAATAATGGTGCGAGACCAGCTCTATTTAATAAACTAGCAAACTGGGGTAGGACTGAGAAATATAGTCATTATTAAACAAATAACATTCCCCCACACACAAAAGGGAAGTTACCTTTTTAGAATACTCCACTGCCCAGGAAAATTCCAGCTTTTGATCACTCTTTGTCCAGTGAAATCCATTTAATAACAAGCCAGGCAAACCTCTCTGCATGTTGTGGCTGTCTATTCCAAATGGCTGACTGCCAGCAGTTTTGCTGAGAGTGGGAGCCGTCTGATATTCCAGTCCAGAGAAAGAGAGCAAAAGCATCAGCAGGATGCAGGGGATCAGAGAACCAAATGGCATTCAGAGCACAGCCTGTATTTTCTGTGTGGTTTGAGAGACAGCACAAGTTGTACAAAAACATAATTTGGTTGGTAACCAGCTTTTGTCCAACAGGCTCTTTTTAAGCTCTAAAAATGTAAAAAAAAGTGCTTATTATTTTCAGGTTGTTGAATAAGGGCTTGAACAGCTCCAATGTGAGTCAATCTGTCCTTCAAGACAGGAGTGAAAGAGAAGGACCTTACAGATCTTTCTGATGAGAGGCTACAGCATGCAGGAATACTTTGTGCTGCGTGTTAGCCCCATGTTTGAACTTTTCCCGGTACCAGGCTTCAACACAGTGTGCCCACAACACATCACTTTTATTGACCTAAGTGTACTTTCCGAGATGACTTCTCTTTGACTGCACAGTGGCAAGACTTCCCACTAGACAGTATACCTGCACAGTACTATAGAGTTAAAACGGGCATTTACTACACAGTGGGCATAACTCTTCTCCCTGTTCACCAGCAAAAACGTCTTCCAGCCTCACTGAGGCTCTCAAGCTGTCCTAGCTTGCTCTATAGGCTAGATGCTAAACTCTGAGCCAGGTTTTGGGCCAGCTTGCAGCCAGTGTCAGTCAGCTGCAGGCAAGTCTCCGGTGTTTCCCGTTTCATGCCCAAATAAGAAAAGTGCTCTTTCATAAGTCAGCATGAAGGAATCACAGAACCTCTGAGTTTACTACATCTTCAGCCTCTACGTCTGCCTCTACGTCTGCCTCTACGTCCAGGTGACAAACACCAGCTACCACTGTGCTAGCGAGTGCTCACTGCTCACATCTGCATGGTCAAACTGAAGTAGAAAAAAATCTGGCTTGACTCTGCAGTGAGGACACTCCACTTGACATTAAAGTCTAGAGTTCCCAAGTTTGCTCCCAGGTTAGGACCCTCCACGCAGCTCTCTAACAGTAGTGAGCTCTGAGTCCTTTCCATTGCCAGAGAAAACCCTTACAGAAGGAGTTGAGTACCTTGATTCCCCTGCAGTCATTACTTGAAAATTATGGTAATCAACGTCATTAAAGTCTTTGAAAACAACATGCCAGTCTTGTACACTCATGTTGCAAGTATTTATGAGCAAAACTTGATGATTTTTGTATAATTAACAGAAAAAAAGCAGGATTTAAATAACATTGCTAAAGGTGAATAATGTCATTTTAAAGTTCGTATTTCTCACAACTCATGCTGTCAGTAGTGCACTCAGCTCAGTAATAACAGACAAATTTCAGCCCTTTAATATTATAGATTAACGTGTTTCACTGAATTATTATCACATGAGTTAACTCAGCAGGCAACTGAGTACCACACAGCCACTTGATCAATTCCCCTCCTTGTCCTCGGTGGGATGGGGAAGCATAAAAGCAAAAAAACCTCATGGATCCAGATAAAAATTGTTTGATAAGTGAAGGAAAAGTGGAAGAAGAGAGAAAGAAAACTAAACGAAAAACAAGTGATGCAAAGGTAATCACTCCCCACCTTCCAAGGCTGACTGATGACCAGCCAGTCCCCAAGCAAAACATGGTTAACCTCCCCAAACCCCTTCCTCCCTGTTTTGTTGCTGAGCATGACATTATAAGATGTGGAATACCTCTTTGGCTAGTTTGGCTCAATTGCCTGGCTGTGTCCCCTCCCAACCACTTGCCCACCCCCAGCCTGCTCACTGGGACAGCAGAGGCAGAAACAGAGGAGGCGTGGATAATGTGCAAACACTTTTCAGCAATAGCTAGCACATCAGTATGTTATCAGCATTGTTTTGGCCACAAACCTAAAACACAGCACTGTGTAAGCTGCTACGTGAAAAGGTACTCCATCTCAGCCAGACTCAGTAGTGTTGGTTTTGTCCATAATCTTCAACATGTCCATAATCTCCAACCCTTGACTGGGTTTCCGTAGCTGGAGCCTCAGCCCATATTTGGCAGGCAAATGCCATCACCCTTTCCATGACTAAGGGGAATGGATAGCTGTATAAACCTGCTTTGGTCCCTTGTGAAGTCATGGCACAAATCCTACTTCAGCAGCCGCAAAACCAAGCACTTGCACGGTGAAATCTATACCATGCTTGCTCACAGAGGGTGAGGGGTAGGAGTGCATTGAATGAACCTTCAGCTGGTCCTGCTCAGCTCAAAGAAATTAAGTTGAAATATGCTTTCTGCTGATAATGGTTCCTCCAGATTCAGAAAGCACCACATCATTCCTTGGAGGAGATAGACCCTGACTTAACGCAGGCTTTGCCAAGCAGTTTCTAAATAAGGTCTAGGCTGTAAATACACCTACTTTCTGTTTAACCTACTGTCTCTTTTGAGATGACCCCAAGCTGCCAATGTCAGCACACTTTATTAGTGTCATCTCCACAGCTGGTTTCCAAGCAAGACAAAAACCAGAGAAAAACACAGTTGCTGATGGGAGGCCCTGCACAGCCATGGGTGGAAGCACATACCGAAACGTGGTAATGCTTTCCCATGGGGACCAGTAGATAAGTACAGTAGCAAGGAAGGGCCATGGTGACATAAACTCTTGAGGTTGTCCTGGTTTGACAGCAACAATTTTGTTCAGCAACTCTACTTTCTAACTAGGCCTCTTCTAACTGCTGAAATGAACAGCATGTTGTGCAGAAACTCTTCACTCTCAGAGTGGTAAGACCCATGTTTATAGCTGATGCCAAGGCATGGGATGCAGAGAGGCTTTTGCATATACCTATTGCTAAGTCTATTGCAACCAAGGCCAGACAACTTTGTTATTTGCCCCGTTGGAGGGTCGGAAGCAGAAAAGCGTAGCGGGGTCACACCTGCGGGGAGGGGCGGACAGGACAGGTGACCCAAAACTGACCCACAGGGTATTCCATCCCATCTGCATCGTGCTCAGTGTAGAAGCTGAGGGATTAAAGGGTCAGTCCTCTGTCTTAAACAGCAGACTCTGTCTGTTCGTCTGCCTTTGATCCCGATCCATGCACTCCTGAGTCCAGATCCAGTCCATCACTGAGTCTAGCCTGGGACTTCCCCAGTGCCTGCTGGTGACGCAATCGTCATCCTGGGAGCTTAATACGGTTTTGTATGTATTTCATTATTTCCTTTTTATTATTTTATTTTTTGCAGATATTTCATTAAATCCCTTTTATTATTTTATTCTTTATATTTCATTAAACTAGATTAGTTCCTTCTAAACTCTAAGTCTCTCTTTTTCTCTCTCTCCTGCCTCCCTTCAAAGCGGAGCCAGAGAGAGGGAGCATCTGTTGTTCCACCTTATTGCGCCAATCTGGCCCAAACCACAACAGAGGTGCTGTGGAAGGGTATTCAAGGACTAACCTGTATCCTCACTGTATTTCTCACTGGTCAGACTGGTGATTCACAGGGGATATTAATTTAGCTTATACCCTGATGTGCACTTTCAGTTCACTTACTCTTTTGAGAGTGAATATAGCAATGCTAGTAGTGAGTTTGTCTAATTCTGTGTTCTTTTATTGTATTGTTATAGAAAATTGGTTAATTTTAGTGGTGGGGTCTTTTTGGAACTAAATTTGAAATTATGGATGTGATGGCTCTGTATGTTAAGGAGTGTTTTGATTTTATGGAGCTCAGTGACTATGTAAGGCTGGCTGAGTGCTTATCAGTAAGGATGAGGGGAAAGACCAACAAGGCAGATATCCTGTTGGAAGTCTGTTATAGACCACCCAATCAGGATGAAGGGACAGATGAAGCATTCTACAAACAGGTGGCAGAAGTCTCACAGCCCTCAGCCCTTGTCCTAGTGGGGGACTTGCCAGACATCTGCTGGAAATAAAACACAGCAGAGAGGAAGCAGTCTAGGTGATTCCTGGAGCGTGTGGAAGATAACTTCCTGACGCAACTGGTAGGTGAGCCTACCAGGGGAGTTGCCCCGCTAGACCTGCTGCTCACAGAGAAGATCTGGTGGGTAATGTAGTGGTCAGAGGCCGTCTTGGGCTCAGCGACTATGAAATGATAGAGTTCTCAATTCTAGGAGAAGTAGGGAGGGGGATTAGCAAAACCACTACTATGGACTTCCGGAGAGCAGATTTCAGAGTGTTCAGGATACTCATTGAGAGAGTTCCTTGGGAGTCAGTTCTGAAGGGCAGAGGGGTCCAGGAAGTCTGGATGCTCTTCAAGAAAGTGCTCTTGAAGGCACAGGAGCTGGCTGTCCCCATGTGCCATAAGATGAACTGGCGGGGAAGACGACCGGCCTGGCTGAACAGGGAGCTTCTGCTGGGTCTCAGAGAAAAAAGGAGAGTGTACCATCTTTGGAAGAAGGGGCAGGCAGCTCAAGAAGAGTGTAAGGCCCTAGCAAGGTCATGTAGAGAGAACACCAGAAAGGCAAAAGAACAGCTAGAACTTAATCTGGCCTCTGGTGTTAAAGATAACAAAAAAGGGTTTTACAAATATATTAACAAGAAAACGAGAGCCAAGGTGAATCTCCAACCTTTACTGGATGCAGAGGGGAAGATTGTCAGCAAGGACAAGGAGAAGGCTGATGAACTTAATGTCTTCTTTGCATCAGTCTTCAATAACAAAACCAGTTCTCTTCAGCATATTCACCCCCCTGGAGCTGGAAGACAAGATTGGAGAACAAAATAAACCCCCCATAATCCAGGAGGAAGCAGTTAGTGACCTGCTACGTCAACTGAATAGTCACAAGTCTAT
>VZSF01003609.1:285855-357470 GCA_013398295.1 Chionis minor | reverse complement strand
GACATTGAGGTGCTGGAGCGTGTCCAGAGAAGGGCAAGGAAGCTGGTGAGGGGTCTGGAGAACAGGTCTTACGAGGAGCAGCTGAGAGAGTTGGGATTGTTTAGCCACGAGAAGAGAAGGTTGAGGGGAGACCTTATCACTCTCTACAACTACCTGAAAGGAGGCTGTAGCGAGGTGGGGGTCAGTCTCTTCTCCCAAGTAACAAGCGACAGGACAAGAGGAAATGGCCTCAAGTTGTGCCAGGGGAGGTTTAGGTTGGATATTAGGAAAAACTTCTTTACCAAAAGGGTTATCAAGCATTGGAACAGGCTGCCCAGGGAAGTGGTGGAATCGCCATCCCTGGAGGTGTTTCAAAGACAGGTAGACGTGGTGCTGAGGGACATGGTTTAGGGGTGGTTTTGGCAGTGTAGGTTTATGGTTGGACTCGATGATCTTGAAGGTCTCTTCCAATCCAAGTGATTCTATGATTCTGTGGTTCTATGATAATAAAAATACCTGTCCAGTCACTGAAGCAACACAATACATGAGAATTTAAGGTCTAGAAACAGGTGCTGGGGTAACAAATAACAACAGTAATAACAGTTTATGAGCTTTTGACTATATACAGCTTAAACAATAGTTGGATTTATGTGTCTGCATGACTTAACAGGACATAAATCGCTATGGGAGTAGCATAATTTTCTATTTAAATTATTGTATTTGTATTGAAAGTGGCAGAGGTCAACAAAGGACAAGAACACAAAAGAACAAAAATATAGCCCAGCTTGAATGTTGCTTGCAGATTCAACCAAATAACTCCTGGGCTTCAATTATGTTATCTGACTACCACGTAGGTGCTTGTAGGCACTTCCTGGTTTGGGTTTTTTTCCTTAATTAATGGAATGTTAAATTAATGAATGGTTAAAGGCAGAAGGGAGAGGATAATTTCAATGTTTCTGTTGATTAAAAAAGCTAACAGCTGATGATGGGGGAAAAAAAGGGGGAGTCTGATTTCTTGAGTACATCTGAAAGAACATAAATCACTTACGATCAGGCCATTAAATGCCATATAAAGTGCCCATATGCTTTATACCCATGGCACTTATGAACATCATCAGTTGTTAGTATGATACAAGGCATGTTTTCTGAAAGCAAGTATTAGGGTAATAAAGGTGTTCAATTTTGCAAATCAAATAGCTGTCATCAACCATGCCAAATTTACAAGTGGCTTCAGGTGTTGGAAATTACAATGGGATTTGGGGCTTCAAAATGGCAGAGGGATTTAGCTACATAACTTCCATTAATTTCAAAGACAGCCGAATGGCTAGATGCTGTGGGTAACTTTGTAAAACTTTTTGTCTTTTGAAATCAAAGCCTAATACTAACTAGCATTTGATCTCAGCTTAGTTTTTCTTGCAGATGTTTCAAATCAACATGGAAAGACATTAGTGCCTAACCTTTGGTTCAATTACTTCACTTCTCCCCACTTGCCTTTTCCTATTTATGCTAATAAACAAAATACTAATAATAGCTTTTAAAGCTATTATTATGTTCCTAAGAACCAAACCAGTCCTGCTTGAGCTTACTTAGCAAGACCCTATTTATTTGGGAACACATGTACATGCTAGTTGTGAAATACATCTACTGCAAGTAAGATCCGTCAACCAAACAAGTAAGGGGCTAAAATGATCTATAAACTCTACTTAGACCAAATTAGTAATGTGGCCAACAATAGTGTGTTGTGTTTTCGTCTTCAATTGCATATATTAACAGCTGCACATGCAAAACAAATTCCCCTTTGTGGACAATGAATTATGTAAATGTAATTTATAGCATTAATTTGGACTTGAAAATTTAATCCACTTGAACATAAAAAGGTTTTCGTGCACTGAATATTCCTGAGGTGGTTTAATATGCTTAAAATAAATATTGAGCAGCTGACAGAAAAACATGCCCTCTACATCACCAAAGCTGTTTTAAAACAATAATTTGAGTGCCTAATTAATATTTACTACCCAGGGATTAAACTCATAAGTAAATTTTCTTTCTAAAATATTAATTGTGCAATCTATACAGGTGGCAGGTATTGACGGGAATAGTCGCAAATGAGCAAGTCAAAGGCACATTATAAATGCTGATATATTAAAAAATACTTGCCATGAAATAAAAGCAGTTGATACAAAAGAGAGTTCAAGTTTCAGGTCTTTGGCATATTTTCCTATCTTCCACCAGTTTCCAGGTTTCCCAAAAGTAAAGGTAGTATAATTTCCCAAAACAACTTTTGTTTTAAAGGATTAATATTAGCAATACCCCATCAAGTGCTTGTTCACCAAAAGAGAAAAGCAGTAAGGTGCAGCCTGAAACAAAACTGTTAGGTTGCCTCACTGTAGCTGTTGGGCTACCCTGTACTTGTGTCTTTCTTTGACCATTAGCTACTTCAGCGTTTGAGCTGATCCAGACCTCAGAACTTGTTAAATTTTACCAGCTGAAACTAGCTTCCCTCTCCTTTTGGTTGTAAAATTCAAAAAAGAAATTTGAATGGGTGAAATAAGGTACATCTCCCAAATGAAAATGGTACCAATTTGTTTCCTTTGCTTTTTAAAGCAGAGAGGAGAATAACATGTCTGTAAGTGTGAGTTCTCTATGATTTCTCTCTCTGAAGTGCATCTTCAAATATCTATCTCGGGGATTATAACACGCTCTTTTACAATCCGTTTACTAGCCTTGCTTCAGCCAAATCCTCCTTATCCTCAGTAATGGATTAGTTTGTGTTTAGACAACAAACAAAAACCTTGTCTTATTTTTCTGAACACCATCTTTATTTTAAAATCATGTCTTGCAACTTCATCTTAATGCAAAGCCGGTAACTGAATAATGCTAAACCTTGCTGTGAGTCCAGCCAACTGGAAGCGAGTCAGAGGAAATCAAACCTCCCACCAGACACATGAGATCTAGGCTTGATGGAATTAGACAAAGCTGCTGGTGGGATGACTTTTGTAATCTGACAAGGGGTTTTTTAAGGTTGAAAGTGGTGGGTCTGCCTATAAAGGAAATTAATTTAAATGAAATCAGGACTCTATCATGACCACTGAAATAAGGAAAATTTAAATAACTAGGATGTTACAGAGGTAAAAGGTCTGTTAGGTGTTTGACAACTGGCCATTGGCGTATACTGATGGCTGGGCTCAAGGAGAGTGAAGCGATGGTTCAGAAACGCCTTCTGACCTGAAGGAGTGGTGCCTAGGGATGGCAATGTAGCCGTGTGGGTTTGGCTGTATTTACTTACATGTTTGTAGTAGTAAGTAGTAAGTAGTTACCTATATACAATACATGCACCCAAACACGAATTAATTTAAGTTTTATATTGCACACTCAAATAAAGGCAGGTACATGTGATAAGTTCATCTGAAGGTGCAATCATTCATTGGCTTTTAATTTCTCCTCTTCATACAGAAAGGCAAAAAATTACCTGCAGATTACCATAGTACACTGGAGGTATATATGTATCATTTGCATGCACTGATGCCAGGAGGCACAAAGTTGCTGTTTCTCTATTATGATGTTTAGAGAACATTACTTTTCACTTTTCTGTAGGCATTGAAGTTAAGTAAGTAAACTGTAATGACAAAGTGCCTTATTACTGTTTAGATTCTAATACGTAAAAATCCAACCCTGGAACTTCTGTAATCTGTGAAAAAAAAAAGGCAAGAAAAAGATTAGTTTTAACTCAAGACTATTCCTCATGGCTGACTGAAATTATTTAAGGCTTACCTAATGACTCTGCTGTTAAAACTAAAGCAGAACTTTGTGACTTTCCAAATCATGGCAAGAGTTTGGACAAGAGCTATAACAGCTTTTGGAAGAGGCTTTAAGTGTTCCAGTAGCTAATTAATTCAGAAATTATTTTGGAATAGCAACCTGCACCATGCTCCTGAATTTTTTTCTGAATCAGTGTTGGCCATCTTTTAAGTGTGATTCATAGTCTTGTTGTATAGCTGTCCTGGTTTGAGGTAGAATAAAACCAATCTTTTTTTTCAGTAATTTTACTTTTCAGTTAAGCTTCTTCTAACTAACTGCACTCTCTGAAATTAATGGCATATTTTTCAGACAGTGTCTGCTTCCAGAGTGATAAGACCCATGTTTATAGCTGATGCCGAGGCACAGTGTGCAGAGAGGCTCTTGCTTAGACTTATTGCTATAATGACCAAGGCCAGACAACTTTGTTATTTGTCCTGTTGGAGGGTCAGAAGCAGAAAAGCGTAGAGGGATCCCACCTGCAGGGAGGAGCGGACAGGACAGGTGATCCAAAACTGACCAAACAGTGTATTCCATCTCATCTGCATCATGCTCAGTGTAAAAGCCGAGGGATCAAAGGATCAACCTTCAATGGCTGGTATTCAAGGAGGACTCTGTCTGTTCATCTGCCTTTGATCCCAGTCCATGCATTCCTGAGTTTGAACCTGGAATCCAGTTCCAGCCCATTGCTGAGTCCAGTCTGGGACTTCCCCAGTCCCTGCCAGTGACTTGATTGTCATCCTAGGAGCTCGATACAGTTTTTTATATATTATATATATTACATTATTTTCTTATTAATATTATTACCATTTCTTTTTATTACTAATATTTCGTTAAAGTAATTTTAGCTCTCTTTTCAATCCATAAGTCTCTCTCCCTTATTCACTCACTCTTCTCTTCTAAGAAGGGAGAGAGCTTAAAAGAGAGCATCCGTTGCTCTTTAGTGGCCAGGCCAGACTAAGCCACAACACATCACTTTGTGACCTAGGGTTGTGATCAGTGGGTCAGAGTCTAGTTGGAGGCCTGTGACTAGTGGTGTTCCTCAGGGGTCAGTACTGGGTCAAGTCCTGTTCAATGTATCCATCAATGACCTGGGTGAAAGGATGGAGCGTACCCTCAGCAAGTTTGCTGATGGCATGAAACTGGGAAGGGTGGCCGACACCCCGGAAGGCTGTGCTGCCATTCAGCATGACCTGGACAGGCTGGAGAGTTGGGCAGAGAGAAACCTAATGAAATTCAACAAAGGTCCTGACCTGGGGAGGAATAACCCCATGCACCAGTACAGGCTGGGGGCTGACCTGCTGGAAAGCAGCTCTGCAGAGAGGGACCTGGGAGTCCTGGTGGACAACAGGATGACCATGAGCCAGCAATGTGCCCTTGTGGCCAAGAGGACCAACTATATCCTGGGGCGCATTAAGAAGAATGTGGCAAGCAGGTTGAGGGAGGTCATCATCCCCCTCTACTCTGCCCCGGTGAGACTACAACTTGAGTACTGTGTCCATTTCTGGGCTCCCCAGTTCAAGAAAGACAGCAAACTGTTGGAGAGGGTACAGCGAAGGGCTACAAAAATGATTAGGGGACTGGAGCATCTTTCTTATGAGGAAAGGCTGAGGCAGTTGGGTCTTTTTAGTCTGGAGAAGAGAAGACTGAGGGGGGATCTCATCAATGCTTATAAATACTTAAAGGGAGGGTGCCAGGAGGAGGGGGCCAGTCTTTTTTCAGTGGTGCCCAGTGATAGGACAAGAGGTAATGGGCACAAACTCGAATGTAGGAAGTTCCATCTCAACACGAGGAGGAAGTTCTTTCCTTTGAGGGTGGCAGAGCACTGGAACAGGCTGCCCAGAGAGGTGGTGCAGTCTCCGACACTGGAGAAATTCAAAACTCACCTGGACACCATCCTGTGCAACCTGCTGTAGGCGAACCTGCTCTGGCAGGGGGGTTGGACCAGATGATCTCTAGAGGTCCCTTCCAACACCTAACATTCTGTGATTCTGTGATTCTGTGATTCATATTTAACAAAACTTTGAAAATTCTAGCAGAGAGCTTTTCAAAGAATTCAAAGACTTTCAAAGCTTAATCTCTAAACACTCTTTTTTCCCAACTGCTGTTATAATAGGTGTAACAAAATACTCCATCTCTACAAAAAAATCTGTAGCAGTATTGTAGTGTGTGAAAAATGCGGTAAATTAAATCTAGCAAAGTAGTTCTGTTTAGAGTATGCAGCACATCTTATTATACTGATGCAAAAAGAAATAGTAATAATACAGTGGCAACCAAGTATATTGAAGGACAACACAGCAAGTGTTGCCAGCTGGCTCTTGCAAGAGTTACTAGAATATACATTTCCCCGTGTCTTTCCCTGCTGTTACCTCTATGACAATTTTTTACAAACAAGGGTACATGGCGTAGCTCAATGACATTTGACAGCTCAGGCCTTTTCCTCTCCAAACAGCTGGCAATCAAGAAGACTCTGATATGTCCTTTTGGCTCCCTCAATTAGACATGAGGGAAACAGGGAGTGACCTTAACAACAGCTGGGACCTATCCTTTTAAGATAATTAATAGATACCGATGTGATTCTGCCATGAAAATAATCCAGGGAGACTTAACAGCCACCACAGAAGGCATTACATGGAAAGAAAGCTGGAGCATTAGTTGTCCTTAGTGATTAATATCTGAACCTGCTGGACCATTTCTTTTGGTATGAGACACAGGAGGACAGAAATCATGCACATCCATGGCAAGCAAGGATCATCATTATCAGGAATCTTTGGTAGCAGGTACAGAAGACACAGTGGTGGATACAAAAACATGAGAGGTCCTCTCCTAGCTGCAACCTGTCATGGGAGAAGGAGCAGCCAAGGGTAGAAGGAACGATGAAAACCAGCTCAGGCACAGGGACTAACTGGGGATTGGGAGACTTGTTGAGGCTGAGCGCCTGGAAGTCCCGGGGAGAGGGATATGCTCGCAGAAGGAGTGTATGAATGGAGAAAGAACGGGTTCTCATTACATTTCTTTTAGATGTTGTAAAAGCTATGATTTTGTTTGAGTAAGAAAGAAACAGATTCTTCATAGAATGTGACTTCTAAGAATTAAAAGGTGTAATCAAGAAAATCTTTGATGCAGCAGTTCTGCCACAGACCTCATATTTCTTGCCAAAAGCTTTGCAGGAAGTCCAGCATTATCCCAGTCAACTATCCTAATCCGTTCCTCTATGGCATGTGTGACCAAATAAATTTGCTGTACCCAGCAGTGAGTGGTGTAATCACAGAATCACAGAACGCTAGGAGTTGGAAGGGACCTTCGGAGATCATCCAGTCCAATCACACTGCCAAAGCAGGTTCACCTAGGGCAGGCTGGAGAGGAACACATCCAGAAGGCTTTTTAATAGCTTTAGCAAAGGGGACTCTACAACCTCTCTGTTCCAGTGCTCTGCCACCCTCAAAGGAAAGATATTTTCCCTCATGCTGAGATGGAATTTCCTGTGTTCCAGTTTGTGCCCATTGCCCCTTGTCCTGTCACTGGGCAACACTGAAACGAGTCTGGCCCCACCTTCTTGCCACCCACCCTTTAGGTATTTATAAGCATTGATGAGATCCCCTCTCAGCCTTCTCTTCTCCAGGCTAAAATGACCCAGGTTTCTCAGCCTTTCCTCATAAGAGAGGTGCTCCAGTCCCTTGATCATCCTTGTATCCCGCTGCTGGACTTTCTCCAGCACTTTGCTGTCTTTCTTGAACTGGGGAGCCCAGAACTGGACACAGTACTCCGGATGTGGCCTCACCAGGGCAGAGTAGAGAGGGAGGATGACTTCCCTCCACTTGCTGGCCATGCTGTTCTTAACGTGCCCCAGGATACAGTTGGTCCTCCTGGCCACAAGGGTACATTGCGAGCTTATGGTCATCCTTTTGCCTACCAGCACTCCCATGTCTCTCTCTGCAGAGCTGCTTTCCAGCAGGTCATCCCCTAACCTGTTCTGGTGCATGGGGTTATTCCTCCCCAGGTGCAGCACCCTACACTTGCCCTTGCTGAACTTCACCAGGTTCCTCTCTGCTCAACACTCTAGCCTGTCCAGGTCACACTGTATGGTGGCACAGCCTTCTGGTGCGTCAACCACTAGTCCCAGCTTTGTGTCATCAGCAAAGTTGCTGAGGGTACACTCTTTCCCCTCATCCAGGACATTGATTAATATGTTGAACAAGACTGGGCCCAGTACTGACCCCTGGGGAACACTGCTTGTTACAGGCCTCCAAATGGGCTCAGCGTCACTGATCTCAACCCTCTGAGCTCTGCCATTCAGCCAGTTCTCAATCCACCTCACTGTCCTCCACTCACGTAACCCACACTTCCTAAGCTTACCTATGAGGATGTTACGAGAGACAGTGTCAAAAGCCTTGCTGAAATCGAGGTAGACAACACCGACTGCTCTCCCCTCATCCACCCAGCCAATCATGCCATCAAAGAAGGCTGTCAGATTGGTCAAGCATGTTTTCACCTTGATGAATACAAACAAAAGTCCCTGCAAATTACCCTATGCATAGTGACTGTTGGGCTTGGTTGTACAATGAAGCAAGGACACAGCTCATCTTCTAAAAAAAGAAAAAAAAAACCAACAAACCCTTCAGAAACCCAAAGCTGCAGCACTGTATTGCAGCAGACAATTTTGACATTGACTACTGCCAATTATTTTTTTATATAACAGATTTCTTTGGAAGGTGACTAATAAAACCTCTTTTTTCCTTAACTTAGGCATTTAAACGCAGGATTTGTAATTTGATTACAACATACTCACTTTATCACTACTAGTGTGTCTGCCAGAACTAAAAAGTCTGGTGTGTCTTTTACCTAGTATGTAAATTGTTCCTGGAACATAATGAGAATTCCATTTTAGACTTACAAAATCAAGCATAAGATACCCAGCCAGCTAGGTTTTCATTTTGTTAACAAAAATATACATTACTCCTAGGAGAGATGGAAATTTGAAAGTCAACACAGCAATCTTCCAGCATGAGCCATAATTAGAAATGAATTAGAGTTTTATCTGAAATAAAAACCCCTTGTGTTTATTGCTGACAGTGTTTAGCAGCTTTATCGTTGTTAATTGCAACAGCAGCAGAACCCTTTTTTTCTGCTTGAGGACATGTCTTTGTGTTTCATTGTTTAACAGTGTTGTGGTATAGCTTTGAAGAAAAAATTAAGAATGGTTCTGCTTTATCAGTAATCATTTACACACCAAGGAAAGCTTGATAACAGTGGGAAAGACGGGATGCAAAAAGTAGCTAAGCGATTTTATTATTATTCCCAGAACTTTGAAGTTATAATACTGAAATACAGGAACCACTAACTCCAGCAATTATCTAAATCTGTTTACAGGTAAATTTTACAGATGAATTGCCTAGTAAAATAATCGTGCATTAAACACCTTCTTTAAAAAACAAGTAGAATGGAAGGCACATCATCTAAATCCCCCTCCACCTCCAAATTTAAGCAGCTATTTTTACATTTGTTTAAAGCTCTGAGTTCCTAGGGAGAAGATTTGCCAGGGGAAACAAAAAAAGTACACCACTCTTCTGTGTGATTATCAGAAGAGCCTTCACAGAGCAAACTTCAGTAAGGCCTTTGACACAGTCTCCCACAGCATTCTGCTGGAGAAGCTGGCAGCCCATGGCATCGACAGGTGGACTCTTTGCTGGGTTAAAAACTGGCTGGATGGCCAAGCCCAGAGAGTTGTGGTGAACGGTGCTAAATCCAGTTGGCGTCAGGTCTCAAGCGGTTTTCCTCAGGGCTCACTTTTGGGGCCAGTCTTGTTTAATATCTTTATTGGTGATCTGGATGAGGGGATTGAGTGCACCCTCAGTAAATTTGCAGATGACACCAAATCAGGTGGGAGTGTTGATCTGCTTGAGAGTAGGAAGGCTCTGCAGAGGGATCTGGACAGGCTGGATCGATGGGCTGAGGCCAATGGGATGAGGTTCAACAAGGCCAAGTGCCGGGTCCTGCACTTGGGTTACAACAACCCCAGGCAATGCTACTAGAAGCAAGAGCTTCTAGTTTAAAGCTCTCTCCATCAGCCCCTCCAGCATACCTTGTCTCTCAAAGGCCTTTCCATGGTTTAAAAACCCAAAGTTTTGGTGGAAGCACCAGTCCTGGAGCCAGGTATCAATATCCTGGGCTCGCCTGTTTCTTCTTCAGTTTTGGGCACCGCAGTATCGGAGAGACATTGAGGTGCTGGAGCGTGTCCAGAGAAGGGCAACGAAGCTGGTGAGGGGTCTGGAGAACAGGTCTTACGAGGAGCAGCTGAGGGAGTTGGGATTGTTTAGCCTGGAGAAGAGAAGGTTGAGCGGAGACCTTATCACTCTCTACAACTACCTGAAAGGAGGTTGTAGCGAGGTGGGGGTCAGTCTCTTCTCCCAAGTAACAAGTGACAGGACAAGAGGAATTGGCCTCAAGCTGTGCCAGGGGAGGTTTAGGTTGGATATTAGGAAAAACTTCTTTACCAAAAGGGTTATCAAGCATTGGAACAGGCTGCCCAGGGAGGTGGTGGAATCGCCATCCCTGGAGGTATTTAAAAGACGGGTGGATGTGATGCTGAGGGACATGGTTTAGGGGTGGTTTTTTGGCATAGGTTTATGGTTGGACTCAATGATCCTGTCCAGTCCTGTCTCTTCCAACCCAAGTGATTCTATGACTCTATGATTCTATGATTCCAAACTCTCCCCCCATTACTGGGAGGACTGAGGAGAACACTACCTGTGCTCCCAAAATTTTTAGCATACTTTCCAGGGCTCTGATATCTCTTTTGGTTCACTTCAGAGTTTTTGTTTCAGTGTCTTTAGTACTCACGTGAAAGAGCAGGGATAAATAGTAGTCTGGAGGTTGTACTAGGCTCTTCAGTCTTGTGGTGACTTCCCTAATTCATGACCCAGGGGGGCAGTAAAATTCACTGAAATGAAGGTCCAGTCTGCAAATGGTTGCTTCTGTTCCACACAGGAGGGAATGACTAATGACCATAACTCACTTGTTTCTTCTCAGCGCAGGTCTTAATGCAGGTTTTGTTATGAGGGGTATATAGCTTTAATGATCACAGAATCACCACATAATTTGAGGCTGGCAGGCACCTCTGGAGACTGTCCAGTCCAAACCCATGCTCAAAGGGTCACCCAGGTTGCCCAGGAATTCTGTCCAGTTGGTCTTTGAATGTTGCCAGGAGCACAAATGATACAACCTTTCTCAGCCACCTGTTCCAGTGCTGACCACCCTTACAGTAAAAAAAGGCTTTTGTTGTTGTTGCTTATATGTAACTTTCCGTATTTAAATTTGCACCCATTGCCTCTTGTCTTATTTCTGGGCACCACTGAGAAGACTATGGCTTCATCTTCTTTGATCCCCCCTCACCACAGAGATGGTTATTTTTGTTTAGAAGGCTAGGAGGTTGGTGAGGCATGATTTCCCCTTCACAAATCCATGCTGACTACTACAAATCACCGTCTTGTCCTTCATCCACATCCAAGTTATTTCCAGGATTAGTTCCTCCATCACCTTCCCAGGGACTGAGGTGAGGCTGGCTACATTATAGTACCCTGGGTCCTCTTTCTTGCCTTGCTGAAGATAGAAGTGGTATTTGCTCTCTTCCATTCCCCAGGAACCTCTCCCACTTACCACAGCTTTTCAAAGATAATTACTTTTTTATATGCTGCAGTCTTGATAAACTTTTAAAAATGTAAATATTGGCAGGTTAAACTTTTCAAGTTTGTACAATATTTTGGTCTTTGTAAAGTCACCATTTACCAGTAAAATACATGCATAAATAAATGAACAACATGTTTTCTTCACAATGCAGTATTGAATAAAAGGACAAGAAATGGAAAGGTAGGTCAAGTCTAATGTCACTCTTAATATAATTGATTTTGAATGCTAGGTAGGACACTGTGACATTGAAAAATGAGAATCAATGGAAAATAATATGCAGAGGTTTCAATTTGAACCAATATTTACTGACATAACTCCACTTTTGGATATGACTTTAAGTATCATTTTATATTTTAATACACAAGCCTTAAGTACAAGCTGTCCTATTCAATTGATGTTATTACCTTTGGAAATCTTATTCTCTTGTTACTTGAATAACAACAGCTTCTTTAAGAGGAGCCTACATTTTACATAAAACAGCTTATTATTTAGCAGTTGAATAACATCAGACCTCACTAACCTCTGCACTTCCATGAGGTCAGAAATACCACGGCAAAATCTGCTGTTGCAATAAGGTTATTACTCATTCTGACCACCTGCTTTCAGGACCCTTTGCCAAATCCCTTTATGGTTGGTTTTCATCCCTGAAGTGAGCAAGAATTAGGAAGCATCACTTCTTCAAAGGGTCTTCGTTACAAAGGTGGGGAAAAGAGCGTCTGCAGCTTCGTCTCTTGATTTTCTCTATTTAATAGCACTTAGTACTTGCAGCTCCCTTTCAGTTCACTGATACAATACCTGTGCATACTTGGGATTTCTTAAACCCAGGTTGTTTTGCTTAGTTTCTTTAATTAAAAAAAGTAAAAAGGGGGGGAGGGACAGGGGGAAGGATTTAAGCACACTCCAGACACTCAGGTTTGAAGTCGTTGACCACACTAAATAGATTATTTCAATAGCAGGACTGAGAACCCACCGGTTTAGAAACTTTCAGCATTTATTGTTTAAGTGATCTAAAACTCTTCCACGTCATAGCAGCAAGCCCAAATGATTTATTTGTAGTATACCATCTTACTGCCAGACAAGAACATAGCTGTGTTTCCTCACATAGCTAGTTATATCTCTAAAAAACTTTAGAAATAAAAAAATGCATATTTGCTCATTTGTGACTAACCCCTGTATCTATGAGAGGAAGATCGGCAAGCATTTTCAGTTCTTGCCTATCACCTTTAAGAAACTGCTATCTACAGGGTTCCTGCTCCTACATTCAGGACAGATGACATAGCTACAACGTACTGTTCTGCTCAGCAAAAGAAACTTTAGTGGTACAAGTTCCTCTTTTCATTGTAGTCAATATTATTTTGTCATGAACTGTCGTGACAGCAGTATTTTGCCCCTAGCAAATGAAAATGCTGCAAAGCAAGGAAGAAATCTAATCATGGAAAAGAACCAAGGAGGCAATGTCTAATGATCAAATCTGCAATTACTTAGATCAGCTATACAATATAACCACATAGGATTTTCCCTGCCCTTTCCAGTAAGGTACATTAATAAACAGCTTCCCTTAAATAAATACAGCTAAGATGTACTCCAAGACTAACTGGATCTAGTTAATGAAAGAGAATGTAGTATAACATATGCATGAGGAGGTGCTCTTTGCATCTTAACAGTGATTTGAAGTTGACTGGTTCACCTGGACATGTGTATTCTTTAAATGTCATTGGTGAAAGAAAATTGATTAAATGTAATGCTATAGTAAACAGGAGGCTGCTGTGGTTGGGTCTATAGTATAACAACAGATGGCACAGGTTAAATCTATTTATTAGCAGTTGCTTGGCAGGGAGACTGAAAAAGAGAAAGAAAAGAGATGAACAAATGCCAGCTGTAACATAGCCCTTGATATAACAGTTCCACAGCTTAAAACTAAAATACATTTCTTTTTGTTGTCTCTCTCGCTCAAATTTCCCTTAGCCTTCCACCAGAATTTTTAAAAATCTGCACAACACTTAACTCTAGGATATTGCCAGACATACGGTTTTCCACCGCTGAAAAACAGGAACATTATTATTACCCCAGTGGAAAATCAAGGGTCAGAAGTAATGCAAAACCATCAAATGGTGAAGGAGAGCTAGTTCGCCAGGGCAAAGATGGGTAGTTTAACTGCCCATCAAGTGTTTTCAGACTAAACTCCTTCCCCTCTTTGTTTATTGTACCACTGCACTGTAGTTAAGAATTAGGATGCCATTTTTCACAGATATTATTCTTGTTTTTTCCGGGAAGTTTCCGAAGGGATTTTAAAAAAAAAATATTTTAAGTGTCTTAACTTTGTTTTTAGCCTTAAGAACCAAGTGGGCAATACAGTGGCCTGTGTGGTCAGAAGATAATTATCCTATTATAGTTCCCTTAGATCTCATTAAAATGGCAATGCATTTCCTTTCTTAGGTGACAAGGCTGCTAATTCTGGTGCTAATAATACAATGATCATCTCTCTGGGTTTTTTCCCCCTCTTCCTTCAAAGGTTTGGAGTTCATGGGAAAAAGGGTAGCTCAGTCATCATTAAATCAACCTCACCTCATATCCTTTCATAAGTGTGAAATTAATTCTGAGTGATACTGATTATAGTAACTGTATCCTGGCCTTGGTCAAAACTAATTACTGTTTCATGTGTTGTCACACCCAGTTATTGTTTCCAGGTAATGTGGCTTTCTTTTTGCTCAGCAGCCTTTACAGGCAGCTCTTTGTTAATGAATAGTAAGAGCTGAAAAAACCTACAAAGAGTCTCAAATGACCTCTTTTGCATTGTAAAAAGATATGTGGTTTGATAAATACACTAGGATGTGTTATTATCCATTATTCAGTTTTACAATTAGTGAACACCTGGCATGGGGAAGGTGAGATGGCTGTTTTCTTCCTATCAGTATTAATGTTGATTTCCAACAGGCACCAGAGACCGCACTAATTTCACCCTTTTAGAGGAGATACACTTGTGAAACAAAAAAATATAATTTCACCTAACAACAAGAGATATAGATTTAAATGTTACCTTTAAAGGTTATGGATTACATGACTTTTCTTAAAGTATCATTTATATAAGGCTTCCTTATGGAGTTGAAATAAGACTAACAAGGATTGTGAAAGGTCTATCAATTTCAAATCTACAAAATAACAAGGAGATAAGTCAAGGGCGTATAAGCTGCAGTTGAGTATAGCCAGACAAAGAACACTTTTGCCAGTAGAGATGAATCAAGTTGATTTCCAAATATAATTTAAAAAAAACTCTTCTGTAAATCACAGATTGGAAAGCTTGGTAATATTTGCTTGATCTCTGTTGGCTGTTGATGGGTTTTATGTCTTTGGTCTCATGTTTTCCCTTTTCTTGTGTAAGCAATAAAACTCAAACAAACATATGTACACGTCAGGCTTGCCAATCAACGGTGTCTTACAAAAAAAGAAATGTTCAATAAAATTAAGGGGAATAGAATATTTGTTTAAAACAGACTTTTGAACCTCCATAAATTATCAGCTAAGACTGCAAGTAAAAAAAAAGCACAGGCGAAAATATTAATTTTAACTTTGACTAGTCTTCACAGAATAAAGGATGATTTGTGCACAAAGGTGGGGATTACTTTTCTTTAATGTGTTCAGGTGTGTGTTTTTCTCAGCCCTGAATGAAATTCTTGATGGTTTCTATTAAAATCAACATGACCTTCAGATAACAAGTAGTATATTTATCAATAGTGTTGATCATTTGATCAACATATATGTCAAAGTCACACAGAATGCTTTTCCAGAAGGAACAGGCAGAGAAGGAAGAAAAAAGAAAGCCTTATTAAAGACTTTCAAGGAATAAAAAATAAAAGACATATTAAAGAACATGCTATAAATAGAAAAAAGACTCGCTCATTTTTTAGTGCCAGTCCACACAAAGCCCAAACTGTCCAATGTGTTAGTAAACAAGGAATAGTCAACCACAAAATACCAACGCACAAAATGTTTTGCATAAAAAACATCTTTTAAAATGACAGTGTGAGAAGACAGGCTGGAATCTTTCAGCGCAGCCTGCAGACTTTTTCACATGTGAGGATATTTCAGCTGACTTCAGTGCACTGCTGAGATTGTTATTCTGAGTTTGTGGTTAAAAGGTGCTGGTCATTAGAAGTGGGACAGGGTGACAGAGGCGTTGATGCTATTCCAGCTCATAAAATGTAGTCACTAAAGCCCAACAACACAGCACTGCATTTATACCACCATCTCATAGGAGAAAGCATGTTTTTGTTTTCCTTTCCTGTTCCTGCCTCCCACTCCACCCTGTCTGTAGGATCTAGAGGGTGCACAGGGCCTGACAGACAGATACAACAATGCTGTAAGGAAGGACAGGAGCGCAGGAATCAATGTCAGTGCCTCTGCCTGGCCACACTGCAGGAGCCCACAACTCAACATAAGCAGGTCTTCTTGATTTCACCAGGTAAAATGTTTTTTTGGACCAGGCTTTGAAAAACTTGATGCTGTCTTCTGAAGAACAAATAGCAATAACTGCTGTCTTCAGACATACAGCTGTATTTGACACAGATTATTTTATCTGCTGTTTTAATGCTAGGATAAAATAACTAATGAAAATATGTGACATTTTATTAGCCATGAAAGTCACATCTCCAACTGACACCTCAAACGGATTGCACATTTTCACCTTTATGGCTTGAGTACCAATGCAAGTTCACAAGACAATAAGTTTTCAATAAACTCTTTTTATTAATATCTGTCAGCTGGAGCTAATACATGTTTAGCAAGGCTTCGGTATTTAAATGGTACCAAAAGTCTTCCAGATTTATATTCCCTGACTGAAATTAGTTCTTTAGCAAGTACTGTCCCAGCTTTTCTTTGCAGATTCTTGTGCCAGTGGAAGAAGTACTTTGCTGCATCTCAAAGCAGCATCAGAACTGCCACTTTTATAGTGAAAACATATCTCTAGAGGTGAAAAAAAACTACAGGACGCACAATGAAGTGAGATAGAAGCTGCTCCTGTGACCCAAGGAAGCAAAACAAGACTGGTGAAGATTAGTTCTGTGAAATAGCTCTTCAGGATACAGACAGTAAAAACAAATATCTGCCCAACAACAACAAGTATTCAGACACTTGAAAACTTAATATAGTAATAAGTTTACTATAGACTGAGATGTAAGGTTGCAGGCACTATTATCCTAACCCTAAACATGCTTGCTGAGTGCTCAGCCTCAAATTCATCTGAGGAAAGGCACACGAAGACACTTGCTTTGTATTGGTCAATGATGCTTTAGATAACGATAAGTGTACCAAATTCTGCCCTTGGAAGAACAGTTGTGATTGTCCAGAAAGTCCTGGTGAGTGATAATGCTATGCAAGCAAATAGACATTCATTTACTCTGTGTTCTGATGATCTGAAGAGCCAGGAAGCAAACAGAAACACTATTTTTCCAGCCTCTGTAAAGTTAAATAATGCTGCCTTTTAAATGCTCTTTGAACTCATCAGATCCATTTGTGGTCATCTGTCATGTGTATTAAATTAGTGTCAGGGCAGTTAGGTCAAGATTGGGTATACACCTGCTAGGACCATACAAAAGCAAGATGGGAAGTTGCAAGTGGAAAGATAGTGCATCTATTTGCTGAACCACATTACACTTTAAAATTACCTTTGAAAGATGAAATTTTCTAAAATTGTGCCTTTCAGCATTGACTTGAAATAACAACAAAAAAACCCCCCATGCTGTGAGACTGAACATTTCCTAAACATGAAGGTAGGACTTTCTGGAGTCCTTGAAAATATGTCACTAGAAATGCTGTAAAGGTTTACAGTAACATAGTTCACTGAAGTACATTCCAAAGTAAGTTTTGTGTTTTGGGGCAATAAGAAAAATAGTACTTCATCTTTTTAAAGCATTTTTCGGAATTTCAGAATCAGAATTCACTTTGACACGTTAGTCACTCTTTAAAACTTATTGACCTTACCTTAACTATTACTTCATTAATATGTATATGTATCCCCTGCTTGCTAAACACCATGTCAATGTTTTACAGAGAGCTTTAGGTTCTAGTGTCATCTAACTGGATAGAAGTTCTGTGTTAACACCACATTCCATAACTTATAAAAAAAAATACATTGTAGGGATAATAAGGCTTTAGATGTTCTCTGGTTAATTATATTTGGTATTAATTCAAGAGCAATTGTCGCCTTCCCTATTAGTGCTGAATACAGGGAACCTGAAGGGATAGGGACTGAGGGAAAAATGAAGCAACTTGTCTTCTCTTTGACTTAGTGAAAAGCCATCAGTATTAGAGGCTAAACATCAGCACTTAAATCAGTGTAGGTGCATGTAGAGTCAGCTGGGAGTTTACTGGGGTACACAGATTTCTTAAGCAGGATGAAAAGGACTAAAACAGGGCTGAATCTGTCAACAGGAAGGGAACAGCAGGCTACCGAGCACTGTTTTTTAGGAAAAGATGGTTGGAAGGGTCTGAACCAGACTTGTACCAGTAGGTACCCCTAAATTATATATGACTTGACTTCAGCAAAATAAACTTCTCAAAGATTATGGATGTTTTTATGTGGGAGGTTCAGGACAGGCAAGTAGGAGTTTCATTCTTACTGGTCCTGCTGATTACAGTCTGGACAGTTGGTGACTTTAAGGGGTCCTAGGAAAAGATGGCTCTCGGCAATAATGTTTACAGTTTGCCTGGCAATTCTTCTGAGGGGAGGGAGAGCCAACAGGGTAACTGAGGCCATATGATCACGAAGTTCTCCATTACCAACTACAGCAATTCAGTCACCAACTAGGGTGATTTCACAATGTTATGAGAATACTGTGAAGCCAAAGCATTGATCAGGAAAGTAGATTTTGAAGGTGCTGCTGGTGAAGCTGCACAAGAACGAAATACATCTAGGAGAAAAAAACAAGAGTGGGTTTCTCTGCCTACAGAAGTGGAGACCAGTCTCTTCTGCCACGCTGCTAATCACCTGTAGATAACTCTTCCACTTTACCGCATGCTTATTCTACAAGTGGCTTTTCAAAGCAGGTGTTCCCATTTACAGAATTCCCTCTGGAAAGGAGGAATTAGCATTGCTAGCACCTACAATTAGCATTGCTTTGCTAGGCTCTTTCATTCCTATTTTCCTTTGGTCCTTATATTATATTGTGAGATTTTTCCTTGCTTCTGAGTCTCAATACTTTTCACCTTTTCATCTGGGATTAAGAACTTCTTTAAGATTTGTTGCCAACTCTGTCTTGCTCTTTTTCCATCTTACGTGTGTCCTTCTGGGTGTACCCTGTTCTAAGAGAAATATTTCCAACGTTTTGCACAAATGTGTTTCCTATTCCATTCTGTTTTCCCAATTCTCCTTCTAATGAGACTTGAAAGATTGTCATTCTGTTTACTACCAGGCCTGCGGTGTAGTAGGCATTGCCTACTTTCACTGAAGCAAGTTAAGGATACTTCATTCATTTAAGAAGATACTTAGACCTCTAAATTGTATGTGATCCATGAGACTGTATTAACCTGTACTGTAGCAGACAGATTAGCTTCATAAAACTCGTATAACTACATGGTAGCACATCTGTCTGTCAGAGTCCAGGGCATTTATAACAAAGTACGAGTTTAGTTGTGCAACTGTTACAGTGCTACAAAAAAAGGCATATTTGACTTTCAGTGATTTCTTTTTAATCTGATACTAACATGCACAGAAGAATAAAACTTTAGTACTGTATTAGAGAAAAGGCTCAAAGCTTAGAGGGGGAAACTGAAAAGTAGAGTGTCATCACATTAGTGACAAAGCTGGGAACAGAACAGATGTCTTTCTGTGCCCAGTCTCAACACTTATGCACTTACTCAGCCTACAAGACTGCGAAATAAAAAGTGTTTGTTGTCTATAACAGCATCCCTGTCTTGCCTACATTAGCTGGCAGAAAACAGAAATAAATGGAGCTTATCCACCTCTACTTTGAGTGACAAAAATTGTCAAATGTTGCTACAGCTTAAAGATGAAATGATACTCTTACCACTAAGATTGTAACTTGGCATGTTTTGATATGTGACACCTTTAGCAGTGGAAAATCCATATATACAGTTTAGAAAGGCCCTGAGATTTACAAATCGTTGTCATGAGTCCCACTGGTACTTCTTTGTACTTAACAAATGTTTTAGTCACGGTAAGGAATTTTAGCTACTAATATAGGAAGAGATTAAAGTACATAGACCAACTGTTCTGGAAGGCAACACAGATTTCTAATTCTGGTAAGAAGGGTGGGTGGGGATGTGTTGGAATGGGGCAGTTTGATGTGATTATTCTTAAAACACATTTTGGTGGAACACTGTGTAGGAAGCACTACTTGCTTCCCTTGCCTATCATACAGTATGAAACAATTAAGAAATATCTCATTAAAATGTTTGGTATAATTTAAAGCTAACTCAATTTGGAAAAGATTTTACTCTTTGTCTTGCATATAATGCAATTCATCTGTTTGCAATTCCTTCTTGTTTGTTTCAGTGTCACCATAGCAATTCTTGCCTTTCAACTAACAAATAAATTGTTGAAAAGTACATCTTTTCTTGATTATTTAAACAGCATGCTCCTATAGAAGGAAATACTTCACTATTATATGCACTAAAATTTCATCTGTTGTAGCTACAGTCGCCCTTTTCAATAGAAGTATATCCATTAAGGTCTTATTTTTAAATTCTTTTTTTATCATTAATTCAAAAGACTGTCTCCTCACAATGACATTCAAAAGATTTGCTCCTCAAAAAGTGCACAGTAATCAATTCATAAATGTTAATATATTTCCTTTTTCATAACTGTTTTGTAGTATTCCTGTGGAAGCCAAGCACTTAACAACAAAAGTCTGTGACACATATGCCAGAATTACAATCTAGTATATCTCTCTAAAAGGAATTACTTTCAAGCATCTGAGCAACCCCCAAAACAAAAAGAAATGCATTAGAAGAGACAAAGCTTACAAATGGTTTGTCGTTTTCCTGCATATAAAAGCAATGTCTTGTCAGAACTGCAAATAAATGTAAAGGAAAAAGGAGAATGGATATTGCACAGAGTGATGTCATTGGTTCTTTGGGAATGAGGGCTGGCAAGTTTTTGTTTTTTCAAGATCATAGGATAATCTAGGTTGGAAGGGACCAGCATCTCTAGTCCAGCCTCCTGCGCAAAGCAAGATCAGCTTTGGTATCCTACAAGACACCTCAGTGCTTTATCCAGCACTCTAGCTTCAAGGCTAGAGGTGGTACAATCTCTTCAGGACCCTGCTCCACTGCTTGGCTCTCCTCATGTGGAAAATATTTCTCTTGATAGCCAATCCAAACCTCTCTTGTTTCAGTTTATACTTGTTGAGTTTTGTCCCTCAATTTCTTGCCGTGCACCGTTGTGAAGAACATGGCTCCATTTTCTCAGTCACCTTGCCATAGATACCGGAGAAGTGCTGTTAGGTGCCCCCCAAGCCATTCTTCTTTCAGGCTGAACACCAGTTCTGCAGCCTCTCATCTCAGGGCCTGTGCTACAGCATCACACTCTCTTGATGGTCCTCTGCTGAACTCCCTCCAGTTTATCAACATCTTTTCTGTATAGAGGGACCCAAACTCACTGCAGCATCTAGGTATGGCCTAACAAATGCTGACTAGTGAGGGATAATCACTCCCCTCAAACTCCTGGTCATGGCCCTGTTCACACAGCCCAGAAAGCTCCTGACCCTTGCTGCTGCCACCCACGCATATGTCTGGATGCTTGTCCGTGAGATGACCCCAGGCCACATACATGGTGCTCCCCAGCTGGTCCCTTCCCAGCCTGTGCCATTCCAGGGCCTGTGTCATTTCCAGGGTCCCAGCCTTCCTAGGACTCAGCACTTCTCCCAGTTGAATTTCATCAAGTTCCTGTCCATGGGTTCCTACAGCCTAGGTAGATCGCTCTGGATGGCAGCTTTTTCCTCAAGTCTGTCAACCGGTTCCCCCCAATTTGTTGTCGTACACCAAATGGACAAAAGTGATGATGGACAAAAGTGTCCATCACCTGCTTCTCCACATCACTAATAAAGATATTAAACAGGACAGGTCCCAGGACAGACCCCTGCTGTACCCTACTTGTTACTAGTCTCTGGGCAGACTAAGATTCATCAACTGCTACCAATTATTCAATCATTTTTTATCCACCTGATTGTCCAGCGAAATGTTCTAACTTGGATACAGGAAAATTGTGGGAGCCTTGTTAAAGGTAAGTGACACCCACTGTTCTTCCCCAGCCACAAATCCAATCATTTCATTATCAAAGGCAGTCAGCTTAATCAGGCATGATATAACCTTGGAAAGTCCATGCTGACTGTTCACAGCTTCCTTCTTCACCCTTATCTGCTCAGAAATGGGCTGTAAGAAGAAACTCTTCCAGGGACCAAACTGAGGGTAATCATCTTGTAGTTCCCTGGATTGACTTTCGGCCTTTTTTGAATATGGGCACACATTTCGCACTATTTACATTTCTTCATTTGTCAGAAACCTTTCCCTGTCATTATGGTGACAGAGAGCAGACTTTGAGGGAATTTGGACATCTCCCTCAGCACTCTTGGGTGCAGTCCATTGGGTCCCAGGGACCTGCGTGTGTTAATGTCTCACAGGCAACGCCTGACTCAACCCTCATTCCCATCTGGTAGCCTGTCTCCTCCTTGAGCCCTTTCACTAAGCACAGAGGTCTGGCAGATTTTGCTAGTGAGACAAAGACCACAGGCACTTCAGCCTTACCTGTGTACACCACCACTAAATCATCCCCACCCCATCTGTCAGCAGCAGTCTCATATTTTCCTTGTTTCAGTCTTTTACTGACAATGCTGTGGTAGAAACTCTTCCTGGTATCTTTGACTTCCCTTCCAAGTCTCAACTTTAGCTGAGCTTTGACTTTTCTGATAACAACCCTCCTGCACAGACGACATTTCTTAAACTTTTCCTGTGTAGCCATGCCCTCCTCCCCTCTCCTGTACACTTCTTTTCTGAAATGAACTATGCCATGAGGTTCCCACTTATTCAAGGGGATTTCCCAATACATTTGACGTCCTTGGTCTAGAGATGGTCTGCTTTTGTCTTTTGGAATAAGTCAAAATTTGTTCTTCTGAAGTCCAGAATCTGTGCTCTGCTGCTCTCATTCCTCACTCCTCTCGGGATCTTGAAAACCACTATTTTATGGTCAGGGCTGCCATTAATTACCACCTGCCCCACCAGAGCCTCCTTCTTAGTGAACAGCAGATCCAGCTGTGCATTGCCACTGCTTGGCCCATCCCATACCTGTATTGGGATGTTAACCCCGATACTCTCCAGAAATTTTGATTGGTTGTGTCCTGCCAAACTGTCCTTCCAGAAGATGTCAGGGAGGTCCAAGACTTCCAGAAAAGCCAGGGTCTGTGCCACAGAGACCTCCTTGACTTGTTTAAAGAAGGCTTTGCCCACTTCCTCATCCAGACCGGCTGGTCTGTAACTCGTTTCCCTTATGTTGTCAGCCTTACTGGTCTTTCCTCTGATCCTGGGCCACAAACTCTGCGTCCCACACATCTGACTGCTCCTTCACACAGACCACATCCCCCTCCTCTCTTCCTTGTGTGTGCCTCCTGAAGGGCTTGTGTGTGTACAACACATCACTCCAGTTGTATGAGTTATCCCGCCTCCTCTGAGCAATCCCAGTGATGGCCCACCTGTGTGACTGCACATAGTGAACTAGTCCCTCATACTTGTGTCTCAGGCTGCGTGCATGTGTGCTTTCATACTTGAGATGCCTGTTCCTTCACTCTGTTTTACCTTTTCTGAGGTTTCTCCTGTTCTTGAACCAACATCTCCTTACCTAACTGTGGGTCACCAGCTCCTTTTTCCATCATTCCTAGTTTAAAACTCTCCTCAACAGTTTGGCCAACTTGTTGGCAAAGATGGTCTTGCCCTGTTTTGCTAGGAAGATCACATCTTTTCGTAGTGGTCCTCAACCCACAAAGCGAGTCCTGCGGGGTTAAAAGCCAATTCCTGTCGATGACACCTGCTGTGCAGTGATGCATTGGTTGCTGTTGACCTGCAGAATCCTCCAAGTCTTTCCCCTGAATCAGCGGGTCAGAGGATACTCAACCTGGGCTCTCATGTCCTTGACCCTCACATCCAGAGCCACACCATCGCTCTTGATATGCCTTGGCCATATCACTGGAGCCCACGGGGCTGAGCAGCAGGAAGGAATAGTCCAAGGGCTGGATAAGACACAGATTGCCAAACCTGAGCTCCACACAAGCAGCAAACCTCCTTTAGATAGCAAGTCAGGTTAGCAGATGTGGGCCTCTGGAGTCACCCACTATTACTTATTGATTCCTTCCAGTGGTCCTACAGGATTTGGGATCTGATGCTTCTCCAGACAGGGCTTTCTGCCCCTTGGCTACTATCAGGGCCTTATGCCTGCTATGGAGCTGCAGATCTGCAGGCATAGCAGCAGGTGACCTCCTGTAGCTAGTAGCCACAAGCTTCCAGCATTCCCCTTCAAGGGATTCTCTACATGCTCCATGGTCAGCCAGAGTCTCTGCCTGTCTCTCCTTGTGGACAGTTGGCCATTCAAGCCCTGCTGTCTGCAGAGTCGCCGTGAAAAACTTAGGAGCACAATGCCCTCAACCACCTCAGCCCTCAGCCTGCTTGCAGCCCTGGGCACAGGGACCTCCCTCCTCCCTCTGGAGTTCTGTCTGAGTCCAGGCCTCTGATGTGTTTTATCATCTATAGCTCAAGTAAACAGTCAGAACATCAAAGCAGGGGACAGTCAAACCCCAAAATATTTCACAAAAATTAATCTGCTTCTCTGTGAGTGAAATGTGTTGAAGGTAAAAGCTATTCTGCATCTGGTCTTCCTAGCTAGACTTTTCCCATGAATGCAGTATCCAATATTTCCAATACTATCTGCCACCAGGTGGCTTGGGCAGAATAGCATTTTCTTGTAAGGCATGATGCTGCCAACCAGTAAGGTGTCTTCTCACAGCAGCCATTCAGGCTGGTGTTACCTCTGGTACACATTCTGCACCTACAGCCTACCTACCTAGCCCCACATTGAGGACTGCACTATAGAGGAAGACCTTGATGCCATCATGTGTAATGGTTACTTGGGAAGACAAATGCCACCACTCCGAATGTCCCTCTGTTCTTACACCACCTTTATATACTGAGCATGACATCATATGGCATGGAATATCCCTTTGGTCAGTTGGGGTCAGCTGTTCCATCTGTGTCTCCTTCCAACTTTTTGTGCAATTCCAACCTACTCGCTGGCGGGGCAGTCTGAAGAGCAGAAAAGGCCTTGACTGCTTAGCAGCAACCAAAACCATGAGTGCGTTACCAACACTATTTTCCTCCCAGATCCAAAACATAACACTACACCAGCTGCTAGCAAGAAAGTGAACCCCATCCCAGCTGAAACCATGACATAGGCTTTATTTATTCTAAAAATTTGCACAGACAAATCACGTGGTCACTTTCAGACGACCATAGTTTTCCACTCCTGTTAGCAAAACCTCTAGCGGCTAATAATCAGTCACTGGAATAATCTCCCCAGGGAAGTGGTAGATTCCTCAACACTGTCACTTTTAAGATTCAGCTGGACAGGGCGCTGAACCATCTTGTCTAGACCATGTTTTTCCCAAGAAAGTTTGGACCAGATGACCCTGGGGGTCCCTTCCAGTGTGGTATTCTATGAGCCTATGATTCCAGTGTTTACAAGTGGTTTCAGCACCCAACCCAATGCCTGGTGCCGTGTTGTCCCTCCTGGGGTCACATCCCTCCCACAAGGCAAGAGCAGCTGCGATACGTCAGTTGATTTCTACTGAGCCATTATTGGTAACAAAAAGTATAGCGAGACCTTGAAGGACTAATAAATTTAATCAGAATATGCATTCTTTGTCACAGACCCGCCAGAAATTTCTGCTGCCTAACCAGCAGCTGAATTATTTATCTTCTCTTGGGTTTAAGAGTAGCTCACAGGAAATTCCAGACCCTTTGTCAGAAAAGTCTGTTGACTGAATTATATGGAGAATTAATTTCCTAAGGGTATGTGCTCCTCCTCTTCTCCTCTGCATGAGAGAGAGAGTGGAAAATACAATCCTTTCTGATTCCTACTTTGTCAGGGACTAGTAGGAAGATGTAGATCTGACAAGCTCTCCTACACATCTGCCTGTGAGACCAGTGTGGAGGACTGGAACACCGTAGCTGCAGTTCAATTTCTAGCCCCCATAAGCTTGAGTCTCCAGCCTCAAAAATGAGTAGTTTTGAGGTTTGGGAAGCAGATAAAGAGTCACAGGCACAGAACCACATCTGCAGTCACTTCTGAGTGGAAGCTATGTGGGATGTAGCTTGGTTTCAGGCACAGTATATTGAAGTACATGGGAAAAAGCTGCTAATTTTCTTTACGAGATGATATCAACTTAGGGTTGTGGCTGAGGTCTCTAAGAAACAAAACCCTTCCCAGAGGCTGATAGGCACATTATCAACAAACAGGTAAATAATGCAATCCCATAGCTCTCCTGTTTTTCTGTAACAAGTGAAAAAGTGTACACATATTTATATTTATATGTAATTATGTATATACGTATTTATATATAAAGATATACACACCTGTATACCTTCATGGGTTTGGGTACAGAAATCCACACTTTCATGATGATAAATGTGGTAGCAGCTAAACTAAGTCTACATTGCTGTTTAACATGACTTTAAAAAGATGTAGTAATATTCTTCAAAGCTCCCCTAATACTGGTATTAATTCTTATCTTCCTCTGCCTACCTACTTGTTTTTCTTCAGCTAGCTTATAATAAGCAGGCGCAATGTAATGTAGGCCTGCAGTCTTCCACCCTAGCACAAGTAATGCTAATACCACCTTATTCCTTATACCCAAATTCCGTTTCAGCTCCAGCCAACCCCTTATCTGCACTCATAAACACCAAGCTTTTCCAAATATTTCTGAAAAATCCTTTCCCACACTCATAAGCAATACAGTATCCTGTCTGGGGCTGCAGGTGCACTCATTAAAGGACAACAAACAGTATTTCTCATCTGGTATATGAGACCCAAATTTGAAGGCTGTGTGATACAACAGATGAACACCATGAGAATTTATTTTAACACGATTGACTGCCCAGCCCAGATCCCTTCCTCTGGTGTTCTGGAGAACCAGACAGACACATTCTCTGACCAGACAATCTTTGGTAATCCTCTAGAGCACTGACAGCAACTTTTATCAGGTTTAGATAAGAGGTGTCCACAGATTAGCGTCTCCACGCTTTTTTCCCCAAGCCAGCTTTCACTGGTTGTGAAGATAAATTTGGAAGCATACAGAAATCCTTGCTGTTGTTCTGGGACACCTTCAGCTAAAAGGACAAACTTACCTATTATAGGTAAGAATAGTACTATTATAGTCTTATCCTAATCAGAAATTTGCCCTATAAAAATTTCAGCACAAACTTCCTTTTTGATTAGGTCCAAGAAACTTCCAGCCTCTATCTTTTATCCTTAAAAATTCAACATGGAAGTTATTAATTTGGATTTTTTTTTTCCTTTACTGGCATGCTGTTGGCCAAGCAAACCCTTCAACTGAAATGTGAACTTTAATTGCCTGTATCCATCTATGAGTCAGAATGAAGCCTGTTCACTTGCTCGCTGCTCAGTTCTCCGGTGCCAGAAGCAATAAGCTACAGCAGGCATTAAAATCCACACAAGCAATTTTCACATGTGCTGTACGGAAAGATTGCACTAGTGTTGTAGAATCACAGAATCATAGAATAGTTTAGGTTGGAAGGGATCTTAAAGATCATCTAGTTCCAACCCTCTGCCATGGGCAAGGACACCTCCCGCTAGACCTGGTTGCTCAAAGCCCCATCCAACCTGGCCTTGAACGCTTCCAGGGATGGCACACTCACAACTTCCCTGGGCAACCTGTTCTACCCTCAGAGTGAAAAATTTCTTGCTAACGTCTAATCTGAAGCTACCTTCTTCCCGTTTGAAGCCCTTACACACTACACGCCCTCATAAAAAGTCCCTCTCCAGATTCCTTGCAGGCCCCCTTCAGATAATGGGAAGCTGTCGTAAGGTCTCCCTGAGGCCTTCTCTTCCCCAGGCTGAACAACCCCAACCCTCTCAGCCTGTCTTCACAGGAGATGTGCTCTAACCCTCTGATCCAACAGGTCCATGTCCGTCCGACGTTGCGGGCTCCAGAGCTGGACACAGTCCTCCAGGTGGGGTCTCAGGAGAGCAGAGCAGAGGGGCAGAATCCCCTCCCTCCACCTGCTGGCCACACTGCTTTTGATGCAGCCCAGGATACGGCCGCCCTTCTGAGCTGTGAGTGCACATTGTCAGCTCATGGTGAGCTTCTCATCAACCAACACCCCAATGTCCCTCTCCTCAGGGCTGCTCTCAATCCATCCTCCACCCAGCCTGCATTTGTGCATGACATTGCCCTGACCCACCTGCAGGTCCGTGCACTTGAACTTGTTGAACTTCATGAGGTTCACACCGCCCCACCTCTCTAGCCTGTCCAGGTCCCTCTGGATGGCATCCCTTCCCTCCAGTGTGTCAACCACTCCGCACAGTTTGGTGTTGCTGGCAAACTTGCTGAGGGTGCACTCAATCCCAACATCCATGTCACCAACAAAGATGTTAAACAGCACTGGTCCCAGTACAGACCTGTGCGGAAAACAACTCATCACTGCCTGTCTCTTAGATATGGAGCCATTGACTGCAACTCTTTGGGTGCAAGTGTCCAGGCAGTTCCTCATACACTGGGTGGTCCATTGATCAAACCCATGTCTCTGCAATTTAGAGACCACGGTGTCATGTGAGGCACTGTCAAATGCCTTGCAAGAGTTCAGGCAGGTGATATCTAGTTCTCCCAAGGTAGTTCTCAAACAATTACAGAAGCCATGTACCTGTCTTAACAGACTTTCAAATTTCAAATATTATTATTGCATATCAATAGGAATGATATGCTGAATATGATTTATGGGAGGTGGCACTGCTTTCAGCAAAATGATATGGATGAATAGCCTTAGATCATAAACTCTCCGGGAATTTGTGCAGGTACATCACAGGTAGGATATAACTGATCAGTAAAAAATAAGTAAATCTAGTTGCAACATTTTCAAAACACATTTTTGTGAAAACATCCGGATTGTCTGAGTTGAAATGTATGAAAGACACTGACTGAGCTCTACGGAGTTTTTGTTCGGAAGGTTTTATAGCATCCCAGGTCAGACAGTTATTTCAGGTGAGAGAGGATGAATTGAAAATCTGAATATTTTATCCAGAAATTGATATTTCAATGCATTTTTACATGTGAAAATGCTTTAAGTTTTGGGTTTTCTCCAGTGCAGAACAGAAACTAATTAAAGAAGCTTGTCTGTTATAGTGGAATTGCATTGTCATCTTTCTCCAACTCTAATAATTTTATTATTTTCCAGAGGATAACAAAACTGGACTCAAAATATTTGTTCGGCTGATAGTACTTTTTAGATCCTTTTTCATCAGAGGATCTCAAGTGTAATTAATTAAGCCTTGCAATATTCCCACCATGAACATCATGCCTACATACTACAGAAAACACAACTCTCGTGGTTTGGCCTCAGCCGGCACAAAGAACCACCTAACCCCTCACAGCAGTGAGGGAAAATCGGAACAAAAAAGGCAAAACTTGGGGGTTGAGATAAAGGCAATTTAACAGAACAGCAAAGGAAATAGGTAAACAACACCACTAACACTGACAGAGGAATGTACAAATAGGGTTACCTTACCGTCACACCAACCGGACCCAGGAAGCCCCATCCCTCCCCCACTTCCCTGGCCAGCTCCCCCTAAAGACTGGGCATGTTATCACATGGTGTGGAATACCTGTGCCATGACAGAAATTAACCCTGTCCCCGCTGGAACCAGGACAATAGCACAGAGATTAAATAATTTCCCACTGTCAAACCAATAGCCAGTTGTGGAAATCGTATCTCTTGACTCCCGTTCCTTTTGCCTGAACATAATGATTCTGTCAAGTCGTGGGACCTAATGACTATCATTAAACCAATCCAAAATATTAATGTCCGCAAAAAGAGAAGTCACACTGTAGGTCTCAGAGGAGACAAAAGCTAAAAAGAACCTGTATTTAGTAAGTGACTTGCTATCTGTCAACAAGGAAAGTTAAAAAAAAAAAAATTTATTTTCTTTTTCAAAAAATGAACTATTTCAGTATTATTGTCATCAAGCAATGCACCATTTATTTATTAAATAAGAGACCACTATTACATCTGAAATGTGGACTAATTATTCTAAAAGCATTAATGAATTTGTTAAGAACTCTTCGGTAATAATGTAGTCTCTTCATTGCTACCATGGTAAGATTTACTTCACATAACCATAATCTGCTTACTGATACCACCTCCTTTTAGTTAATTTCAGGAAAACATTTTATAAGTGCTCTAGGCTGAAAGGGATGATAAATAATTTTTAGACTAAAAGTTGAAGTGGATTGATTAGGAGCAATTTTTTATGTTTTACACAATAAAAAGATGAACTACATGGTTCATGGAGCCAATTTGCAGAGCAACCTCTTCTCTCTAATTGCTGCTAGACTAATGTAGAAGCACACTCCTAGGAAGTAGAGAAATCCATTTACCCAATCATGTCATTTAAGTAGTGAACACAAGTAGTGGATTTTTCCATTACCTTTCATATTAGCCTTGCTACATTCCACCTGTGACCCTCATTTTAAGAGTGCAATGCTCTTTTATATAATTTTGTAACCACAATAAAGGTCCACTTCAAAATTTTTCAGAGTAGACTAAGGACATTTTAAAAAAAACCCCATAATTAGGGACATAACCAATCTCACTAATTCCTGGTAATGTATTGTAAAACCAAATTATTTGCTAAAAGGTCTAATAAATTCCCATCTTCAGGAGTAGCAAAGAACATTTCCTCTCTTTTCTCTGGCACAAGAATCTAGTGACTATTCTCTTCTGACTACTTAATCTGAGGTTGTCCCAGCTACTACAAAATTTATTTTAAGAATTGCTTGGTGGTTTTCAAACAGGAAATGGACAGACTCCTATTTAAATCAAGAGAGGAATTTTTTTTTTTTAGTACTGGTGACATGAAAATAAGTAATATATTGTTGTTGGAGAGAAAAACGGCATGTCTTTAGCTCCACCCATTATAGCAAGTCAGAATACACAGAATAATTAGCTTTATGTTCCAGGTGTCTCCTCTAAGGACCATTTCTATTAATTGCATTAAAAAGAATAACATAAGTAAAAACAACCCTGGGAGCAGATGTTGATTCTGTGCAACACTTCTAAGTTTCTTTACTGAAATCAGAACATGTTTTAAAAGTTATTTTCATAAATACCTAGTAAGAAAATGCAAAGACGTTTGAAGAAAATATTATGCATTATTTCAGAACAAAAGCAAACACCAAGGCAGTATCAGGTTATAGAGAGCTTCCTAATAGACTGAAATACTTTTATACAGTGTTTTCTGATCTTCAGATGGAATGTATTTAGTAGGTGTGAGGTCTTGCCACACTGTTGCCCCAAAATATTTTCTATGTCATAGCAAGACTAAATTAAAGGAATGATTCAGGAATAACTGCTCTAATTCTGTGTTACACACACAGAGCCTCCCAAAATCTGAAAAACTATTGCAGCTTCTGCTGCAGAATACAGAAGATCTGTACAGAGAAAACAGAACTGGAAATGTCAGCTTACTTTTTTTTTTAACGACAGCAGCTCTACTTGTAACATGTTAATACAACTAATACCATTCTCATTGCTTAATGCTTTTCTTTAAAACTTAATTGGAGAAACCTGACACTTCCTGAAACCTGTATTAACTACATTAACCGCAGTAACTCAAAACAAATGTTAAATATCTGCTACTTGTCTAAATACTGATTTGAATGTATTATTTAGATACCATAACAGCAAGGCTAGCACAGATACATCCATGTTGTAGTATTTACTAGTTTTCAGCAGTATCTAGGGTTTTAAAACAGGCCTCACAATGGCCTGGTTGGGATGCCTGGGAAAATAAATATATTTTTTACAAAAGCACATTTTCTTGACAATATTGCACATACTGGTAAAGACAGGGCATAATGCTTTTAAAATAATTAGCATCTTGAAAAAGGGTCAGTAGTAACGGTCCGCCTGCTGCGTGCAGTGGTAATCCCACAACAGATATGGGATTTACTGAAGATTTAGATAAAATGAGCTACGTAACTCAATCTTCAAAAGAATATGACTTCTCCAAACCACACACGGTTCATGACCTATTCCAGGGAAACCAAAGAACAAATGAAAAATGGGCTATGATGTCCTATTCGAACAGCAGGAACTGAATTAGCACAGGTTGTTATAGGCAACATCTACAAGTTGGCACAGCTGCATGTTCAGCTCCACCACCTAGTAGTGAAGCGGGATCTGGAAAAGATGGGTATAATTTTCTGCCTGTGAATTCCTTCTAAAGGCCTTTATATTTTGCTCTTTCCTGAGACCCTTCCTAGCAAATGTTTGATATTGAGTGGGGAAAAATATGTCCTAAATTTTTGTTGATTTTATTTTTTTTCAAACTCTGCTATAGCAGCAAAATTTCACTGCCTTTCTTAGATTTAAAACTGATTTATATCAGTAAAACTGAGAAGGGAAGCAGGCAAACATATTTACTTAATATTAAGGTAAAAATCTTAAGCAAGAACAAACTGCTTTTAAGGTTCAAAAGAAATTCTGATAAGCAAGGTTTCAGACTTGCAGTGTGGATAATATAAGCACTTTGCCTACTGATTTTTTAAAACTATTTACTAAATAAGCAGCTTTTGCAAAATAAGATGTATGGTGTTTTAAAATTAGATTGTGATTCAAAAAAACTGGAAAATCCCATCTTCTAGTACTGAGGGTAGTCATCAGGAGTTAGCTTTTTTGTGGATTCAGTTCTGACTATCACAAAAGTCTCCCTTTCTGCTGCAGTGACCATATCTACTTCACTGTTTCTTCCTAATGTATTGCACAGCTTGCAGTCCCCAAGTTAAAACTACCCTAATAAGCTTGGTTTGTAACAGAGATGCCTGCTATATGTGAAGTGGTATGATTGGTGAGTGACAGGAGCTGCACCAGCAGAAGTCCCTGGCATGAACAGGACTCCACCGGCAAAACTGCATTGACAATTGCAAGTGGTAGATGCAGAAAGAAGTATACAGCTGTGGATAAACAAAGATGGCACATTTGTAGATCATAGTCCACTTTTGTTAGGATAAAAGCAAGCCTTTGAGGTAAGCCCACTTTTCCACCCCTAGGACAGTTTTACGAATACCTGAAGCATTGATACTGTTCAATAGAAAAGCACTCTGTGTTTTAATCTTCAAAAATTTTACAGCTGCTTATAATTTCACAGTCATAGGAAAATATATTTGAAGGGATGCACCTCTATTCTGTAGCTCTAAGCCACACAGCCACGTTCAAGGCTTTCCCAACTAATCTGGTCTAATCTGTTCCTAAAAGCTTCCTGGTCATGGAGCTCACCAACTCCCCGTGTTCATAATAGATTTATTTGAGGTCTCTGCAGATACTACCTTTAAGAATATTTTCCTCCTGTCTAATCTGAATCTTTTCTGCAGTAGTTTAAGCCTGCTATTTCTTGTCCTACTGCAGACACAGAGAACGGGTTAATTTTTTTTGGTGTGTAATAACCTTACATAAAAATCTTACATGTACTTGAAGACTATCACGTTTCCCAATCCTCCCTCCAATCTTATTTCACATAAACAATTTCTTTCAACCCATCCTTACCACACATGTTTTCTCTACCGACAATAATTCTTGCTGTTTTGCTGGATTTTTCCTGTTTGGTTCACATCCTCTCTGAAGCATAGTTCCTCAATCTGCATGGAGTAAACCTACAGACTTAGCAGTGCTGACCAGAGAATTACTTCATGCCTTGCTCTGTTTTGGGCTGGGATGTGGTTACCTTTCTTCATAGCCCCTCGTACGGTGCTATGTTTTGGATTTGTGACCAAACCTGTGCAGACAACACAGGAAGGTTTTAGTTATTGCTGAGCCGTGTCAGGGTCTTCTCTGTTTCTCCAGGTGGCCCACCAGCACGCAGGCTCGGGGTGCACAAGAGCCTGGGAGGGGATACAGCCAGGACAGCTGACCCCAGCTGACCAGGGGGCTATCCCATGCCATTATTTCTAAAACATCTTTCAAGTCACTGCCTAAATAGTACATTTTTTCTGGCATCCTCTTCTCAGAAATTACTTAGCCGTTTCTACTAAAATTTCTCTGAGTTTAACCTGGGGTTAAACTAGGATGATGCTTGAATGTTTTAAGTATGATTCAAAATGACCTTGGCAAATTGGATATATATTTTAAAAACAACCAACAATGAAATTCAGTTGGAACAAGCGCAAGGTATTACACTGGAGGAGCAGCAACAAACTGCTCAAAGTAAGTACGGACAGTAACTGGTCAGGCAGCAGCTCTTCAGGAAGGGAGTTATGGGGTGTAGCGGACCAAATAGCAGGTGAGCGTCAGCCTCTTGTGACTGTGAAAAGAGCAGAAGTTGCTGACAGGGAAATATGAAAAGGGTTAAAACCTGAAACACACATGTGGTGGGCTAAGCCCAGTGGGCAGCTGAGCCCCACACGGCTGCTCGTTCCCCCTCCACCAGTGGGATGAGGGAGACGATCAAAGGGTAAAAGAGAAAAACCTGCAGTTGAGATAATAGCCTAGTAGGTAAAGCAAAAGCCATACACGCAAGCGATGGTGTTCAGCCATCTCCAGGGTGGCAGGGCTCCATTGCGTGTAATGGTTACTTGGGAACGCAGATGTAACTCCAAATGTCCCCTTTTCCTCCTTCTTTCCCCCAAACTTTATTGCTGAGCACCACGCCGTGTGGCACAGGATAGCCCCCTGGTCAGCTGGGGTCAGCTGTCCTGGCTGTATCCCCTCCCAGGCTCTTGTGCACCCCAAGCCTGCGTGCTGGTGGGCCACCTGGAGAAACAGAGAAGACCCTGACACGGCTCAGCAATAACTAAAACCTTCCTGTGTTGTCTGCACAGGTTTGGTCACAAATCCAAAACATAGCACCGTACGAGGGGCTATGAAGAAAGGTAACCACGTCCCAGCCCAAAACAGAGCAAGGCATGAAGTAATTCTCTGGTCAGCACTGCTAAGTCTGTAGGTTTACCCCGTGCAGACTGACATGCTTTAGCGGTGGACTTGGTAGCATTGGGTCAACGGTTGGGCTCGATTTTCTTGAGGGTCTGTTCCAACCAAAGTGATTCTATGATTCTAAGTAAAACATTGTTTTATGTTTTGTACTATGATATACTTAGAATGTCCAAATGAGAGCAGGACCAACAATATTAGACACTTTAGTTAATAAATATGTGATTTTAAAAAATAATACAAATCCTAATGGATTTATAGTTGAATTAAACAGAACATAAAGAATAGGAGAAAAAGAGTATGTGCAGTATACGCAACAGGAAAGTGAGAAAACGGAAGACAGGATTAAACTATTGGTAAGGCTTCTGTGTGATTGAGATGCTTGTTCTTAGTAGTATAACTATTTCTGTATATTTAGTTCTCTAACCTAATGAAAGTTTTCCTTAGAATGACTCTATCTACCCTCACTGAAGTTAACATTTGTGAAAAAAATACTCCAAATGAATGTTATTACTACCATTTCATGTAGCATTGCTATGAATGCCAAACAATTAATAATTCATATTATGTTGACAAATCAAATCCTACTTACAAATATTTACTTAGGTTTTTTTAATTAGTTGGTTTTCATGCTTAGACAGATTAACTTGTGTGGAGGTTTTTGCTTGTTGTTGGGTGTTTTGGGGTTGTTTTTAACTTTTAAGAAATACTACTGATATGGGGCTTATGGCATTAACTGTATTTCTCTTAGTGACTGTAAGCATATCAGATTTTTTAAAACAGATTATCCTGAATAAGGCCTGTGTTGTAACAGAAAGGGACAGCAATGCCAGAAAGCTAGGAATACATCTTATATCAACAAAATATTTGTTATTTGAATATGTTTTGCAGTCCCTGTATCAGAGGTGGTATACAATAATTCTATTTTTAGCCAATATTTTATATTTACCAAACCTTCTGGTGTAGGTGTGGTTCAATTATTGCATTTTCTTTGTTTCCACCAGGGACTGTTAAGTACTAAGGTACAATCTTTAGTGAGGGGGTCCACAAATCTGATACTGCTGAAAGAATTAGGGAGGTAGCAAGACACACTTCCATGCTACCCTCAGCACTCAGTATTAGACATTTCCAGTGACAAAATACTGAATTACATGGTTGTTGATATCAACTCTTACAGGTTTCCTGTATTTTTGCTTACAGAAAAAAGGTTTATTAAAAATTTCATGTAGTTGTTCTAGTACTCCAACATAAGTTAACATTCAAATTCTTGCATGAGTTTTATTTTGTTTAAAAATGTTTTTCTACACATTAGAGGTGTGGAAAAATCATGTTTTATGTTTACCATATTGTTTATGTATTTTTAATAATGTATTCTGACAACTCATTAGGAGACATGGGTGGAAAATTCTCATTTAAAGTACAATGGTTGTTAAGCAACTTTAAAATTTAACTAGAAGACTTTGCTGCATTTCATTACGAGGTTATTTTATAATTACTCAGCAGGTCCTAGGTATTTACTAATGCAGAAGTGACAGTACATGATACTGCCGAATTATAACTGCACAGCTGGAGAAGATACTTAGAAAAATAAAGAACAAATAAATGCATTATTTAAAAAGCACCAGGGGAAAACTCAGCATTGAGCATCCTTCCCCCCACCCTTCGCTATTGTAAATAATGCTACAAAATTCCGTGTGGTTGTCTGTCTACTAACGACTTAAGGAGATGACCAAATAGAACTTTTTTTCTGCATCTTACAAGAATTGGGATATTAGTACCCAGAAGAAAGCTATGCTTCTAACCAATGCAGAGATGGGCAAACAGCTACAATTGGCTGTGGCTAAATTCACTGTGTTGAATTTAGTGCAGTGACTCAACAGGATGGGATAGAATTGGGTTCAAAATATGCTGAGACACACTACTATTTTTTCCTTCAGAAAAAAAACCCACCCAAACTTACAATTCCCCTTGCTTGAGTAATACCTGCATTGCGCACCCTCTCAAATTCTCCCAGGAAAAAATGAATTTATCATCATCGTCATTCAAGACTGTTTAAAGAATACAGCAATATGTTACTACCTCTCAGAGTCATAAAGAGATTATTATGCAGATGTTATTTGTGCACTCAGTCACAGAAATACAGTTTATATTTTAACACTTCCAGACATAAGAAATTAAAGTTCAGTGGAATACTTATGAGAAAATAATGATTGGCTGTGCCTTCCTTTCTGACTAGGAAAATTCCAACAGGAAACACAGATACTGAAGCCCATCAAACTGAGCAATTTGTTCCAATTATTTTGCGTCTCTTCACTGATATCTTTAATCAGTATAAATATGTATGTTTTTTTATTTTAACTTCTCCTGTGGTTGAATTGGGCTTTCTGTAATCACTTACTCTTTTCAATGTCCTGGACAGCTTTGAATTTCCCTTTTCCCCGCTCCTCCTTTGTTTATTATTCTTTACTGCTCCTAACAGAGCCACTGTTTGATTCGTGGAAGAAAACAGGAGATACAGTAAGATTTTTCTCATTGTGATATTGAATTCAATGCCTTAGCTTCCTTCCCTTTTACTCTTTGTTTGGCCTCTTCCTATATTTTTATCCTGTTTTCCTCCTGCTGCTTCCAGAAGATGCCTGTTGCTATTCATCAGCAGAACTGCGGCCGTAGCTGGGGTTTCACACGCAGTAAACCAGCAGAGGCAGCTCTTCACGACCCTCCCTCTGCTTCTCTCCACCCCTCCACCATTTTCTCATTTGGACCTCAGGGAACTGATTCAGGCTAAAATCCAACCCAGCCACTAAAGAGAGTTTTTAACCCAGCACAAAGAAGATGGTGTGCAGGGGCAGGAAAGGTCGAATGGCTTCTTTTAATGGCCAAGCTGGCCCAGTCTAAAGTAAATGCAGAACTACTGTACGAAATTATCAGGTCCTTAATTTTTTCAGTCAGCCAAACTTCTCATAAATCTTAAGGTGCAATATGGGTGCTACTTTATTAACCGGGGCTATCACACAGCTTCTGCAAACTGGCACAAGTTATACCACTTTAAGCATCTTTTATGCCAATAACACAACGTCCAACACCGCCAGTCTGTGTCAATTGTACCACGAGCAATGTAGTTGTGCTGAGCGCATCCCTCATGAAAAACACACAAATTCCCCTTCTGTGCCTGAAAGTTACCAGGTTACTCCGGACTCATGAATGGTTTGCGGGCTTCTTCTGCAGAACAAGCATGCAAGTTTTTACTTCCAACCATACGCTGAGTAAGACAGTGCTGTCAAAAAAAACCCCACAGCAGCCTTAAGTTTTGACACACAAACTTGTGTATATGTGCTATAGGGAAAACTAAGGAGTACTTCTTGTAGACAAGTTCTGCTATGAGAGGGTCCAGTAGAAATTTTGCTACCGATTGCTCTGTGCACACCATTAGCACATCAAATACACCATATGTGTAAAGAATATTGCTCCCTTGCCTAGAACAGCAACCTTAGTTTATGCATATTTTTCTACAGAAACCAAATTAAATTAAAGCCAGCAAATTATGTTTGTATTTTAATGTTGCTTTATTTAATCTTTTTCTTTTTTTTCTCTACTTGAGTTAGGAAACATCTTGCTAAAATACACTTCCTTTAAGATACCTGACTCTCACCATCCTCCACCTCTTCTTTTTCCACTAACAATGAAGTCAGAAACGCAGACATACAATTTCCCAACACCAGACCAACAAAAAATCTTAGCTGACAAAATGCTAGAACGTGCCTCCATTGTGATAAAAATCTGGTTTACTTACTTCCACCACGGAACATCTTTCTTAAACTCGTAAATCCTTGGTACAATATGATATGAACAAACTCACTATATTTCTCTGGAAGATCTAAAGAGGCAAATTACACTAAAGACATAATACTGGGGTTTTAGATTCAAAACTACTGATTTCACAAAATAAGGAGTCTTCATAAATAATGCTGAACTGCGCATTTAAACTAGTTTGTTAAGATTATCAAAACAACTTTTTTTTCTTACCACATATTTTCATGTCTCTGCAGCTGACAAAAAAACATTTTTACAGAAGGCTTCCCTCTACAAAGAAGCGGCAACAGAGGCTGTAATAATATTTAATTCCTATCTACAGGACAGTGGCTTTGTAAGAGCTCCATCAATATATAGGATACTGTTGAAGTATATCACAGTCTGTGCCACAAGAATAGATTACTATTAGAAAAATATATTAAAAATGGATAAACACATAGCCATACTGCATTTTGTACATTTGCCTCTGTCTAGGCAGACTGATCAACTTTACTTACATATGGATAAGTAGTACTTAGCTGCGAGTATTCACAGTTATTTCACTTTTTAATTTTTGTACATGTATCTAGGGCCTAATTTAGGGCCTAATTTACTGGTTATCATAAAGACTGCTACAAAGAGATCATTAGATCAAACTAATTCTTAGTTCTGTTCTTTGAATTGCAGAAGTGGGAGAACGGTCACTGAATCAGGAGTCTTAAATGCAATTGGGAAAATAATAGTCACCTGACTGGTATTACCTGACAAAAGAAAACCACAGAAACATTTTTTTGTGTGTGTGTCTAATGATTAGTCACCTACCATCACCAATACTAGAGACAGTAGATATAATGTTTTGCTGGAGACAGGATTATTTCACATCATTGTCTCTTACTTTACATTAAATAAGACTATAGCCTATATTCTACAATGCTAGTATTAGAAAATAATAAGGTCATAAACAAAAGGTAATGTAGCCATGAAAAAACATCATGTGGCATCAACCGCGTGTCCTTTTATAAGTAACAACAGACCCTATAGGTAAGACACCTGCTTTTCTCGTATTTTGGCTTTGCCTGCACTATCAAATGTGATTGCTTATAGTATTTAAGAGCTAATGCCTGTCAGCTTTGTATTTGACCACTTGTGAAACAAAAAGTAAAACTTATTTCAGTGTTCTTGCATACTTTAACATGTATTTTAAAGCGGTACAGCATTTATTTTGTATAGGCCCTTGCTGCACATGTGTTTGGCAGCATAGTCTTGGCAGCTCAAGGGTATTTCTCATCAATATTTGCATTTGAGTAAACAATCATGTTTTTTCATAAAAATGTATCTATTGAATGATTATGTGAATGTTTTAAATTACAAGTAGATCCTTGTTTACACTATGTGTTTAATGGTATTTTCTAGCTTGGAGAAACTGTATGAGGGCAATTACACTAATAGCTGCTACCAGGGGGTAAATTAACTAAGCATGTGCTTAGGTAGCCAGCAGCTTGGAGCTGCTAAGTCTGTTTTTCTTTACAATAAATGCCAGACTTGTGGTTTAATAGCAATAATGCTTGTCCATATTTTATATATAGTACACATCTGTTAAATGATGATTGTATTGTAATTGTAAATATTAAAAGAAATTGTCTTAAATGCTGAAAAGTCAGTTGTGAATATTTAACTCGTAATTACATTTATTTCCTAAAAGCTGCTAGTGGAATAGAACATTTCCCCTTAATTACTGTAAATCACACTCTTTTCCATCACAGATTCTTTTAACATATGCATATTTTCGCCTTAGAAATTTAAGATTTTTTTTTTTAAATTCAAAGGAATGCTTTGTGAAGCCTGTGATCCTGACAGTACTTTAAATGTGAGATCACATGGTGCAGTTAATGTTACCATTGCCTCATACTTGTCCTGTAATTATCAACATTATTAAAGGAAGCCCTTGACCCTTTATGCAGCAATAATTACCTGCTTTTTTTCTCCTCCTCTATGGCAAAGATTGGCATCCAAGGACAAAATTCGAAATTACCAAAGGTGCAAACACAAAGAAGTTGCTTATCATGTCAGGGTGGTCTATACCAGCCAAGTTAACTGAACAGGCTCTCTGCACACTCTGTGCAAGGAGTTAAGTGCTTCTAAAAAGGCTAAATGGCTGGGCAGGAAGATGCTCATTTAACCAGTAAAAAGCAGCAAGTACTAAATGTCTCCCAGCTCCCACCTCCACCTACAGATAACAGATAAGCTCTGCTTAACAGAGCTGAAAATTAGATGCTTTTAGCCACTTAGATTGAAATTCCTACTGCTCTTTCAGTAGCTACAGAATTGAGGCAAATTTCCTCTTCTTTGCCACAATGACCTTGCGAGGGCTCCCTCAGGAAATAGGGAAATACCCTTGTCCTGAAAAGCTGCTATCTCGAAGTCCTTCTATGAACATCTCTCTCAGTCCATCCAACTCCATTCACCTCTGATTCATGCTGTATTACCAGGCTGTATTACAGATACAGATGATATTTGGGAAGCCTGTATTTTGCCCTTTTTCACGTTAGCAGAACTTTGTTGAAATCAGTGACAGTTTTATCGTTGGAAACAATGTAAAAGTTAGATTTTTTGGTATTCATCTGCCACAAAACAATAGGATGTATATTGCCATTGCTTTTTACATAGTCTTGTCTCGTCAAACAAGTTTTGTTCTTCCACCATCCACACTACCAATATAGGAAAAGGTATTCAATTATTTTAAAGCCAGCATCAACTGTGATTTGTATTACAATATGAAACCTGTGGTATGGCACTTCTCCTAAAAAACATACAGCTTACATCAGCAATACAGACACCAAAAGAAGCAGGTGATCCACAAGCAGATACCAGGAAAAGCCCTGTGGGACCTGCCACTCATAAACAAGAAGGAACTAAAGTTGGAAAGGTTGCGGGCAGTCCTGGCTGCAGCAAACTTGACATTATGTTGTTTTAAACTCTCGGAGAACTGTACAGGTTAAATAACACACCTCTGAGCTTCAGGATATCTGACTGCAGCTCATTTAAGGATCTACTTGGCTCCAATGGGAAACTGCCCAGGTAGGCAGAAAAGCCCAGGGCAGTGGGTTGCTTTTCTAGCTAGTTTTTGGGATAACTTCTTTGAAGCACACAAACACTGGACAGTGCAGAAAAACAAGCTGGTGGAGCAGGATGCCAGCACAGATGGGCAAGCAACCCCTGGCTGAGCTAAAATAGGAAAAAGGGAGTACACAGAGGGAATTTTAGGAAGAATATAGGGACACAGGTCAAGCATACAGGGATGAGAAGCTCAGCAAACGGGGCTTCTGTAAGCACATCAGGAGCAGAAGGAAGACTGAGGAAAATGAGGTTCATTGTTGACTGAGAGGTGGGACTTACTGCCAAAGGACACGGGAGATTCAATCCATTTTTTTGCCTTGGTCCTCACTAGTTAAAGTCTACTTTCTAGCCTCCCATTTCCCCAGGCCTACTAACAGGGTCTGCAGGAAGGCAGTACAACCCACGTTGGGCGACAGGACAGGGAGCGCAGTAATCCTGCCCAGCAGACTATTACACACGGAGGGTTCAGTGACCCACGTCATGGTTAACCTGAGCAGACGTCACATGGCCTTCAGGCTGTGTTGGGCTGCGCAACATCCTGGGACCCAGGACAAGCTGAGGCGACACATGGTCCCAGGGAGCTCCTATGTGGTATCAGAGATGATGCCACCTGCGTGGCCTTGCCTTTATCCAGAAGTGTTAGATCTAATAACTAGCATTTTAAATGGTACGTTACAGAGCCTGAGCCTCGTTCTTACTGAGATCATACATACCAGCACCTCTTGGGGAAAACAGAGTACTTCACCATGCAGACACATACATCTCTCCATGGGACCAGACAGAGTGCTGCAGAGGGTGCTGGCTCATGTCACCACAAGGCCACTCTCTATGATGCTGCAAAGGTCACGGCAGTCAGTGGGTTCCTGATGACTGGAAAAAGGCAAGTGTCACACCCATCTTCAGGGAGGAGGATCCAGGAAACTAACAACCAGGCAGCTTGACTTCAGAGGTTAGAGCAGCTCCTCCCTGAATCCATACCTAACTAAGCACAACAAGGAGATGGTGATTGGGAACCGCCAGCATGGGTCTACCAGCGGCAAGTCACGTTTGCCCAACCTGATTCCCTCTAGGAAGAGGTTTCTCATAGTATAAATAAGGGGCAAGGGGGTGGGGGAAGAATCGCAGAATAGTTTAGGTTGAAAGGAATTTAAGGATCATCTAGTTCCAACCGCCNCCTCTCAGCCTGTCTTCACAGGAGATGTGCTCTAACCCTCTGATCCAACAGGTCCATGTCCATCTGACGTTGCGGGCTCCAGAGCTGGACACAGTCCTCCAGGTGGGGTCTCAGGAGAGCAGAGCAGAGGGGCAGAATCCCCTCCCTCCACCTGCTGGCCACACTGCTTTTGATGCAGCCCAGGATACGGCTGCCCTTCTGAGCTGTGAGTGCACATTGCCAGCTCATGGTGAGCTTCTCATCAACCAACACCCCAATGTCCCTCTCCTCAGGGCTGCTCTCAATCCATCCTCCACCCAGCCTGCATTTGTGCATGACATTGCCCTGACCCACCTGCAGGTCCGTGCACTTGAACTTGTTGAACTTCATGAGGTTCACACCGCCCCACCTCGCTAGCCTGTCCAGGTCCCTCTGGATGGCATCCCTTCCCTCCAGTGTGTCAACCACTCCGCACAGTTTGGTGTTGCTGGCAAACTTGCTGAGGGTGCACTCAATCCCAGCATCCATGTCACCAACAAAGATGTTAAACAGCACTGGTCCCAGTACAGACCTGTGCGGAAAACAACTCATCACTGCCTGTCTCTTAGATATGGAGCCATTGACTGCAACTCTTTGGGTGCAAGTGTCCAGGCAGTTCCTCATACACTGGGTGGTCCATTGATCAAATCCATGTCTCTGCAATTTAGAGACCAGGATGTGATGTGGGACAATGTCAAATGCTACCAGGCATGGCAGAGAAGGTCAGGGAAAAGAAAAGGAAAGAAAGCAGTCAGTGCTAGAGAACCAGTACCATGTGGGCTGGAAACATGGACTGATAGAAACCTCCTTAAGTTCAACAAAGGCCCATGCAAAGTCCTTCATCTTTGCAGAAATAACCCCATGCATCAGTATGTGGTGGGGGCCAATTTTTAGAAAGCTTTACAGAGTAAGACCTGTGTGCCCTGATGAACAGGTTGAACCTAAGTCAGTAGTGTGACCTTGCAGTGGCAATGACAAGCCACATGCAAGGCAGGTGTAGAGCAGCAAGCAGGTCCGAGAAAGCGAGACACCTTCTGCTTTCAGCACTTGTGAGACTGCCTGAGGAGTATCGTGTCCTATTTAGAGTTCCCTATCCCAAGAAAGCCACTGATATAGTGAAGCAGGTGACCAGCAGATGGCTGCCAAGGTGGTCAGGGGGCTGGAGCACATGCCATTCACTGCAGAGGACAAGACCTTGAGGGAAGGCTAAGAATCAGATGCAGGACAAATTCTGACAGCAACACACTGCAATTTCACGCTGTTAAAAGCCCAGTGTAAATAGGGAAAAAAATGCTTAAGTGTCGTGGTTTAGGCTGGGCTGGCCACTAAACAATCAAAGAAGAGAACAGGGAGAGACACTTAGGGGTTGGAAAGAAAACTAAAACTACTTTAATGAAATGTTAATAATAAAAAAATAATATTGCTAAGAAAATAATGAAATTTATACAAACTGGCCACTGAACTAACAAGAACAGTGCAACAAAAACAGAGCTCCCAGGATGATGATTGCATCACCAGCAGGCACTGAGAAAGTCCCAGACTGGACTTACTGATGGACGGGAACTGGATTCCAGATCTGGACTCAGGAACGCAGGGATCGGGATCAAAGGCAGACAGGCAGAGTCCTGCTTGGACATCTGCCACTGAAGAAAGAGGACTGACCTTTTGGTCCCTCAGCTTTTACACTGAGCATGATGCAGATGGGATGGAATACCCTGTGGGTCAGTTTTGGGTCACCTGTCCTGACCACTCCTCCCCGCAGGTGGGACCCCTCTGTGCTTTTCCGCTTCCAACCCTCCAATGGGGCCAATAGCAAAGTTGTTTGACCTTGGGCGTTATAGCAGTTAAGTCTAAGCAAGATCCTCTCTGCATCCCATGCCTGGGCATCAGCTATAAGCACTGGTCTTATCTCTGCTAGAATTAGATACTATCTGAAAAATATGCCATTAATTTCAGAGAGTGCAGTTATTTAAGAGACTTAACTGAAAAGTAGAATTACTGAAAAGAAAATTGCTTCTGTGTTACCTCAAACCAGGACATTAAGGAAAGCTTAAGAAGTGACACACTGATAGAAAAGTACACTACACACACATTTAGATGAGAAGCTGATTTGTGGGAAAATTCTGCCTCTTCTGTTGAATTAAAAAGAGTTGCAATGTCAGGCTACCCTAAACATCTCATTTGCTGCCATTACTGTCAGCATTCTGTTCCTTCTAGGACCATAATGCAGAGAATTGGATCTGAAATGTGAGGTAGTATTTACATTTTAGAGTCCTTTTTGCCCTTTCCTCCCTGGTAAACATATTTATGTTTGCTTGCCAGAGATAATTGGTAAGTACTGTATTATAAATCACTCTTCCCTCCCTATTAACGAAAAGCTTGAAATTATTACTATTTTATTCTAAACAGAAACGCTTGCATTATTATAGCAAGACACTAAGAAATAGGGCTTTATATTTAGAACCAAATGTTATGTTTACTGTTCTATCTAATAATGTTCCATACTCAGCTACTATGAAAATTTCTCCTACTGATATGGGCTGAAATAATTATTCCAGTGTGAAGTCACAGTATTGCAGCAGTACAGCACAGCCTTTAATCCCTTAACATTCCTAACTTACACTTTAACGCGACATTATTTCAACTAGCTGTCGCTTCCGTAGGTCACCACCTTCATTCAACAAGAAGGAAGTTGCTGGGTTATAATGACATGCACAGTTGTGGCCAAAGTAGTATCAGTAGGATTAGGCTAGTCCTCAAGCTGTTCTTGCCAGCGTAGTTTATTTGGAAACCTGCCACATTCTTCAGTCCAGCCACTGCCTTGTTCTACAGTTTGAGAGTGAGTACCTTTAAAGGAAGTAGGGAGCAACAGAATTTCTGAGGACTTTCTTTTTTCTACTGCCTTGCCTTGGTGACAGCTTTTAAATAGGATATTCTGATGCAGGTAGCTGGCACTGCCATGGCAAATTTATTGTTTTTGCTTTCTTTAGCAACTGAAAGAAAGGCAGGAAGAGCAAACTTTCATCATTAATACAACATCCAAATCACTGTAGGTTCCATACTTTGTAAAACAGAGTTAGTTGTAAGTTTCCATTGTGATCAGCAATGAAAAAAATGCCGTTTATTTTTCCCATTACTATGAAAACATTCCTGAAGAACACAGCTTCTGAAACTACACACAGTCAGATACACTGGAGGCGCAGAAGTCTACTTAGCAGCTGAAAACACATTAGCAAGAAAAAGTGATTTTGTAAAATACCATGGAGAGGACAGAAAGAACAGGAACTGGTTTCTGCTAGAAGGCTATGTGAAACTCCTGAGAGCAGCTGCCATGACAATTGCCTCATACAGGAATTTTGTTGCCCCCCCCAGCAGGAGTGTGGCCATACCTCTGCCCCACATCACTGCCATGCTCAGCGGGGGTTGCAGCCTGTTCTCTGAATTCAGCCTGTTAAGAACTCTGATTACATAAAGGACTGTGACATGCACCACTGCTTGGCACACTGAGACGATATACACACGCAGCACATACACGTAGCACAAAACTATTAAGACAAGCAATAGAGAAGTTGGTTCTGAGAGCAAATAAAGTGAACAGGCACGAACTGATCACTGGTACACACAGCCACATATGTCATTTTCTGTTTGACATACTGCTCTTAACTAAGAGTGCTTTCTCAAAGTCATTTTATTTCATTTCTTTTCTTGTCTAAACAACTATGTAGTACTTTTCATTATTTCTGAAAGCTTACCACACATATCTGGAATCATTACAAGCCAGAAAATTGCACTGAAATATCTACAGAGCAGTCAAGCTCTACACAATGAACAGTACTGAGATTTACCTTCTTGCTTGCGCTGGAGAACAGGCACAGTAGTAGCCTTCCAGGAAGAACATCCTGAAAAGGAAGACAAGGACAAGGGGTGGGAGGGGGAGAAGCAAAAGTCAGACAATGCAGTGCCTTTAAAGCAGGAGCAGGAGGGGCAAGGGGCGGGAGGAATGAAGACACATGAAGTTTTTAGCAGAGATGACTGAATCTTAACACAAATGCAGAAAAAGAAGGGCAGCTGCGACTTTATCAGCTCAAAGACAACACTTAATTTGATTGCTCACTTTGAGTGACATTCATTCTTCCAGAAAATCTGGATTATTTGTTTAGCTTGAATTTTAAGGACTCCTATCCTTTTACATGGTAAGGACAAAAGTTCAAAGGCAGTTTCCATAAAACTGCACTAAAGGTATACAGTCAGCTGTATTACCTTTTCAAGGATTACGTGAGATGAAGCTTGGTCAGTTTCCTGCTAACAAGCAATTTTTTCTGTAATTGTCACTAAAGATCCAGCGATGTAGATTCCACACAGGCAAAAGCTTTTGCTGGTACTGTTCTAAATGATGCACAATTCCCAACGGCCTCAGAAAATAAACCCAAAGATGATTCAGAGGGTTATGGTTTGCTCAGGTTCTCTTCAGAGTGGGAAGGGAAAGGGTAGGAAAGGAAGGAAAGGGAGACAGGAATGTACGCATTTCTAAACTGTACAAAATAAAACATAAAGAAGCTTGTGTCTTGAGCCTGAAAAAGCTCTAGATTCTCCCTCCTCTGCCCTCCTCCATTTTTACCTTACTTAGCAAATTCCTGCTAGTTTTCCTTAGGTCATTTGGAGTCTCAAAGGATGCTTCTCTATTGGGGATGGGGCAGTAAGGCAATACTGACAGTCTCTTACAACAATTCCCAATGATCTAATAGACATTGTTCAGAGAGAGAAAATGCTCTGAAAAAAAATGATACTCACAGTCCAATTCAAAAATCCCTCTCCTGGCTACCAACTCTACATTCTTTGCAAATACTATCAATCCTGCAGACTTCTCCTGTGGTTGGTCCTACACCCTGCTGGAATTTTAATTCTTCTAATTGTAGAGGAAAAAAAGCCAACAATAGGAGGGAAAAGGATGAGAAGAAAAGGAAGAACAAAAAACCCAATCAAATCACTTCTGATACTCTACACACTCAACAAGGTGTATATTTTTCTTTTAAACTGACTAAACAGCTTCCACCAAAGTTTAAATGAAAGCTTTAATATCAATGTTTTTATACACTCTAAGAGCAGAAACTAAAAAAAAAATCACTCAAAATTAAGACCAACATTAAATATACATATACAACAGGTTTGTAGAACAAGTATTTGACTACATTGTGAAAAAGCTGGACACATAATCATGAGAATGAATAAGGTGGCCTGTGGGTTCAAAACTATTAGCAATGATTAACATTAACATAACAAAAAATAGATTCCCCATAGGTTATAATTTTCTCTTAATAAAATATTTTAAAATATTTGGTGTTTTTAAAGTTTTTTTTTAAAAATACACAGCTTTTTATCTCATTTCTATATAGGGTGGCATTCCCCCCTCTCCCCCACATGAACATTTAGAATAAAATCTTTCATTTATGTACACTTCAGGTTCTTGCACACTGAATACCTATTCAAGTCTTTACGTTGGCATAGTCAAAAGTGACTGCATTTAAATCATAACTCTGTTTAAATTTACTCAACTGCTTTCCTCCAAGAAAAGACTGAGAGTCTCCCACAGCTACCTTTTAAAAATCAGGTAATTAATCATCCTTGAAAAAGTGTAATACACCCAAGATGATTTGTTCGTTGTTACCCATTTCCTGAAAAATTCTGCTTCTCCAGATCACCAGTCAAGGACACCAAGGATTTTGCAGAATGAAAATGATACAAAAGTATTTCAAATCAAGACAGAAATATTTGCAAGCTTATTTCAATACTGTCACCATAAGAAATAAACTGCTAAGTTTTGTTCCAACAAGCCATCTCCTCCTCTCATTTTTCCATTATTTTTCCTGATAAAAGACATACTACTTAACTTTAAAATTTAATTTTCAACAGTCCTTAAGGGGAAACTTGACTTAAATGCTTCCTAATATACAGTCTGCAAGTTTGCACACGTTATTTATTCAAACGTTTCTTCAACTGTTCTAGATGCCTTGCATCAGCATCCTGGAGAACCAACACAGTGGCTTTAGACTGTAGCGGATTAAACTCTATAGTCATCAAACAACAGAGATCTATCAGTTGTTTTTGACATTTTTCTAAGCCATCCTTAAGCTTCAGATGTAAAGCTGGATCCTTTTTCAGTCTATTCATTTCAGGTACTGAAAAGCCAATCAAACTTGTTAGAATATCATCAGCAAAATGTACTTCAAGATAAGCTGAGCCATCAGAAATTTTTGCCTTTATACCCCAGGATCCATTGCTGCTTGTAAGGTTTCCAGTGAGAGTAACAATAAAACATTTAACTTTCAGAGTTGTAACAGTTTCTGGTTGTTTTGCAAGGAGAAGGGAAATGTAGGTGAAAGGTGGAGAATCTAAATCTGTATGTGCCTCCACCGCTCTGCAAGGAAAAGACTGTGAATCATGCTTCTGCTGATCTGCTTCTGGATCCATTTTTGAGAAAGATACAGGATCATAATTTAGCAGCCTGCTGTCAGAAGTGTGCTGGGATTTACATCTGCTGTCATCTAGGTCTGTATCATTCTGCCTTTCTTCAGGGTGATTTTCCAAAGAAAAACCTGCAGAACTGCAGGTCTGATGTACACGCTTGTGCTGTGAAAAGCTACTTGTACTATTTCCATCTCCATCAAATACCGTTCTTCCAAAAGTCTTCTGCTTGCTGGTAGCTTCTACAGGCTTATCTCTTTCATTCACATAATCTTTTTCACAAGTGCCATTTAAAGATGAATTGCAGGGGCTTCTAGATGTATGTGGAAGTCTCTTAGTAATTAAACCTGTGTTTCTGTTCATGACCACTGGTGGTACTTCTTCCAGCTCTCTTTGCATATCTTCTTCCAGAAGAAAATCATCTTCTAAAGGAAAGTCATTTAAAAAACCATCAACATATTCTACCGGAGTTGAAACTTGTCCATCTGAATGAGGCAAAGAGCCTCCAGGTTCCTGTAGCAAAACATTTCCATTGTGTGCAGTCAGTGAACCTGAGGCTGTACTAAAATCGTTGCTTCTACTGCAGTATCCACTTTCTAAAGATGTTTCATTGTTTAAAGTAAATTCGTTATTTTCATCAAGACTGGCTAAAAGCTCTTCATCTGAAGGGCCTGGAGTTTGTTCTAATTCATCCACAGGCCCTGAAACAATTTGGTCGTGACCAGCTTGTCCAACAGAATTAGGATTTTCAGTTTCTCCAATTAACCTAGCAAGGACTCTTTCCTGAGAATACTCCTCCAGAAGAGCATCCACTTCACCCCCCAGCAGTTTCACATTTTCTGGTTTCAGCAGAAGGACTCCAAGACGATATGCAATACTACCCTGTACAGTGATTTTTGTTCCAGGAGGAAGATTACTGCGGAGGACAGGCACTGGCTGATACTCCATGCCCTGAATTTGATGTATCCCATCAGTTAGTTGCAGCATCAGCATCCGAGTAGGCTTTGCTTCCCAGGGCTTCTGGAAAGCCTGAGTAGCGGCTGTTACTTCTTCATTTACAGTACTTTTCCCTCTTAGCTTCTGCAACTGGGAATATGCTGGCTGGCTAACATCAAGCAGTGAATCAATCTGTATGGAGTAGAAGCCTGACAGCTCTCCTTTGGGAGCATCTAAGATGCAGTCAGGCAAAATGGGATATTCCAAATCTCTTAGATCAGTAAGAAGCCATTGCTCAAACACCTGTCTGTTAATCTGAGCTTGACTTAAGTTACTACCACCATTTTCTTCCTGGATCCAACTAATACATGCTTCCAGCCATGTCAAAGGAACTTTAACATGCCATGTTGATGAAAGCCAAGTTTCCACTCTTGCTGCAATGTTAGACGTAGACATTTTCTTTCAAGTTAAGAGAGAGAATTCCCTAGAAGAAAACACAGACATATTTACTCTTCTGACAACAGCTAAAGTTATGGCAAGTGTCTTGCTCATATTATATAGAAATTTGCTCTCAATTCAAAGTTCTGCTATTCTAAGTGTGACAACATAGAGTCAATTTAAAAGAAAAACTTCTACAGATACTAAAAATAAACATGCATTTCCAATATTTAAAGTTTCAATCAGCATAAAAAGTATGTGCAGTTTACTCATTGTGGAGTATCAGAAAAGTATGGAGACTTCTACAAGCAACCTGCTTGGTGACTTCTCCTTTTCTATTGATTTAATTTGAAACATATAACTGAAATCCTTTGGTTATGGATGGAAAGCAAATGGTCGAAAAACTTCCCCAGAAGTAGGTTGTTACATAGATGTCCTCTTTTTAGGGAAGTGAAGGGAAGATTTCAGTTGGAAGTGACCTACAACAATCACCTAGTCCAAATGCCTGTCGAATTTAGGACTGACCGAATTAAAGCATGTTAATAAGGGTATACAGTCCAAATGCCTGGTAAACATTGACAGGGTTGGGGCACTGACCATCTCTCTAGGAAGTCTGTTCCAGTGTTCCACCACCATCTTGGTAAAGAAATGCTTCCTGACGTTCAGTCGAAACCTGCCCACTGCAGGTTTGAACCATTCCCACGGATCCCAGGGAGAAGAGATCCACACCTCCCTCTCCACTTCCCCTCCTCAGGAAGCTGCAGAGAGCAGTAATGTCGCCCCTCAGCCTCCTTTTCTCTAAGCACGAAGTCCTTAGCCACCCCTCATAGGGCAGGCCCTCCAGCCCTTTCACTGGTTGTGCTGGATGCATTTGAGTACCTTAACACTTTTAAATTGTAGGGCCCAGAACTGCACACAGTACTCAAGGTGAGGCCGTACCAAGGCTAAATACAGCGGGATGATCACCTCTAGTGACCGGCTGGCTACGCTGGGTTTGATTCACCCCAGGACACGTTTTTCCTCCTGGGCTGCCAGGGCACACTGCTGTCAACCAGCCCCCCCAGATCCCTTTCTGCAGGGCTGCCCTCCAGCCACTCTTCTCACAGGTTGTACTTGTGCCCAGCATTACTCCATCCCAGGGGCAGAATCCAGCATTGGAACTTATTAAATTTCATCCTATTAATCATTGCCCAGTGCTCCAACCTATCTAGATCCCACCGCAAGGCAGCTTGTCCCTCAAGAGGGTCAACAGCACCTCCCAGTTCAGCACCATCAGCAAACCTGCTAACGGTGCGTTCAACTCCTGCACCCAGACCGTCGATACAAACATTGGAGGGATCTTGGGCTGCCTAACCGCGTCCGGATCACGCTCAACCCCTTCGAAAGGACGACCAAGGAGCTCAACTTCCGTACAGAGGAAGCGCAACGAAAACAAGCAGCTACCACAAGAAGAGTTAAGGAAACACCAGGTTTGGGAGCCCCCCGCCCCCACGCTGTCCCCACAGCTCCCACCCACTCCGCGCACACCGTGCGGGTACTTAAGCAGTTAAGCGCCCGCGCGGCACCGCCCCGCTAGGCCGGGGCGCTGAGGGGAGGCGGGGTGGGGGGGGTGTCGCACCCCGCAGCCCTCCGGAGGGGCCGAGCCGCTTTCCCCGGCCCCGCCCCGCCCGCAGCGCAGACACTCGCACTTACCGAGACGAGGCGGCGGTATCGGCGGGGCGGCCCCAGCTCCCACAGCCAGGGCTTTTTTGGTGTGTGTGTGGGGATGGGAGGAAGGGGGGGAGACGGCGCGGCCGCACTCCCCGCGCAGCCCCCCAAAAACCCCGCGCGCCCCAGCAGCCAATAGGAGGCGCGCGTGGCGCGCTCTTTTAAGCATCGNGCCTTTGCACCTTGATGGGCAGCGGCCTTACCCAATGGGGCGGCGGCGGGCCGGCGCGGCGGGGGGGCGGCGGGGCCAATCGCCTGGTGGCGCTGGTGGATGTGCGCGTTGGCGGTGGGGGTTGCTCCCCTTTCTCTCCCGTACGCGACGGGGCCGTCGGCCGGCGCAGGTATGCGCAGCCCGCGGCGGGGTGATGTAGCCGGGGCCGGCGAGGAGGGGGCGCTGCCCGCGCGTCGAGGGGAGGCGGGGGGGGGGCGACGGGACGGGACATGGCGACACGGGCCAGGCCGGGCCTTCTTGGGGCCGGCGGAGCTGCCATCGTGCCCCTCGCGGCGCCGCCGCGTGACACAGCGATGTGGGAGGCCCGCGGCTCCCCAGTGGCGGGGCCTCAACGCCCGGGAGCCCCCGCCGCCGCGCCGCGGCCCTGCCGTGAGGTGGGGTGAGCGCTGCTAGGAGGAGGAGAGCGGGGTGTCGCTGCCTCAGCTGGTGCTGGGGGTAGCCCCGCAGGCGGCGGAGGCGCGGCGGAGGGCCGCCTGCGGGCCCCGCGGGCCCGTCCCGCCCAGAGGGGAAGGCGAGGAGGGTGGCCGCTGTCTCCGCGGGCGGCCTTGGGCCCCGTGGCCCAGCCAACATGTCCTGGTGGAGGCCGGCAGCGCTAGCGGGTGCTCTCCAAGGGCGGGGGAGCGGCCGCCGCCTTCCTGCGCCCGCCCTTGGTAACTCTGTGCCCGGGGCGAGTTGTCGGGAATTATGGCGGGCGGAGGGGAGGGCGCTCTCGGCCGCGGCCTGTGCGGAGGCGGCGGCGGGAGGCGGATTGGGAGGCGCCCCACGTCGCGGCCCGCCGCTTTTCGGGGGCGGTGGCGGAGCCCCCTCGGCGGCCAGGCTGTCCGCCGGCGGCGGCGGCGCTGGGTCTCGGGCCGCCGGGGGCCTCCTTTGTGTCTCCCCGAGCAGAGCGGGTTAAAACTCCCTGCGACCGCGTGGTGGTGGTGGCGGTGGCTTTTCCGCTGCCGGCTCCGCCTAGCAGCGGGCAGGCGCCATTACAGCGGCCGCCATTTCTGCTGGTCCCCGCCGCCGGGGAGGTGAGGCTGGGGCGGCGGGGCTTGCGTAGCGCCGCCGCTCTCCCGCCCCGCAGCCGGCCGCCGCGGCGGCGGACGGAGGCCGTGCTGGCGGCTGGAGGCGCGGCGGGTCACAGGGCCGCAGGGAAGGGGAGGGAGAGAGGCAGAGAGAGAGAGGCAGGCGGGAAGAGGCGCCGCTCCCCGGAGGGAGCGGGGCTGAGGAGCCCCGGCGTTTCCCCGCTCTTATGTCTGCAGTAGCTAGTGCCGCCTCCCGGCTTTCGTGGCCGCTTTCTCCTTTCGGTGTTTATAAAAACATGGCATTAGTCAGCTTAATCCCGCGAGCTCGGTTTACCCAGCGGAGCACCGTACCTGCACGCGGCTAGGGGAGGTTTGGCTACGCGGGCAAATACACGCCGCTCGGGGAGACTGAGCCCTGAACAATGTTGCTGTGCCCGCAGCCCTAAAATTCTTGGGGTGGTTGGAAGTAGAATAACCGGGGTCCCAAAGAGCTATTTAAACCATGTGGAAAAAAAAAAAAAAATCTGCCCGGCCCCTACCTACTGTCCCCCGCACAACAGCATTTGGCAAGGTCTGGCTGAGACTTGGCTGTCATTAAATCTGAGTGTGTCCGCTAGCTCATTTTAAGTGCCTGGAAAGACCAGCCTCCGCTGAGAAGGCAGTGCCCACTGTTAGCCTGTAGAAGCAGGGCAACAATTACAACTTAGCAGCTGGCTGAGAGTATCTTTAAAAAGTTAGATGCATCTCACTTTTATTTCGGTTTTGGTTTTTGTTTTGGTTTTTTTCCTTTGCGGGTACCAGAATGAGTGGCTACGATTTGTCGAGGCAGTGGAAATTAATAAAATACAGGGGGGAAATCTATGATTGTTTGGCTATGCTATCTGCAGAAACACATTTTCAAAGAGAAGAGGTTGCATAATTACTTCTTTTGTCTAGACTTCTCTCTAATGTGACTTACTAGTATTCAGAGATCAACTTAACAAAAGCGTACCACAAATAAGATCCCTATTTCAGAAAATCGTAGTGAAGTTCAACTTTTTGAGTTTCTTGGTGGTGTGTATGCAGAGGATTATATATGACTACCGAGGGTGGTATTTTTAAAATACTTTTTTCTAGTGTGGCTAAAGTTGTAATTTGTCCTTTGTTTGCCTATTATACTTGAGTGGAAGGCATGCTAAAATGCCTGCTACTACATCAGTAGAGAATTTATAAAACTAATGTGGACAGTTACCATAATGGGATTTTAAAAAGTTTAAATTGTTTATAACTGAAGAGCAGGAGCACGTTGTTATATAGTGTCCCTTAAAAAGTACATCCAGAGGCATGCATCGTATAACACATTGAAAATTGGAGCTGGGTGCACATTCACTTGAAATGCCTGAAAATAATTTTTAGAAAACATGGTTACTTAAAACTAGCATGTGCCCAAAAACCAATTCAGACAGTAACTGTTTATCTAAAAGTTTACACACTTGTATTTTATCTCCTCTTAGTGGTGTGTTTGGCCTGGGTATGCTTTCTTTTTTATAAGGAAAAGCTTTACAGCAGAAACTTGGCTCAAATCTCTGGATTTTGGCTGTAGTGAGAATCGGAGCTGTAAGTGAGCAGAGTCACAACTGATATGTGCTGTTTTCATAGGCTCTTGAAGCAATAGGCTGTTGGATTTTGATCCCGCCCAGAATACTTGAGTTTTTCTCTGCAAGGATATATAATAGCGGTAAGTTCTAGAAGCAGGCATTTCTTTTTGCTTTTTCCCTTTAGCATGTTGTACGGTTTATGTTTCCACAGAGTAGACTTACCAGCTTTTTTATTCTTCAACAGGTTTTGCCTGCCCACCTGAGAAACAAAGGCAATGGAGACTGAACAACAGGAAGAGACCTTTACCAACACAGAGACAAATGGTAAATTTTTTAAAGGACTGTTTCTTTTTAGAAAGAACCTCTTTAAATGTCAGTGTTTCCAAATATTTTGTAATGCTTTAACTGAATCAAATGTTCGTATCAGTAGCGGTTTTGCATTCTGTATTAAATTGTTTCATCTTGCGTTAGACTGTATCGTTACACATGCTTTTGAAGTACGAGTGCATAATCTGTCTGTTAGTGTGTTTTAGACATGGGATAAGGAGCTGAAAGTTATGACTAAGGATTTGAAAATATTTCGTATGTAAATATTTAGTGCTTGTGTGGAAAGTGTGAATATGTACAAATAAAATCAGGCATATCCATCAATGGCATTTTGTTTGTTGGAGTTTTTACATGCAGGGATATAAATATGTGAAATAAACACTTCTAAGGAGCTTAATGAAGAACTTAATTGGCATAATTAGTGAGAAAGTGAGGGCATTAGTGTTGTTGATTCATGCGCTTTTTCCAAAGAGTACTGGAAGTGCTACTTTACTGTTATCCCACCAGTGTTGGGACAAACTACATTTGAGATTTTTGCCGGAAAGGTTTTTCTCTGTTGTAAATAATAAATAAATTTTAAGTGGGTGATGCCACACTGCTTTAAACAGGGTGTCACGAATTTCTTACTAGCTGTGTGCATCATTCTCACTTTAAACATTGTTCATAGATTTTTAAATGGATTTTCAGGAGTTAATCAATAATGTAAGCTGATCAAAGAAAGACCTGTCTCCATGCTTAGAGTAGGCATCAGTAGTTAGTGTTGGGCTAATAGGAAAAAATGTGTTAAGAATACAGAGCATAAATTCGGCATGTGTTCCATTCTATTATGACTTAGAAAGTTAAATAAATGTTTGTGTTTCCTCCCTATGGACCTCTCTACAGGCAAACGTCCTGCAGAAGATATGGAGGAAGAGCAGGCCTTCAAAAGATCTCGGAACACAGATGAGATGGTTGAATTACGCATCCTGCTTCAGAGCAAGGTATACTTTTTTGGTTTTAGTGGTTTTGCTTATAGCATTGTTGAAGATGGTGACAAAGTCTATGTAGGGATTATATGTTTAGAAAGAGCATGCACTTTAATTAGGAATAATTTTAAGCACATGTGAATGGTAGTAAAAGTGTATTGCAATGGAATTATCTTCAGCAATTATTTAAAGGGTAACTGTGGAGGGATCAATACAGTTATTTTTAAAAGATGTACTTGATGAAAAAATAAAGCAATAGAAATTACAAGGTGTTTTTACATTTGAGTGGAAGGTTGTTACTTTGAAGGGAATGACTGTGTATCAGTCTTTAGAAAGGAAGCAGTTCAGAGAATGATCAGCTAGTGATTGTAAATTTGAAACGTAAGACGAGAACTTCGTTAGGATTTTTAGTATCTCCCAAATAGAACTACTAAACTTGTTCAAATATAACAACAGGAAGAAATGTGGGAGTGATGTTTCAGGGATTGCAGTGGTTTTGTTAACAAGCATACATAGTTACAGTAAAGTTGTTAGGTATGAACTTCCTCTGGTTTTTCTATTTGTTGCAGGTAATTTATACTTTTCAAAGTATCTCAGTCTTTTGTGGTGGCATGAGGGAATGTTAAATTAACTCTGCATGGCATTTCTGACCGATAATCAAGTTGCATGGTGTGGCATGCTGTTAGCGTAATGTATGATCTGTGCAATAAAAGCAATACTTTTGCATGTAATCCTTGAAGTAACCTAGTAAAAATACAGTTTTGCAATTACTCATCTTGACTGTCTGCCAGTTTATTTTTGTTGATGTTAGAAACTTGAAGTTAATAGCTGTTAACATCGGCTTTAACCTTTTTCAGAATATACTGCTCTGAGAAGTCTGTTAAGTTGGAGGTATAAACCAAAATTAGCGCTTGGAAGTTACCAAGAAATGTTAAGTAGAGTGTGCAAACAGAATCCTTAAAAAAAATAAAAATATGATCAAATAAATTACATTCATACAGTATTTTTTTTTGAGTGTTGTGGTCGATGAGACTGCTTTAACACAGGCAGACTTGCCTAGAGACTTCCATTTGGAATTCAAATACTAGCTGCAAAACTGAATATCCTTCCCTTTCCTAAGTTTAGTGGTAAGAGTTGTTGGTCATTTTTTCCATGGACAAGCAGCTTGTTTCAGTTTGATTGGAACTTCTCAAAAGCAGTGCCTGCTGGCCCCCACCCCTCAGGGCCAACAGGGTAATGCAAAAATAAATTTACCACTCTTAGTCTTGAGTTCAAAAACATAGTCTGTGCTGTGTTGGCGTAACGTAACTTCTGAAAACTATTTTCCAGAATGCTGGAGCAGTGATTGGAAAAGGTGGCAAAAATATTAAGGCACTTCGTACAGACGTGAGTATATATGAGTTTGAACTAATTTAACACCAATTCTTTCAGAGCTCTACCTCGACAGCTTGTTTGCGTGCATTTCTAGAAATGGGAGCAATTCAACTCTAGACATCAATAACTAGTTACAGGCCATTTGTAACGATTGTTAGGAGTAGATAACTTAGTTCTTCAATTTCTTTTGTAGTTAAAACCCAGCTTGACTCATGGGTTTATATTAAATCTCTTCACTTTTGAATAGGATTCCGCTAAATTACACACTTCAAGTTAGTTAATGTCCTAATTAGAAATATTTACAAAGCTTAAACCCCTTAATTGTACGATTTCCCATATGTGTGAATCAATTATATACTACCGAAACCATTGCAGGTGGCTGGCTTAACCCAGTGGTAGAGGAATTCCTTAACTTCCTTTAAAAAGGCAAACAAACAAAATGGTCCATCTGTTCTTCAACAGCTCACACATGAAGCACAAAAGCATTAATGTTAAGGTTGCTTGATTTAAATATGGGTATAGAACAGTAAAGAAACACTCTATTCTGTTACTTGGAAGCATTTTTAAGTGGTCGTGACTTACTTGCCTATTCACATTTTACAGTGGGTTGACTCTTGTGATTAGACACATGCTCAGCATTAATGTTGTGTATTTATAAAACTTGGCAACGCTTCTTAAATTCCATTTGTTTACACTCCTGTACTTAACATCAGCTACAATTTCAGCAGTTTTTCTGATCAAGACTCTGTTCAACACAATATTTGGCAATATGTCATTACAAATCAGTTCCAACGAAGTTCATAAACTACCGCAACTAGAATTGAGGTTTGAGTTGAAATGGTCAGGGATCATACATATTCTCACTGACTTTGGCAGCTAGTTGTACTTTTTTTTTAGGGTTCTCTTCTTTTTTGTGTTTTTTTTTTTTCTTTTTTTTCCTTAAATAAATCAATACATCACCCAAGTCCAGATAATTTAGACTGGTCTGGAAAACTAACTTTCCCGATTTGCCCAGGGTTCTAGTAATACCATTCTTGACAGGTTTTGTGTCTACCCTCACGAGCCAGCCTGCTACTGAAACATCATATGTTAAAAAGTAAAAAGTAGCTTAGTCAGAGCAAGTGACTCATTTTTAAGGTCCATACTGTTAAGCCACAGCCGATGTAGCAATCCGTTATTGTATTAGTCTTCAGAACAACTTAAGCTTGTTTCATTAATTGAGAGTAATGAGTATAGTTTGTATTAAATTAAAATTTATTGCTTTTCCCCCTTTTCCCTCTCCTTGTTTTTTTGGCCATATATCTCCGTTGCCCATGTACTGGATCGACTTGCCCCTGCGTTGCCCACCATGACGTTGGCCCATCCGCCCCTGAACGCCCATGTGAAAACCCTGGTTGGCTATGCCCAAAAATGTGCTCGTTGCCAAACGGGTACCATACTTGACAACTTCCGATTGAATACCCATGCCCAATGCCAACATCCACGAACGCCAATGACCAATGCAGTACAATGCCAGTGTTTCAGTCCCAGACAGCAGTGGCCCCGAGCGGTATGTCCCAACAGTTTATGCCTCACTGCCTGATTAGAAAGAGAGAAATGTATTTTATTACCTGCCTTTGATATAATTAAATAGTATCCCCTTATAGACGGTGTATTGTTTTTTTTTCAAGTTTTCTGTCTTATTTTCCCCATTAAGTCTTTTTGTCACTGAACTTTTACGTGAGTTGCCCACCCAAACAATCCACTAATTTTATTTCAATGGAAGGAGCACAGCTTCAAGTGTTGCATATTTGCTGCATTGTAAATCAAATTGTTTCAAAATAGTCTCTCGCTCTGTCTTTGTGGCCCACCTTGCTCCCCTCAACATTGCCTGTTCATAATGATTTCTGATGAAATGCTAACTCTGGTTCACTTTCCTTCACTTCTCATTTGTTTCGTCTTTTTTCTGTCTTGCATTTGTATTTGTTTTCTTGGAGAGCCCATTAGTAATCTGATTTCTAACTGGTCTCATAACCTTACTCCAGATGCAATGTTCACCACTTGCATATCCCTACTTTTTCTATGAGAAGGTGTGCCGGTCTTACCAATGTAATAGCGAGGGTATCCTAAATTAGTGGTGGCGGGGAACATGAATATTCACTTCTACTTTCAGTTCTGCGTCAATTTCTTGCCCACTTAATCTGAGCCCTTCCAAAAGCCCATTCTGTCTTTCTTTCTCTCTCTCTGCAAGACCTACCTAATCTTAAATTTATCATGCATATATATTGGGCATAAACAAAGATGCATGTGTTGTAAATTGAGCAAACAGGTTTACTTTAAATGGGGAGTATTAATTGTAAGCTCTTCTGTGTAGTAAATCTGGCTAGAATTTTGTGTATGACGATGAAAAAAAATTTACTTCTACTTCTTCTTTTCCACCTTCTCTGTCTTGTCTGGCACTATGGCCTCCAACAGCATCTTGAGTATAAGTGCAGATATAGAGACAATTGGAGAAATCTTGAAGAAGATTATCCCTACTTTAGAAGAGGTATGTCTTTTAACGTTTGTTTCTTTTTAGAGGTGAAAGATTGGCTTTTGAAACAAGACAGTTCTATGTAATTTGCTGCTTTGTAAATACAGTAAATTAGAAAATAAAAACAAAAGCTTTTTAAAGAAGAATTATGGCTGTCAAATTACATGTTGGTGTTTTTTTGGTAGAGGACAGTCAATCACTGGTTATTAAATGAACGTTTCAAACAGCCTTCTTTTCAAAATACATGCCTCCTGACTTGTTTCATGCTGGTTTTGAAGTAGTTGTATTGTAACCTGCATTGGCTTTGTAAGTAAGAATGTTTCACTGTTTGATATCGTCTTACATACTCGTGGCAAGTCGTGCATTGTAGTAAAGAAAATTAATTTGACATCAGCTTATGTTGAGGTGAGGTGCTTAACTAGTTGTGATCCTATTAAAGGTAATAAAGCATTACAATTCAGCAATAAATCAGGTCATACCTGAAAATTAAAGAAAAACCTTACGAAAACACTGAATATTTTTAGATTTTTATATGACTTATATTTTGTTCTTTTCCTTGTATGCATCTTTCTTACAGTATCAACACTACAAAGGCAGCGACTTTGACTGCGAATTGAGACTTCTCATTCACCAGAGTTTGGCAGGAGGAATTATTGGTGTCAAGGGTGCTAAAATTAAGGAACTCAGAGAGGTACTTTTCTTGTTCTTCTGAGACTTGTTTCTTGTTCAATAAGGAACTTAGTGTTTTGTTTTCATAAGGGGCAAGTGTAAGTATCTTCTGTGCAGTAATTCCTTCAGAACATACTGCTTACATGATTTTGATGTTCTGAGATGGATCTGTGAGTTGCAACTTTCTTGCAAACCCTCAGAAGTCAAGTTGTTGATGATGACAGAGCCTAGGACTTCCTGTCAAGCTTCTGAGCCATATTTGTGGAAAAGTAGGAAAGTTTTTTTTTTTTTAAAACACTAAAATGGTGTTGATTGCTCCTTCTAGAATGAACTGCTGCATAGTCTAGATTTATTCTTGTGGTTGGGTATGTAAAATGGTTGAGGGTGAACACACATCCACAGACTCTTACGATAATTCAATAGATACGTGAGTTTTACAGCAAAAGGCCTTTTTTTTTTTTTTTATTCTACCTCATAGAAGGCCGTTGTTTTCTTTCCGTGAAAGAATGAGATTTTAAAAAGCTAATGATCTCTATGAACTTAAAACATCTTTGTTTTCCGTCCTTTCTTGGCATTGTGTCAGAGGTAATTTCAGGTCAGTTCAGACATAAGTTGATACCTGTCCGCATGGGTTGAGAAAGGCAAGATAACTAGACATAATCCTAGCAACATCCCTGTCTTGCATCCAAAGCATGTTTTCTTGACATGTGAACGTTAATATAGCTTGTAAGGTCGCAGTCTATGTGTGGTCCTTTTGATAGTATTTAATTAAATGATGATGTAGGCGAGCCATTATTGAAAGAGGAGAAAATTGAACTTTTTTCTTCATACAAAACTCTTACAGCACAGATCTTAAAAAGAAACAAACAAAACCCTAGAATGAAATTTGTTGTGAGAACTCAGAAGCAAGCATGCACTTAAAATGGCTGGAAAGTTTAATTGTCTTTTGGATTGTTTCTTTAAAAGTGTTCTAACAGGTTTATAAATTTGTTTAAAATACTTACGTTAGACAATCCTGGATTTTTTTCTCTTCAACAGAACACTCAGACCACCATTAAGCTCTTCCAAGAGTGTTGTCCTCATTCTACTGACAGAGTGGTCCTTATTGGTGGAAAACCTGATAGAGTTGTTGAATGTATCAAGATTATCTTGGACCTTATCTCTGAGGTAACGTTTATTAAATTTGTTTTACCCTTTCATTGGCATTCATGGATGTTAGGGATGGTTTAAAAGTGGTGTCTTTCTATTTTGAATTCAGTACCTCCTACTTTCTCAGTAAAAAAGTGGTTGTTACCATCCTGTGAAACTATTTCTGTTTTCTAGAATTGGGGTGCTCATTCTGGGGGAGGGAAGCAATTTTTAGTACTACTGGGCTATTATACATGCTTTGCATATCATTAAGATGCAAAAATTGAAGAGGAAGGGAGACAAAATTTATTTGCTGCTGATAAGTAACAGCAGTTTGTCCATCATATTTAAGTTCACAGTAAAAACATCACCATCTTCTTTCTTAGCAGCATTATGAAATCAAGAACATGTTCAAAATGCATACATTCATATTTACACATTTAATATGTTAACTTAAATAAGGCAATTGTAATGGTCCTAATTGGGGGGGGGGTTTTCTTTTTTGTTTTGTTTTAGTCTCCAATTAAAGGGCGGGCCCAGCCCTATGATCCCAATTTCTATGATGAAACATATGACTACGGTGGCTTCACAATGATGTTTGATGATAGAAGGGGACGTCCAGTGGGCTTTCCGATGCGTGGAAGAGGAGGTTTTGATCGAATGCCCCCTGGTCGTGGTGGAAGACCTATGCCTCCATCAAGAAGAGATTATGATGATATGAGTCCTCGCAGAGGACCTCCACCACCTCCACCAGGTCGTGGTGGTAGAGGTGGCAGCAGAGCTCGTAATCTTCCTCTTCCTCCTCCACCGCCTCCTCGTGGCGGGTGAGTTGTTGCATAAATGCATTACACAAAACGCAAGTTATGTTTTAATATCCTGAGTCATGTTCATCTTTCCAGCCTTTTTTCCACACTTCCATGTTGGTAGTGATGTCTTAGTGAGTGTGTTTTAGACGAGAGCATTCTGAAAAGGTCTGGAATTTAACTAATTGCTGCACTGTAGTGATCTACCCGGACTGTAGTCAGTAGTTCTGACGCTCTTACATTGTTCACTATGTAGGTAGAATAGTTTGAAATTAAGTTGTGTGTGAACCATGAATGTGACTATTTAAATTAGAATAAATGAACTAGTTTATAATGCAATTCATGTGCTGCTGCTTTTTTCATTTTAGAGATCTTATGTCCTATGACCGAAGAGGCAGACCGGGAGACCGTTACGATGGCATGGTATGAGTTTAAAGTTTGCCTTGTTCTGTTCCGTAAGCGCAGTTAGCGTGCTGGTTATCTGAAGATACTGTTGCTGAACACGTGCTCTTAATGTGGGATGTGCATGGTTGTCATGATACAATTGAAATACTTTGTCGGTACAAATGGTCCTTCCAGTGGAGGAATGTTTAAGGTGTAAGTGGTATCTGAGACACGATGGGTTTTTTTCTTTCCTCCCTGCCATCAAAAATGATACAGAAAGTTTGACTGTGCTCTGCAGTGATGGTCTTTTAGATTTTTTTTTAATCAGGGTGACAGAAATAGGAATTGGTAGGCTTTTCAGACAAAGAAAACACATCAGAACAATGTTCTCTGAAATTCTTTGATTCACACAAGCATTCTTAACACATTGTAAAGCACAACTATAGATAGAATAATGCAGATTATAGAATAGTATCTCTGAAGAGCTCTGCTTGACCTGGAAAGTGATTGGTCTGTTGAATCAATTCTTGTCTGTGTGTTGGTTTCTCTGTCTGCAGAAAATCCACTGTAATTTCAAATATTTTGTAGCTAGGGCCGCTGCTAAGTTGAATCCTAAATTAAATTAAGTACATTCAATATTCATTCATATTAATGCTAATACTTAATGCTGAGGAAAAAAATCTGTCATAGTATGTGGAAGCTCACAAAAAGACTTAAAGATACTCTTCCATGTTGTATTCTGAAATGTGACCTCCCAGCAGTCATTTGCTGTTGCACTAGATTCCTCTTTCCTGGGAGGAGAAATCCTGTGTCTGAGAGGTAAATCGCTGTACTAAAAATCTTCTTTTCTCCTCTGGCTTTGGTTGGCACCTTCTTTAAGGTGACAGGTGAGACAAGAATATTTTGTTTTCTCTTAAGTGAGTGGAAGAGAAACGAGTGGAGAATGACTATGAAAAGGACTACCTAAATAGTTTAAAAGCTTTAAACATTTCCTCCTTTTTGGATGTAAGAGTTACTGGAAGCGTGTATTGCTAGAATGTCATGTGCTTGCTAGAAGTATTAAAAGGAGAGATTTGCATACAGTTACAAAAAAAAGTGTTACCCATGCTACTCTACATGTTAAGAAACATGAAGAAATGAGAACTACACCTCCAGATGCCTTTATTTGTATTTACATGTTTTCAAAGCTCAGCTTTTGTGTTCTTACATTTGCAGCTAGTAAAGCCAGTGCTAGAGCTTATAAACGGAGCAGCCTGCCCTTCTTTGGGTATCTGATTGAACGCAGTCTTACTTAGCTTGACTCTTGGACAGTAGTGTGTTCTATTTTTATGACATTCCAGCTAGAATAGAAAATCCATTTTGACTTCTGTTCAGCCTGACTTTTGTCAGGTTGACCTTTACTTTCTTGACATGAGTTTTTACAAGTAAGTAGAATCATCTGTCTTCACTTTTTAGTTCCAAAAAGCAATTTTATTTCCTCTTCACAGTGAAGCTGCTCATGGCTTTGGCTCATTTATGACCAAGTATCATAGCCTGCTTAAAGTCAGGACTGCTTCCCAACCAAGACTGTATTTAATTTCTAGTCTTAGTTAGTGATCCTAGTATCTTAAATTGTGTAAGCATAGAGGAAGTCTTCACGTGGATTGTGAGGCTGGAGCTGGAAAAGTCATGCCAGAAATATATGCTCTCCCTATGCTACCCTTTGTTTCATATGGAAACCATTCTGTAGCAAAACATTTTAACTAGAGTAAACTGATGTTGTTGTGGTTTGTGAATGAAGTAATGCATGGGAAAGGCTGTACTCAGAGAAGTGCTCTTTCACATAGATTCTATTTTACATAGGTGCAATAACAGGCAAGAATAGATGCTTTTCTCGCATGAACATCTCAAAAATCTTAGAAATGTTGAATGTACAGAAATAATTGTTTTTTCGGACAGATCTCTTCCACTAAAGGCAGAAAGATTGAATAGTCCAAGACCTTAAAAAATAGATGCTGAACTGTGAGTTTTCTGGAATTTCAGAAATATCACAGTATTGATAGCTGTGTAAATGCTGAGATGAGAAAAACTGTTTAGCCTCTAAAAGACAGGTTAATTTCCCATGCCAACACAGAGTCACCCACTTGAGATGCTTGTTTTAGCTTGGCGTACAGTTATAGTTTAATTATGCACTGCTGTTGAAAAGAGTTCATTTGGTTTATAATATCTGTTCTAAAGCTTTTTGCATTTTTTTCTCTGTTAACAGAGCTGTATATCTCAATGTGTAACTACTCCAAATCAAATGCTTGAGGACCATAAGGGCTATTCTGATAGTTGAAAGAACCTGAGTGTATTTCCAGTACTTGTTTTTTAACGCCTTCATCTTCACAGGTCTTTCAGATACATAAGCGCACATAGATAACAGTAGGAGGGGTGGAAGATAAAGTGGACAAGTATATAAAGTCATTTTATCCCCTTACCTCTTTTTTAATTAACTTATCATGTACTAAAATTTCCAAGTGCTAAAAATTTTTAAATCTGCATTTAACAGAGGTCTCCTTCTTTAAGTGGACTGTCTTTTAACAGACTTCTGGAAGTGTCACCAGACTTCTAATGTGGTTTTGCTCCTTCAAATGCTTCCAAATTCTTGGTCTCCTTTTTAACTTATATATGTATATATGCATACGCATGTGTCTCGACTTATAAACACTTGAGTAAAGGCACATACACTTATAAAAGTACAAAATGTTCTTCGTATTTGAGATGTGACATTCACAAGCATGTAAAAAATTGGTAAAGGAAGAATATATAACATCTCTTCTATTTATCCATGCAGATGATGGAAGAAAGTAACAAAATTTCACTTTCCTAGGTCACTCTGTTAAAAACAGAGGAAATGATGATAAAATAATTCGACATCAGTTAAAACTGCATGCATTTTCTTCCACTGGATCTAAAAATTAAGCTCTTTGTCTTATCCAGCCAGGGTATCATCTGGTTTCTGTTCTAGTAACAATAGTCACTAGCACAAATGAGTCTGTAGAGTGGAATATTCTGTTACATACGTTAAAATATTCTGTTTGAGAAGCTGATTGTGGAGCGCACAGATGAACATCAATTGCCGAAATTGTAGAATTCTGAAAGAAAGAAATGTTATATATCACATTTTAAAAACCTAATTAACTTTCTAATATAGTTAGGCAGCAGGAGATTGTTGGTCTAGTTATTGGCTATATGAGGTATATGGAAATTAATTGGTAGAACACGAGAAGTAGTGTCCTTCCTGCTTGACCTGCTGTTGGCATGGAGATAATCATGGACAGTTACTTCTTTCAATTGCATAAAACCTTTCTAACGTATGGCAGAAGTAAAAGATTTTGATTATAATAGCACTTGAAGGTGTTCTAAAAGGAAAACCCACCTTGCTCAAGCTTTGCTCTGCCATTAGCTGTCTGACCTTTCTTAGAGGAAAAATCTGTTTACACCTCAGAAAGAGGGGGAAGAAGTGAGTGAGTCACAGTTCCTTCAAAGTGAAATTAAAAGGGAGGAAGTCCTGGAAGTGGTCTATATCACATACTTTTAGGTCTTTGTTATAGTATAAATGTTTCTCTGGACTAGTATGTATTGTATTTGCTTGCCGAGTTACCTGTAAGTCTGCAAGACATGGACTTAATTCAGGTTTCTTTCATCTTTTCCTCCTATTATGTTGTATCTGGAGATGATGCAGTGTCACGTGGATGCCTGTGATGACATGCAGCCACCAGAGCTGGTGAGTGTACTCAGCCTTTTTTTTGAAAACTGCTTTATTGAACAGGTTAAGTGATAGCAGGTATTTTTTGATCTTCAGTGTAGTCAATGGTGACTTGCACCTATTGAAGATCATAAATTTGTTCTTCTGACTCTGAATTTATTGACAGTTTGTCTTAACACTGTGCCCTGTGCAGGCAGCTAATGTTAACAGAAATGTGTAAGTATTCAGCAGCACAAACAAGAGGGAGCTTTTCTGCACCTCTTGTTACCTTACACCCTATTTTCATGTTGTAAATAGTAAACTTTCTCCATAACTGCTCTGTGTATGCATTTAGGAGATAAATTTTGTACGAACTTTATAATGTTGTGTTTTTTCATATTTCAAGCAGCAAATCCTGAAAGTAGTTTCTTACTTACATTAAACTATTATGCTTTACTTATGAATGTGTTTCAAAATACACAATTTGATCAGATAGGTTTTGGGAAGGGAGTTACGGGGTTGGTCAGCTGCTCATGCTCTGTAGAAGATGGCAACGTGCTGCCAGATACTAAACATCAGTTCTTAGCTTACATAAACACAGCAAATGTAATTGCGTAATTCATCTGCTGTCAAGTTCATTTATTGTCCTGTAGTCTGGGGGCAGAAATGATCAAGGAAAGGATTGTTCCTTGAAACAGATGAGCCCAAAAAGGGATCACATGGCAAATATCAGCAGGAATATGTCTGTGTGTGTGCACTGTGTTGCTCTGATCAGCCTCTGAATTAAGTTTTGGGCAGAGTCCTTCATTCTCTTGTATTTTGGACTCCGCTACAAGCTCTATTATGTTGTATTACAATCTGTATTGCTAAGTAATGTGACTGTACAATACAGGTTGCTTAGACTGAGGATAAGCTCCACTCTTTGGTCTGAGCAGCTTCCATTTTGATCTTCTAAAAAGGTAGCACGTCAATAGTATTTTGGGAAAAACTGTTGCATTACAACATCTGTGAACAAGGAGTTGTGGTTGGTTGAACTTGGCTGGGTGCCAGGTGCCTACCCAGCTGCTCTCACTCCCCTTTCTCAGCAGGATGAGGGGAGATGGAAAAACTTGTGGCTGAAGATAAAGACAGGGAGATAGGTTACTCATTACCATCTTGGGCAAAACAGAGTTGACTTGAGGAAGATTAATTTATTGCCACTTAAAAAAGGAGTAGCATGATGAGAAGCAAAGAGGAAAACTAAAAGCACCTTTCCCCCACTCTTCACTTCTTCCCAGGCTCAACTTAACTCCTTAATTCCCTACTCTTCTGCTTCTGCCATGAGTGGTGCGGGGCGGGTGGCGAACGGCAGGTTGCAGTCAATTCATCAGACTTTGGTTCCTTCCTCATCACACTATTCCCCTGCTCTGTTGTGGGATCCCTCCCATGGGATACAGTCATTCGCAAACTGCTCTAGTATGGGTGTTTCCAGTGGACTGTAGTTCTTCAAGAACTGCTTCAGCCTGGGTCCTCTTCATGGTGTACAGTCCTTCAGGAACAGAGTGCTCCAGTGTGGGTCCCCCATAGGCTACAGGTCCTGCCAGGCATGCCTGCCAGCTATGTGGGCTTCCCACAGGCTGCAGCTTCTTCCAGGGCATGTCTAGCTGCTCCCAGCATAGGATCTTCCACGGGCTGCAGTGTGGCTATCTGCTCCAGCGTGGTTCTCTACATGGGCTGCAGGAAAATCTCTGTTCCCGTGCCTGGAGCACCTCTTCCCACCTCTTCCTGCTCCTTCAGTGTGGTGTCTGCAGGGTTATTTCTCTCACTTCCCTCTTCCCTCCCTCCCCCCATTCAACTCGAAGAACTGGTGCACACTGAAGTTTTTTAACCCTTTCTTAAGCATTATCCCAGAGCTGCCACCAGCTTTGCTCATGGTCTCACCTTTGGGCAGCAGTGGGTCCATTTTGGTGTTGACTAGAGCTGACTGGCTTTGTCTGGCACAGAGGCCGCCCCAGCAGTCTCCTGGAAGTTGAATTATGGAGAACTGTGCATATTTCTTCTCTGCTTCTGTAGGAAAATATAAAAATAGGGTCTTGTGCACTTAGAAGGCATTAGATGAAATGAAGCGCTTGATGTCAAATACTGGTCTACAAATCATAAAAATAAAAAGAGGCCAGGAGTGCTTGTTGCAGTGATTTGCAATTAGTATATATATGGTGGTGTTAGCAGAACAGAAGTAACTCATATCGTGATTATCTGTTCTGAGATACAAAAGCATTGTAGTGCCGTCTGAATTGAGACGTAAGTTATAGAACTATTAAGAGCTTTGTGTTTTTTTCCTGAAGACATAGTTGAAGTAGGAGGACTGACAGTCACTGGGTAAGCTTTTTGTCCCAAAACTGGAGACTGGAGTCTCTCCTGAGCTGTATTGGTAGCATTAGTAAGGCTGTACTCTGAAATTTTCATTTAAATGTTATTTTAGTCCAAGGGTCAGGAGTAGGTCAGCTTGAAGAGCTGTCTGCCAGCAGCTGAATTAGTAAGACTGCTTGGTAAACTGGTATTGCTCGATCCTTTATGTCATTTTATACCTTGATCTTGGGGGGTTTTTTTGACAGGGCAGAATAAGAGGTTAGTGAGATTTCTCCCACCACCACCCCTTTTGTTTCTGGTCTGTCCTTTTTGCCTCAGTACACCTTTGATGGCACAACACTGCTGTATTTATAGTAAAGCTGGGGGTTGAGATTTTTGCATAAAATAGGCTCAAAGTTAACAATATGTTACTTCAGATGAAAATATGTTAATGAAGTATGGCTGTTCACTATTGAAGATGTTTTTCTCTTTTTGTCTCTCTACAGTTTGAGGGTGGCTCTGGATATGGTAAGTGTTTATATAGAACCATTGTGTCTACTTCATTATGTAGTTATTAAAGGGCTTGATGCATACGTTTAAATCAGACTATTCTTATGCAGGGGGGCGTGGTTCATATGGAGATCTTGGTGGACCCATCATCACAACACAAGTAACAATTCCCAAAGATGTAAGTGAAGTTGACTTGCTTTCAACTTGTGTTTTCTCTTTAAGAAAAAAAAAGTCACAGCCTTTTCTCAGACTTACCTTTACCTTTTTTTATAGGTAAATGAGAAGTATATAGGGTGCTTGATAAGTACTTTAATATAAAATAAGTGTTTCTAAATGACCAGAAGTCTTATTCTTCAAGTGTTTGTTTTGTTTCTTCTCTGAAGAGACACACTAGACAGTTTTACTAATTTTTAATATCCAGTAATAGAGATAGTCTGTGTAATTAGTTGTTTGCAAATGGGCAACTGGTTCTCCCAGTTTGGTCCCACCTGCGTTTATACAATTAATAATGCAGGAGATGTTCTGAGGCTGTAAAGAAGTAAGCTTCCATTGCAACTCTTAAAACTAAAATTACGGAAGCTACTCAAACACTGCTGTGACTTTCATAACTATTTTTAGAGAGAAAGTTATATCAGGAAATCAATGCTTTGCTTTTTTTCCCTAGTTGGCGGGATCTATTATTGGAAAGGGAGGCCAGAGAATCAAACAAATACGTCATGAGTCAGGAGCTTCGATCAAAATTGATGAACCATTAGAAGGCTCAGAAGATCGGATAATAACTATTACGGGAACACAGGACCAGATACAAAACGCACAGTATTTACTGCAGAACAGGCAAGTTAAAGTTTAATGTTGTCCTTAACTGTCACTTTTAAACTTACTGGCATGTATGTTCTAAAGTTGCTCTTCTCTGTGATAACAGTTTTTAGAAGGCAGGATTTAAGTAACTATTTGAACCTAACTTCTCCAGCGGTATTTCTGCCTTGATTCTCTTCTGTTCTCCATTCTAATTAAAATGAAGACACCCTCAAAACTAATCTTGCTGGAAGACACCTTAACCAAGCAGTCCTCTCATTTCTCTGGTGAAAACTGCTGCAAAAAAAAAAAATACTACTTGTAATAAATTACATAGAGCCTGTAGAAAATATAGAAGATTTCAGTGTATGTTGGTCTAGTTCTGTGTGGAAGACTAGTGATTTTGTTGTTTTTAGATAACTAAATTGACAACAAATCACAGTCTGCCATATGGCACAGACCATGCGTCTACAGGACAAGTTGAAATCGATTCGGTGCTGTTATGCAGCATTTCACACCTTGCTGGCATTACTTTGTCTTTTCTGCCAAATACTAACAGCTCCAGATTTAATTTGCTTAGTTTTGCTTGATCAGCATGTTGGCTGTTGTAGCAGATCATAATGTTATAACTTGAATGTTTGGCTTTAGATTACTAATATTTACATGTGCCTAAAATATATTAATATGCCTATAATTATTAGCTATTAATATTTTTAAATTATTTACTCTTAAATGTATTGGGAATTGGTAGTTTAATCTGCTCTAAGAATGTCATTGTGAATGTTGATGCAAGATGTATGGTCCATCATTCTAATACATGCTTTTTTCTTTTTCTTTTATAGTGTGAAGCAGTATGCAGATGTTGAAGGATTCTAATGCAAGATTATTTTTTCTTTTTTATAGTGTGAAGCAGTATTCTGGAAAGTTTTTCTAAGACTAGTGAAGAACTGAAGGAGTCCTGCACCCTTTTTTTTTTTTTTTTT
>VZSF01003609.1:234657-275822 GCA_013398295.1 Chionis minor | reverse complement strand
CCAGGGGGCGCTGCGGGCGGCGGGGCCGCGGCGGCGCCGCTCTGGCAGGGGGGCGGCGGCCGGACGTTGCCGCCGTTGCCTAGCGAGGCGCCGCAAACAACGGCGGGACGGCGGCCCCGCGGCCCACCCGCCGCCCTGCCGCCCTCAGCCCGGGCGCCTGGATTCCGCGGCTCCCGAGACCCAGGCGGCATCCCCCTTCCCGGCTCCTCTCAGGTTTGGAGTATAAAGGTGCGCTCGGAGGCACGGCGGGCACGGCGGAGGTGCTGGCCCGCTCCCAGAAATGCCCCCGCCAGGCAAAAAGCCTTGCAGGAAGTTTGCTCCCGTCTTCTGGCATGCCGTGCCGTGGGTGCGTGCCGTGGGTCGGCGGCACAGCGTTGCTGTGGCCGTGGCGCACGCCCCTGCCCTATTCCCACGCGCTTTTAGGGAACGGTGACTAGGATTTCCCTCTCTATTCCCCACCGCCAGTGACTTGGTTTAATTATACATACATATTTTTCAAAAAATACCATTTTAAAAGGGAGGGGGGAATGTCAGCGCTTTAAAGCAGTAGGGATAAAAATAACGCGTCTGGATAAACAAAAGCAGAAATCGAACAAAATGTGTTTTGAATGTGTAGTTGGCAAGTTTATATAGCTGTTTCTGATTGTCACGTCCCTTGTCATATGGGTCCGATTTCACTCTCGTGCTTTGCGTATTTGTTTTATTCCTGCTCAGTTAATAAACCGGGGGTGTTCTTTTTTTTTCAACTTTCAACAGGTAGTTTCTCGGCTCTGGGTGGCCAGGTTCTCAAACTAAATGGAATAAAATCAAATGCAAAAACTGTTCTCCTTGCAACCACAAGGCAGCAACTGTTTAAAGCTGTTTTCAGCAAACTTGAATGTTGGGAGCTTCGCTGATGCGTTCTGCCAGGCAATGTGTGGGAGTTCAGCAAGCAGGAAGTTCAGCAAACTTTACCTTGCACTGCAAAGACTCTTAGAATTAGAAAAAAAAATAGTAAAAAAACCCCCAAGTGTTTGGGATTTTCGAACGTTTATAAAAGACACCTCTAAAGAAAGGCTATTCCTTCATACTTACAGCTGTGCTACTGTTACAGTGCTGAAGTTGTGAGAATGCATGTGCAGTGAGCACTGTAAGGAACCATGGTTGCTAAAATACATAATTAATAAAAAATAGTTACATACCCACTTATAGATGCAGTTTAAAATCAGAGGAATGCTTTATGTGCAGTAATTAGGTACACTTAAAATCACATATCCTTTGTAGGCAGCACAACTGCTTTCTCTGTGCTTGGAGAGTGAGGAATTCTTGGCATTTCTGAAGTGGAAGAGGGTTTTAAAACACATCTGTGTATCTACATACAGCTTTTGCAGGAGAACGTTTTGTTTGACTGATTTATGTTGCCTATGCAGCACGAATGCAGGAATCAGAAAATGAGAGGATTCATTGTAAGCATATGCTTTGTCAACAGTGTTTATTAACAAGCTTTTAGGATATTGTTTCATATGGCTGCGTTATGTTCAAGTAGAAAATCAGGCAACTTTCAGACTTCAGGTTAAGTCTACTAGCTTGGAAATTAATAGAGGGAAAATTAATTTATGAATTGATTTAACAGCTATTAATATGGCTGCTTTTATATCAGGTACTTTTTAAGAGCATAAGGGTGCTTATATATTCTTTAGGAAATGTCGACTTTCTACTTCAGAAAATCTCTTATTATATAACACGGAAAACTTTTTTTCTTAGTTGCAGACAACTGTGGATGAGGCGAACATGGGAGTAGGAACACATTTCTTGTTGACTGTGTGAATACTGTGTGGGGAGCACAGGGATGGAGTCTGGCATGGAGGAGATCCCAGTTAAAGTTGCAGTTCGAATCAGACCTCTGCTTTCCAAAGAAGTACTTCATAACCACCAAGTGTGTGTGAGATTAGTCCCAAATACACAACAAATTATCATTGGGAAAGACCGTGTCTTCACTTTTGACTTTGTATTTGGCAAAAACTCAACCCAAGAAGAAGTTTATACTGTTTGCATTAAGCCTCTTCTAGTGTCTTTGACTGAGGGATACAATGCTACAGTGTTTGCATATGGACAGACAGGTTCTGGGAAGACTTACACCATCGGAGGTGGCCACATTGGTAGGTTGTAGAAAGTTTGGGGTTTTTTTTGAACTGGTGAACAGTGTATTTGTGCAAGTTAAATATTTAATACACGGCAGATGATGCTGCAGAATTTTATTAAGGGCTAACGAAAGAAGGGATAGTAAAAAAAAATGCTTCCAGAGTTTATGTGATAATAACCTGTTCAAAAAAATAAATTCTCCAAAAGTATCTAAAAGAAAAACAGTTTATGAGGTGCTTTTTCTCATTCCCCATTCTAACATGCAACTTAAACTAGAACTTCTTCCTGAAATGCAGTGTTTTGGGGAGTCTTGCTGCATTTATCTTACCTTGGAAATGACTGCTTTAGGCAATTAATTATTTGCTTGCTCACTCTTTGCTGCTTTTTTCTTCTTTTTTTTTTTTCTTTTTTAGAGAGGGAGACATTTCTGTGACATCGTAGAAATTTATGATTTAAATCTTCCAAATGGATATAAATAGATTATTCTAGATCTCTTGGGAGGTATTAAAATCTTCCTATTATTTAGAATCACAGAATCATTAAGGTTGGAAAAGATCCTTAAGAACATCAAGTCCAACCGTTAACCTAACATTACCAAAACCACCACTAAACCATGTCCCTCAGCCCCACGTCTACCCATCTTTTACATCCGTCCAGGGATGTGACTCAACCACTAGTGAGTACCACAACTATGGTAGTTGTGGAGAGCCATAATGTCTCCCCTCAGCCTCCTTTTCTCCAGGCCAAACAACCCCAGTTCCCTCAGCTGCTCCTCATAAGACTTGTGCTCCAGACCCCTCACCGGCTTCGCTGCCCTTCTCTGGACACGCTCCAGCACCTCAATGTCTTTCTTGTAGAGAGGGGCCCAAAACTGAACACAGTATTTGAGGTGGGGCCTCACCAGTGCCGAGTACAGGGGGACAGTCACTTCCCTGCTCCTGCTGGCCACACTGTTCCTGATCCACGCCAGGATGCTCTTGGCCTTCTTGGCCACCTGGGCACACTGCTGGCTCGTATTCAGCCAGCTGTCAACCGACAGCCCCAGGTCCTTTTCCACCAGGCAGCTTTACAGCCGCTCCTCCCCAAGCCTGTAGCGCTGCATGGGGATGTGGTGACCCAAATGCAGGACCCGGCATTTGGTCTCATTGAACCTTATACAGCTGGCCTCTTGATTCTGCCTACTGTTATAACTTCACTTGTCTTTCCTCTACTAGTAGTTATTTAATGTTCTTTAAGTACCATTGGTAGCAAAACTCTTTAGGTAGAGGATGTCACAATCTAAGGCTGCTCAGCAATTTTAGTTTTACACGTATATTTACTAAATTCATAGAGATGTGAGCAACCCTTTAGTTTTTTGGTAAAAAAATTCTTGATATCCTCTCATAGATAAACAGTCTCCATACTCTTGAATAAAGAACACATTGTTTATGGAAGCATTGTCCTCTGCTGAATATTAAAGAAAATAAAAACAGAGTTTGGCATTAGTATTCCACATCTACTTTGAAAAAACAGGGAATTGCTGTAAATATTCATCATAAATCTTGTTTCTCCAAGTCACTAACGGTCTTCTCTATATTTAAATGGAATTTATAGTTTCTCAAACCCTCGTGATGTCGCTGCCAATCATAATGACTAGTATAGACTTAAAGTATACCCCATACTTTTCATAACTTTCGTGACTATAACATTATGTAATTTGAACTTAACTTTGAATCCTATTAATGGATGCAAACAAATATTCTGAACCCCAGAAAAACAGATATTTACAAAAATCCTTGGGGACACTGAGCTCCTTAGATTCCTTAGTATATTGAGTAGCAAATCTCACAGACTTCTCTCAATCTTAAGTCTTTGTAATTTGCGCAGCAGAATGACTGCAACTTCTGTGACATCTTTCTTATATTTTAGCATCAGTTGCAGAGGATGAAAAAGGCATAATCCCACGAGCTATTCAGGAATTATTTCAGCATATTTCTGAAAATCGTAACATTGACTTCCATGTGAAAGTATCTTATATAGAGGTTTACAAGGAAGAACTTCGAGATTTACTGGAGTTGGAGACCTCTGTGAAAGAATTACATATCCGAGAAGATGAAAAGGGAAATACAGGTAGTATTTCAGCTCTAAAATTTGGTGTGTTTCATTTCAGTTGTGTGCCCAAGTTATTCTTGCCTTCTCGAAAGAGCCTATCCATTACTAATACTAGAGAAAAGTTAAGTTTTCAGAATATAAACTCAGTTTAGCTGATTTGAAGCAGGTTTGGGTTTAGAGGACTGTGAACGATGTAGATGTTCCATCAGAAATGGCAACAAATTATAAAGTAGAAATACAGTTCTTGCTTCTGCAAACTTTGTCTAGAAACACAGTAGTATGTGCTTATTCACTTGAGTAAGTATTTCAAGGTTAAACCTTTGCTTCTCCCTTGAAAATTATAGTTGTTAAGCCACTTATACTGTAAATATCTGTTCCCCTTTCACAATGAGTGGAAGAGAACATTTCATGAAGAGTAGGCTTTGATATTTTTTGGAGGCTTTGAAATTAACACTTGCTATAGTACTCCTGTCCGCTACATGAAAATGGTATAAGAATCCACTGCTGAGGTATTTTATTCTGAAACTGTATAATCTGTTTTGGGTTTGTTTTGTTTGGGTTTGGTTTTTTTTTCCTTTCTTTATTCTTTATATTCTAATTGTTGTGTTTGACGTAATAGAACCATAGAATCACAGAATGTTAGGGTTTGGAAGGGACCTCTGAAGATCATCTAGTCCAACCCCCCTGCCAGAGCAGGTCCACCTACAGCAGGTTGCACAGGGTGGCGTCCAGGCAGGTTTTGAATTAATACTAATATACTGTTGCATTGAGCAGACATGGTTTTCTTCTCTGTAGCTGGAAGAAGTCACAAATTTCGCACAAATCTTGCAGACAATGTAATTGCTTCATTATGACGCTGCAGGATATTTTAAACCATTTCTCTTCTTCAGTACAGCTAGAGCCATCTTCAGTTGATTGTTCTAGGGCATTTTTCCATCCTTTATTAAAACAAAGGACAAAAAATATGCTTGGTAGGAGTACTTGGTAGAAGTACACTTCCACATTATTAGATTACTAATAGATACCTGTCCAAAAAGCCCAACTACCTGAGCTATATAGAATAGAAATTCTGTTTTTACTATAAGGTAGGAATAATTTCTACTGCAAACTTTTTCTTTTCAGTCTGTTTTGTTTTTTTTTTTAGCTGGCAAAATATCCTTTAAGCTGATTTTGCTCATGCTTTTTCTAGGTTATCACTAGATTGCAAATTGTATATGGCAGTGTGTAAATGGTTAAAACAGTGTATGACTTTTAAAATATTGTTTCAAATGCTATGATATCCATATATTAAATATCTGCAGGTTTCAGATGCGTTGTGCTCATGCTTTTCACATATCAATGTCTTTTTCTATAGTTATCTGCTATGATGTAATAATGCAGGCTTGTATGTTTCTCTACTTTGTGTTTATAGTTTGACTATTCCTAATTGCTATAAACTTTTGCTGAAGAGTTTAGAATTAATTAAATTGTTCTTATTTTGTTTGGTTTGGTGTTTGAAGTGATTGTTGGTGCTAAGGAATTCCAAGTAGAATGTGCAGATGAAGTGATAAGCCTGTTGGAAAGTGGCAATGCAGCTCGTCACACAGGCACAACACAAATGAATGAGCACTCCAGTCGATCTCATGCCATTTTTACCATCAGTATTTGTCAGAAACAGTTTGCAGAGTCTCAAAAAAACGCTGATGCTGCACAGGATTCATCATGGAAATCAGTCCAGATGACTGCTTCAAAATTTCATTTTGTGGATTTGGCAGGATCAGAGAGAGTGACAAAGACTGGAAACACGGGTGAACGCTTCAAAGAATCGATTCAGATCAATAGTGGTCTGTTGGCCTTAGGAAATGTCATCAGTGCCCTTGGAGATCCAAAAAGAAAAAGTGTTCATATTCCATACAGGGATGCTAAAATCACTCGTATTCTGAAAGACTCCCTTGGAGGAAATGCCAAGACTGTCATGATAACATGTATAAGTCCATCCTCATCAGACTTTGATGAATCTTTAAATTCTCTCAAATATGCCAACAGAGCCAAAAACATTAGAAATAAACCAGTTGTAAATTACAACCCTGATCAAGACCGGATGGATGAAATGGAACTTGAAATCAGATTGCTTCGAGAAGCTTTGCAGAACCAGCAAGTCAGTAATCAGAGTTCACACGACTTAAATCAAGAACGAACTCGTATCAGTTCACTTGAGGAGCAGCTCACCCGGCTTCAGGTTCAATGTTTCAGTTATAGAAGTTGTGTAGATGAAGCCTTCCCATTTCTGGTTGATTTGAATGATGATGTTAGCTTAAAAAGAAGTCAGCGGGAGAGGTTGCAGAGCTGGATCACTATGGTACAGGAAGTAAGGAAGGAAGCTCTTGCCATGAAGGAAACTGACAAAGGGACTGGGACCAGCCAAGAGCCACATCACATCACAATTCTTCAGCTAAAGAGGGAACTAAAGAAATGCCAGGTATTTAATTATAAGTTGATTATTTAAATAACTGTGTGAAAGAGCAGTCTTCTAAAACTTGAATTCAGTTTTGAAAGATGTAAAACTGTTACACTTAACTGTACTTAAGTTGACAATTTAATACACAATCCTGTATAATTTTGTTTGTCTGATCCCTGGGACATAGCTTTATTTTAATAGGTCTTTGAATAGGCAATCATCTTAATCATGACAGAGATAAGTGATGTTATATTTTGCCTAGTCAGTTTCAAGATGACTCTGTGAGGCCGAACTGTTTTATCTGTTAGATTGTTAGTTTTATCTATGTTAGTGTGCTAGGTCTGGCTGGGATGGAGTTAATTTTCTTCATAGCAGCTCGTAGGGTGCTGTATATTAGATTTGTGACCAATACAATGCTAGTCAGTTTAGGTCTTGCTAAGTTTAGGTCTTGCTGAACAGTATTTGCACGGTGTCTGCCTGTGCCCCCAGTGAATAGACTGGGGGTTGCACAAAAGGCTGGGTACACACACACGCACACACACAACCAAGCAGATGATCCAAACTAACCAGAGATTTTTTGTGCCGTATAACATGCTCAATGATTGAAAGGGAGAGCAGAAGGGAGGTTAGCCATATTTTGCCTGGGAACTGCCTAGAAAATCAGCCTTGGAAAGTGGTGAGTGATTGCCTTTGCATCATTTGTTTTGTTTATTTTTTTTTCTCTCTTCTTCCACTTCACCTCTATTTCCTGAGCAATTTCTATCTCGACCCACAAGTTTTCTTGCTTTTACTCTTCCTTTGCTCTTCCCCTGTCCCAGTGGGGTTGCAGAGGGGAAGTGAGCAAGTGGCTGTGTGTGCTTAGCTGCGTAGTGGGGTTAACTCACAACAGTTCTCTTTGGTGCTCAACACGGGGTTCATGGTCTTTGAGATAATAACAGATTTGATTAGAGTGTGCTAGATCAAACTTTTAGTTGTTACACCTGTTTAGTTGTTATTTGAGCGGCTGTTGCAGATCGTAAGGCTGGCATATTTACTTTGGTTGCTGACATGTCTTTCCTTGAATATTCTGATACTCGATTCCTTTCTAGCTGTACAACAGACTCCAAGAAGCATTAATGACTGTTTTCAGATTTTGCTTTTTAGTCTATTATCACTTTGTTTTCCTTTGCTTGGGAGAGCTATGATAAATCCACTGGCCTTCAGCCTAATCTGGTATTTGGGTCTTACATTGCTGGTGTCCCAGTACTCCAAGACATGGACAAAACCAGCAACTATACCTTTCCCCTTTTGTCTTGAGAGACATTTCATGGAGAGAGAAAAGGGTAACACCTATCCCTTCCTCACCTCCAGGATAGGTTTTTATAGCCTTGATGTAATGGCTTCTCAGTTCCTTCAGTATCCTCCGACTGTTCATACTGGTGTGTATTGTGGTCCTGATTTTGAGTATTGTTCATTAGGTTGAACAACTAATTGGGGATGCCATGCAGGAACATGCTCTAAGGTGATTGATTCCTGGGGTGGCAGGGTGTATGGGAGGAGTTGGGCAGGTGCATAGGGCTGTTGTTGCCTCTGATAGCTTGGGATTTCACACCTGAACAGGCCCGTAAATCCATCAACATAATACACCATTTGAAGGAGGGGAAGTGAAACACAGTGACTTCTAAAGCTGTGTTGGGACCTGGCTCATGCCTATCAAGCCACTGTCCAGTGTCCTCAGAGATGCAAGATGGTCTCCCAATCTAAGAGCCCATAAACGGGCATTGAGAAGGTCTCTTTCTCTGAGACCACACAAACAGAGACTAAACCAGAGACCTCAACTGTAATAGTTGCTCCTGAAGTCAAGAAGAAACAGTGGAAGCAGAGGTCAATTCAGTTAGCAAGAGAAGAAGCAGGTCCTCCTGACAGGGGGACAGAGGAAGAATCAGAAAAGGCAACCTATTCTGCAACAGGACAGGGGAGGAAAGAGACAGAAATCATAAAGAGGCGGAAACTATCTGCTCCCTACCCATGACCAAGCTGCAAGATAGGCAGAAAGATTTCATCCATCATCAAGAGGAACGAATTGCTACCTGGTTGCTCCAGTGCTGGAATAGTGCGCCTGACAGTCTGGAACTAGAAGGTAGGGAAGCACAGCAGCGGGGATCCATAGCCAGGGACTGTGGGGTTGACAGAAGGATTGGAAGAAGGGCAGCCACCTGCACCCCCAAGGTGGCTCTTATCAAGCATGAAGACAAGATACTCTCTTATGTAAAATATTGTAACTCAGTGAGGCAAGTGGACTACCACAGAGGAAGGTATCCAGTGTCTGAGGGAATTAACGGTGGTGGCGGTGGTATACAGTGACAGGGATGATAATCAGGCCCCTAAAGATCCGAATAACATACAGCGTGCATGGCCTAGGTGTCAGAAGTCTGTACAGAGCACACCGACATCATGGGCCGGCAACTTGGCAATGATGCGCTGGGCTGACATTGAGGCACCAACTTTGTACAGACTGGTCTGCCAGCTCCAGCAATTTGAAGAGAATCTGTATTCCCCCTCCCTGCTGCATCTCAGCTGTGGAAAGACTGTTCCACAAGGTCTGGCGACTCAAAGAGCACGTGGATAATCTCTCCCCCTCCTTGACCCTGCACGCCAGCATCTCAGCTACCACAAGTCAGCCTTTCTCTGCTCAAACAAAAGGAACCATGGGCACATGCCACGTGTGACACTGTGGTTCTCTCTGCATGACTGCCGGGAGGATATGAGGAAGTGGGACGGTGCACCTACCTTGGTCCTTGAAGTATTTGAATTGTGGGAAAAAGTAATGGCTAAAAAGGGTCCTTCCAGGAAGATTACTGCTTCAGTCACTGTCAAGCAATTCCTGAGACACAGCAGATGGGCTGAGGACCCCTCTCCTCTTTCTGATACTGATCCAACGGACTTATGTCCACGTGGGTCTGAACCCCATGTCTTCTACCATGGAAGGACCATGTTGGTCTGTAGTAGGATCACACTTGTGAATAGTCCTTGTGCATAGCCTGTGCTGCAGAGAGAGACATGGACTCTTTCCATGGCGTAAAGACTTCTGGTTTGCAATTACACAAGTCAAGTAATGAATCCTCTGATTGGGAATAGGGAGGCCCTCCCTCCGGCTAAGCAGAGGAAAGGGACAATTGGATTTACTTTAGTTTTGGTAGACACTGGTGCACATCGTACCCTAATGCCATCAGGTTACAAGGGAGCAGAACACATCAGGAATTCTGGAGTGACAGGGGGATCCCACTTGTCCATGTTAGAAGCTGAGGTGAGCCTAACAGGAAATAAGTGGCAGAATTCTATTATCATCAGCCTGGAGGCCTCATATATCCTTGACGTTGACTCTCAAAAAGAGAGTACTTCAGGGATCCAAAGAGGTACCATTGTGCCTTTGATGTAACCACTGCAGGTTCAGAGAAGATTAAACAGCTGTCTACCTTGGCTGGCCTCTTGAACAATCCTTCTGTTGTGGGGCTGCTGTGTGTTGAAGAACAGCAAGTGCCATTGCTACCATGATGGTGCAGTGGCATCAATATTGTCCTGACTGAGACTCCCTTGTTCCCATCCAGGAACTGATATGTCAACTCGAGAGCCAACAAGTGATTAGCAAGACTCACTTGCCTGTTAATAGTCCCATACAGCCCAGTGCAAAAGTCTGAGAGAGGGAGGAGGTTTCCAGTGGACTATCATAGCCTGAATGAAGTCATACCACCATTAAGTGCTGCTGTACCGGACATGCTAGAACTCCTGTACTGGAGTCAAAGGCAGCCGAGTGATACGCCATAACTGATATTGCCAGTGCATTTTTCTCAGTCCCTTTTTCAGCAGTGCAGGCCACGGTTAACTTTGATGTGGAAAAGTGTCCAATGCAGAATGGTGTCCAATCTGGAATCAACTGCCATGGAGGGGTGAAAGCACAGCCCTACCATTTGCCATGGACAGATCCAGACTACACTGGAAAAGGGCAAAGTGCCAGAAAGCTTGCAGTGCATTGATGACATCACTGTGTGGGGCGGCACAGCTGAAGAAGTGTTTGAGAAAAGGAAAAGAAAATCCAGATTCTTCTGAAAGCTGGTTTTGCCATAAAACAAAAGAAAGTCAAAGGACCTTTACGAGAAATCTAGTTTTTTGGAATAAAATGGCAAGATGGGCATCATCACATCCTAGCAGTTGTGATCCGTATGATAACATATGGATCATATCCCCAGTAGTTAACAAAAAGGAAACCCAGGCATTCCTAGGTTTTGTGGGATTCTGAAGAATGCATATTCATGGCTATAGTCAACTTGTAAGTCCTCTCTATTTAGTGACCTGAAAGAACTATTTCAGCTGGGTCCCCAGGCAGCAACAAGCATTTGAACAGATCAGTGAGGGAATTATTAATGTGTTAGCCCTTGGGCCAGTCCAGACAGGACCAAATGTGAGAAATGTGCTTTACATTACTGCCTGGGAGCACGGCCTCAGCTGGAGCGTCTGGCAGAAAGCACTTGAGGAGGTCTGAGGTTGACCCCTAGAGTTTTGGAGCTCTGGGTATAGAGGAACTGAGGCCCGCTACACCCCAGCTGAAAAGCAGATATTAGCAGCATATGAAGGGCTTCAAGACGCTTCAAGAGTAGTTCATACTGAAGCTCAGCTTCCCTTGGTACCGCAATTGTCTGTACTGCATTGGATGATTGAAGGAAACATCCCCCCTACCCTTCACGCAACTAGTGCTATGTGGAGTAAGTGGCTAGCACTAACCACACCACGGGCCTGAATGGGAAACCCCAGCTACCCTGGCATTCTGGAAGAGATCATGGACTGGCCAGAAAGCAGAGACTTCAGAGCATTGCCTGAGGAAGTGACTCTTGCCAAAGAGGCCCCACTGTATAACATATTACCAGAAAATGAGAAACAATATCCTCTATTTACTGATACTGTCATATTGTGGAAAACCACTGGAGATGGAAAACTGCTCTGTGGAATCCAGCGTGACAAATTGCAGAAACTGCTGAAGGGCAGAGTGAATTGAGTCACTGTGCAGAAGCGAAAGCCATCCAGCTGGCCCTAGATATTGTGAAACAAGAAAAGTGTACAGTACAGTACCCATACCATTGCCTGAAACACTGTACGATACCCATACCACTGCCCAAAATACTGTCCTGGGCCTTGCAAAGCAAGTTCTGTGGTGACACGGCAGCCCAGGAATCAATGAGTCAGACAATGGGACTAATTTCTGAAACAATCTCATAAACACCTGACCAAGAAATGTGGGATTGATCAGGTGTATCACAATCCCTATAACACACCAGCCTCCGGAAAGATTGAACAGTACAATGGACTATTAAAGACTATACTGAAAGCAGTGGGCACTGGAACATGTCAGCATTGGGATGCAAATTTAGCAGAAGCTACTTGGCTAAGTAATACCATAGGATTAGCTAACCAACATGGACCTACCCAAACAAAAACCTTATGTGTTGTAGAAGGAGATAAAGTCCCGGTAGTTCATGTGGAGAACTGACTGGGAAAGACAACATGGGTTGTTTCTCCCTTGAGCAAAGGCAAACCTGTTTGTGGGGCTGCTTTTGCTCAAGGACCCAGGTACCCTTGGTGGGTAATGTGAGAAGGTGGTGAAATTTGATGTGTACCTCAAGAGATTTAACCCTGGGGGAAAATAACCCATGATTTGAGTTGTATGTAGAAGCACCACAGCAAGAATCACCTAAGCCAACAGAGAACAAACCTTGCGCAAAGCTAGGCAGGTGCGGCAGTGACCCAGCTTGAGCTGGTTTTGGTGTTCAGTAACTCAACACATGTCCCTCCTGTCCTCAGTGACCACCGTCACAGCCAGAACCCAAGGCATTGAACTCAGTGGACATTTTAGGACCGTTTTCCAGATATTTTACAGGAATGGCCCATAGACTAAGGGGATAATATCTGTGTATAAATCAAAAGATGAGAAACGAGGGATGGTTAATAAGGTTGTATTGGACAGTGTGGGACTTGAGCGTGACATAAATGGTATGGACTATGGAGTGGAGATTGTACTGGGTCTGGCTGGGATGGAGTTAATTTTCTTCACAGCAGCTCGTAGGGTGCTGTGTTTTAGATTTGTGAGCGACACAATGTTGATTAACACACCAGGTTTTAGGTCGTGATGAACAGCATTTGCGCAGTGTCAAGGCTGTCTCTGTTTCTCCCTCTGCTACCCCAGTGAACGAGGGGCACAGGGGCCAGGGGGTATGACCAAGCAGATGACCCAAGCCAACCAAAGAGATATTTCATGCCATATGACACGCTCAGCAGTAAAAAGGGAGCGGAGGAAGGCTTAGGTACCTTAGCCATCTTTTGCTCAGCAGCTGGCTGGGCATCAGTCTACCTGTGGGAGGCAGCGAGTGATTGGTTTTGCATCCATCGCCTTTGCATTACTTGTCTTGTTTTCTTTCTCTCTTTTTCCACTTCACCTTCACTTACTGAACGATTTTTATCACAGCCTACAAGTTTTCTTGCTTTTACTCTTCCTTTGATCTTTCCCTGTCCCACTGGGGTTGGAGTGGGGGAACATGAGTGAGCAGCGATGTGTGTCTAGCTGCCTACTGGGGTTAATGCACAACTACTTTCAATTATCCTGTAAACTCAGAAGTTGTTTTGAATCCCTCAGTACATAGCGGTTACTCTCTGCTGCTCTTTCCTTCTCACACCTTTCCTCTGATTTGGCATGGACTCTGCTTGGGCAGCAGTTCTTTCAGGAATATCCATCTGCTGTGGTGTGGGTCCTCCCTAGGCTACAGTGCGGGTATCTGCTGCTCCACCGTGAAGCACCTCCTCCTCCTCCTCCTCCTGGTGCTCCCTCGGCTCTTTCTCACTCTTTTGGTTACCTCCTCTTCTGCCTGTCTGGCATTTTGTGCCGTCTCTTAAACATATTATCACAGAGGCACCACCACCTTGCCTGAGGGGCTCAGCTGTTCCCCGCTGTGGGTCCACTGAAGCCGCCTGGAACCCGCTGTGTTCAGCATGGGGAAACCTTGGTCTTTTCTCACAGACACCACCCCTGCACCAGTCACCAGTCACCCCCACCAAACCCTTGACACCTACCCCCAATACAGCTGAGCGAATATATTCTGATTTTAGTTATATATGTTTCATACAATATGGACAATATGCCAGTTATTTTCCTATCACTTCATCTTGCCCCACTCTGTGACCATGCTAACTTCTGTGCAAGCTTGGTTTCTTTTCTGTAGTTGCCTCAACTCTGCATGATACAGTACCAGCAGGGGACAGGATACACCTGTCAACTACGTTTAATAGAAGCATTTGCATTCGTACATAGACTTTGGAAAAAGTTCTGTTCTCTAAAGAGACATCAGGTTCTTGACTGCAGTCTTAAAAGCTGTTAAGGGTTGTCTTTTTTGGAAGAAAGATGGAGGTAAGCTAGTTGTACAGAAGTATCCAGTTTTAGAACAGTAAGGCGTGATGTTTCCATACTTTCTATCTGGCTTCTACAGCCTTTCTGAAAGGCTAACAACATCTGGAAGTCTTCAATCAACATTGGACTATTTATCTACAAGAATATTTGAAGAAGCATTCTTATGGTTTCTTTAATCTTTAGGTTGTTTTCTGAGTTGCAGAATGACGACAGCTGTACTTATTTTTTCATATGGGAAGCATACTAATCTTATGGTTGATGCTGAGATCTTGTGGCTACATCTTACAGCACCCTAAAGAGAATAATTGGATTTAGATACCTACTTCAATAAAGTAGCTTTGGTTATGGATACATTATTCCCTTTGGAAGAAAGAAACTTGTCAGAAGAAAATCAATAGATGGAATGGAAGTGAAGAAATAACTGGTAGAAACCACAGATAACCACTTAGACAATTTGCCATACATACCTTAAAAGGGCAGTTCTGATCACATCTTTTAACAACAAATGAGGGTTTGGGTTTGGGGTTTTTTTATGTTTTCCAACTGTAAGAATAATAACATCTCCTTTTCCCCATCTGAACTGTTATTATCTAGCAGGCTCTAGTTATGGATGAAGAAGTATTTAGCCAGAAGGATCATGAACTGCAGATACTGCAGAATCAGATAAAGACATTACTACAGGAAAATGAGGAACAACTGGAATCTTTAAAGGAGGCTCAAGAAACACAAAGATTACAGGTATTTTTCCTCTGGTACACATTACATATTTCTGTGTTGAACCATCCTTCCACTCTATGAATGTACTCCTAATTTCAAGACAAGTCCCTCAGGATTTTTTTTGGACTTATTTACCTGTCCATCTTATGGGCATTTTGTGTGAATTAGAGCTGTATCACTTCACAAGTTGAGTTAATCTAGTGGATGAAGCACAATAATGTGATTCCTAAAGTTTGTAGATCAGCCTAGCTGTGCCACAGCCTTCCTGATTCACCTCCTTCACCATGAGGTGAATCATTCACCCGCTCCATGTTCCTAAAGCGTAACACACAACCCTCTCCCCAGATGTCCATTATTGCCAAGTAGTTTCAGGACAGTTAATGAATTAGGATTTGAAAGGCCTTTAAAGATTCTTTAGAATCTGAAAAAAGGCTATAAACATCCTATAGAATTTTTTAATTGAAAGGTTGTATAGAAATATATTTTGCTATAGCTTTATTAAGAATTGAGTATTGTTCCCTTTTGACTTTATAAGACAGAATGTCTTCCTAATTTTCTGAGCATTTACTATTAGAGAAAACTGAGGAAACACTGCTTGCCTCCTTCCTTCTCTAGATCTTGTGCTTGCTAATGAAATTATGATGGGTAGTGAGTGTATAACATTTCAAGATCCAGGAGACCATGAATAGAATAGTTAATATTCTCATGGTGTTGCCTGTCACGCGAATGATAGATAAATTATTATCTGACTTTTTAAAAGAGAAAAGCATAAGCCTGGCTAGCTAGTACTCTTCTCCTTATTCTACTTTTTCTCCTTTTTCCTCTTCTTTGCTAATGGCTTGGGGAGAGTCAATGGATGAAAGGTAAGTATACTAGTCATCATCTTTTTCTTCCCTCTGTCACTTTCTTTTCTGTCACCTCTGGCTAGGTTGACCTTTTCTTTTTTCTTTTTTAACCTGAAGAGCATAGTGTAAACTTACTACAGTGAAATAATGTTTATATATATCCTGGAGGCTACAATGTAGAGGTAATGAACAGAAGCAGTCACAGTGTAGGTAGTCATCATTATTTCAGTATCAGAGACAGGAGAGAAGCTTGAGGGCTCTCAGGCACCATTTTGTAACTTAATCCCCTAAACGGCCACTTTTATTTAAAACCACATCAAATTGGTAGAATGATGAAAAGCAAATGCATCTTTCAAATAGTTTAAGTTGTATTCACAGGCATATGTAATTGAGTGATACATGGTAGAATACAAACTTTCAAAATAGGAGGTACTAGATACTAAATGTTTATACACATATGTATTTATGTAACAGGTATTGCACTATGGGGTTGTATGTACAGGGTATCAGGGACAAAGAGTCTTAAAAGGGTTTAATAGCAGCTTCAAGGTGGATCAGTTGGTCTTTACTCCTTTCAAAATCATAACAAATATGGTAGTCATCTATATACACTCTATATACAAAACATCAACTTGCAAGGCATTGTCTATGTGTGGAAGGAACTTGCAGTCTAAGAAAATAGGATATAAAGAATTAATAAAAATGCATTATTCAAAGCAGGAGAATGCAAAATATCTTTCATGGAATACTTTCAGTTGACTGTCACTAGCTGTGCTTCAGCTTTCCTGTTGTTACTAGGCCAGATTTTAAAGGTACTTTGAAAAGAATTAAAACGAATAGAGGAGTTGAAAATGTATATAATCTTGGCCTTATGGATGAATCACTTTAGGTAAGATAAGTTTTGAACAATGTACAGAGACTGCTGTAGATGAAGCAGATAAATAAGTTCTCCAAACTAGCATTACCAACAGAGTTGGTACAAGGAATCCTGGGATCATGTACATGTTCATGTTTATTAATACAAATAATCTTTAAAGTGGAACTGCTCAAAGAGGAAGAGGGAGCCTGTATACGTGTTTGATTAATTAGAGTCAGACCATGAATTTCATTTGAACATTTTTGTTGAATTCCCATTGTATTTCTCCATAAAAACACATATAAAGCAAGAACAGGCCGATAAGTATGTCATCTACTTCTCACTAAATAACTAGATAAACTAACATGACTTACCTGGGATATGTCTTTCTGGACAAAAATGTGTTTAAAACTTATTAGAGCTGGGGTGTGTATGTGTGTTAGATTGATGATATGTCACAGAATTTTCAGTTTGTTGCAGAATTTGCCCGTGCATTTGCAGAAGAATTTAGGGTCAGTGAGTGATTTACAAGATTCATGACCTTTGCAAGGAATTTAGAAATGGTGAATGTAATAAAGAGCTCATGATCAGCCAAAGTTTTGCTTTGTTTCTTTTCCCCATGAGAATGAGAAAATGGTGGAACAGCAAATGCTTATTGATCAGCTAAAAGAAAAATTGGAGAAATTTACAGATGTGAAAACTTTGGACTTCTCAAGTGCTTGTGGAGAAGGGCCAGCTGTTGTGGCATCTGCAAAGAGGCCATACAGTGTCCCACTCACAAAGAGTCTGCTACACTCCCTTCACCCACCTTCAGGGACAGAGACCCGAAAGGTACGGTCTACCCAGGTGTTATATTTTCTTCATTTACTTTGTAATGGTTATAGTTCAGTTATTAGACTTCACATGACAAGTTACGATGGCTTTCTCAGAAGCTGTTTAGCTTCCTGTTGAAGATTCTGAGAAATTACTTTTTAACGTCTTGCGACATACGCTATGCCACTACTGTCCAAAATGTTAGGCCTTAAAATTTTCATATACAAATGCTCAAGCTGTAGTCTTCTGTGGTGTTTTCCTAGGAGGTTTGAGGGTTCAAATACGAAGCATTATCAAAAAAGAATTATTCTTACTGATATATTGAATACATTGGATAATGAGATGCTAACAGTGCCTTCTTTCACATTTAGAACAGGTGCTCTAACTCGTGCAAAACCTTTTGCTACAAAGGTATTCAGAGTTACTGTAGAAAACCTCTGTAGTTTTGCTTACAAGCTCAGGTGATGACAGACTTTTAAATTTAAATATTTTTTAAATACCAGCAAAGAACTGTTAAATTGTTGCAAGTGTTTTTACCCATCACTTTTTTGTGTGCTTTTTGATAGGTGTATACCAGCCCCCCTGCCTTCTCCCTGGCACGGGTAATGGCAGAATTCCGTGCTCGCAGCCAGATGATACTGAGCAACATAGAAGATCACGATGAAGTCCTTCACTGCCACCTCTCTGATCAGAGTGACGAAGAGGAAGAAAATACAAGCAGCAAAAAGAAAACCTCATTTAAGTAATTTTTTGTTATTCTTTAATTTTTGATACAGACAAATATATAGCAAAGGTAGTATTAGTGCCTAATCCTGCCATAATATGAGACTGTTTGTGATGTTACTTATGGTAAACTTATGGGACCAACTGGGCATATTACAAAGTAAGTTTAATAAACATAGTTTTTTGATTGCATAGTTCTTGTTTTGGGGTCAGAATCTACCATAAGGATCAGTGGAGCGGAGGGGTGGGGAGCATATCGGAAAGAAGGTACAAATGCTTCTGAGAGTTTGGGATTGTTCTCTGTTAAGATAGTGTACTTTCCATGAAGCTTGAAGAAAAAAGAAATCTTTGTGTGTTTGGAATGTAGCATGTTTTTCATTCTTCCTTAGGCATTCCTTAAATCGAACATGGACACGAAAACAGGCTTCTCTGTGCTTTCTTCCTGATCTAAGTGACCTGAAGTGTCAAGTAGACAAGTCTGGTCTATCCAACAAATCTGCGCTACAGACTGACACAACCACAGGTAAAACGGAAGTCATGAGAGTAAATCCTATTACAGGATCAGGCTATGCAAGAATGTCTTCAGCACACATAATTATTTTTCTAGCAAAATATGTGTATTTGATACAAATATTTTTTTGTTATAGTTCAACGTAGGCTTTCAAGATTCTCTTCTTCTTCCCCTTTCTGAAACTGATGTCAGTGACCATAATGTTTAATTAACGCTTATTAGCCACAAGGCCCTTCACACATCAAAAAGCTGTTTAGATACAAATCTTTAGTACTACTTCAATGAAAGAAAATAGCTGCTATTATTTTATCAGAGATGCACTGAAATGGTTTCAGGAATATTTTTCCTCCCACTTAGGGTCTTGAAATGCTAGTGCATGCCCTCCTTTCTTTTTCTGTTTAGACACAGGGCAGAAAAAAAGGGTGTTTGTGCTATTCTCTTTTACTTCATATGGAAGAAACCCACACATACAATGTTCCAGAGTACTATCTTTTGGATACAGACTGTATTCCAGACTTTTTATCTCCATATTGCTTTGTTTTCTTTCAAGGTGAAGAGATTGACAGCCTCCAGAAAAGTCATGTTTTTAACATGCAGAAGCTAAAGAATTCAGAGTTGAGACTCACTGAGGCCGAGCAAAAAATGAGAGAACTTGCACTTAATATCAAAATGAAAGAGGAACTTATTAAGGAATTAGTAAGAACAGGTAACTGGCCACTGTAGGGACAATTAGAATGAAGAGTTCAGAAACAAAAGAAAAGGCACAAAACTTACGAAGTCCTGCATGTCTTAGTTTTTATGTAATTATCTTATGCAAGAATATTTTTAATAACTTAAAGATTCATAACTTTCATTGATTACTTACTATGGTTGCACTGAAGGCTATACTTTTTTGATTACAGCCTACTCTGCTGTGATACGCAAATTTGTTAAAATTTTTTTGTGCTTTGCTGATTATTGCTTTTATCCACCAGTAGTGTAACTTTTCATGTATGCTCAGTGCTACTGATCTCTTCGTGGACATCTATTTCTCACACGGTGTCTGGGATAGGAGAGAAGAAACATCCCTGTGCTGGGAATGTAAGCATTCCCAGCACTGCAGTAGAGAAGCAGGAGTCAGAAGTGGATGAGGGAAAAGGTCAGTGTCCCTGTTAGCCTACATCCCTTGCGCATCTGTCCTGGTATATATATATGCCTGCCAGAAAACTAGCGTCATGATGACAGTAAGGATCTCTTTGCTCAACCCCTTCAATCTCTCTTTTCCTTTACGTACCTTCTCTTGAGGTTGTCTTTTGGCATTGAGAAGGATTCTGTGCCCCCAAGGTACTCAAAAATAGTACTTTGAGAGAGGTCGCGCAAACAGGGCAAGTCAGAGAGTAGAAAAATAATCCAAAGTTGTTTACTGATTATTAAAATGAAAGTTGAGTAATGAATAAATGGCATATTCTTCTGGAAAAAGCAAAATGTATTAAATACAGGAGAGCCATTTTAGGAAAAACTACAGTAGGCAGGAGGATTTGACTTTATTTGGCACTTAGAACACTATTTGGTGACATCAGGTGACTAATGAAGAATTCAGATTTAAGACTCCTTCCTTTATTTCATAGTTATAGAAAGGAAGTGTATGTTCCTTTGGGGTTGGAAAATGTCTCAGAAATTATTGGGTTAGCCAGAATGAAGTAAGTAATGATTAAACTGCCGAATTAATATATTTATGTATGTAATATTAAGTATTACATTTCAACTGATTATCCTGCTGTTTTTAAACTATTTGGATATGGTGTCTTTAAGGTAAGGATGCTCAGTCTGTAAGCAGGCAATATTCTCTGAAGATAACTAAACTGGAGCAAGAATTTGAGCAGGCCAAAATGGAACTTGCTGAAACACAAAAGCGACTTCAGGAGCTGGAGAGTAAGGACCTGAGAGACATTCCTGAAAAAGCCAAGTTACAAAAAGAGTTCCGTAAGAAGATGGATGCAGCTAAACTGAAAGTGCAGGTATTTCTGATCTGACTATTAAGATTTGCAAATCTCTGACTGATTATCACCTTTGAACCTTAACACTCTGCTTGTGAAACTTTCACCAGTTTTATGCATTGGAAGCTGGTTGGATTAAGGTAGCTAATGAGAAACTAATAAATACTGTTATACTCAGAATGCTATTTAACATGTATGAGGTTAGATACATACAGTAATTTCTTGGTGTGTAAGAAACCAAGAAAGAAGTGGGTCATATGAGATGCTGACACACCATTGTATGTAATACCATAAAAGAACCTAAACAAGGAGACTATTACAAGTTTATTACCCACCATAAATAAAATGGATGTATTATGGAAATACTGTATAAATTCCAGCTCCAAGCAAATCACTGTGATGTTCTGCAAGACCAGGCCCAATGCAGTCATATTTGTTTGGCACTGACCTTCTAGTTTTAAGTTCTGCTACACCTAATTTTATACTCTTTGTAGGGCCGGCTTAGGTGCTGTGTGCCGCTCAGTTCTAGAATGGTGGGTCACACAAGTACCATACGGAAAGAGGTAGCTGACTTATTGACTTGAGCTCAGGACCAGCATTCTGGCACTATTATGTCTCTGCACATTTTCCAGAGCTGTGATTTCCGTTATATTTTACTACTTTCATTGTATTGCCAGGCATGAACTGTATCTCTACCTTTTCGTGTTGCTTGAGATTAATTCTGCCTGTGCCACCTTCACCAGGTAGGTCAGAAACTACAGAAATAAAGAGTGACTGTTTGGGCAGAAGTTAGTAAATATTGCTAACTCCAAGTATTCAGTGAAATAAAGAATGAAGTTGAGTCATATTTTAGTATTAAGTCTTCCTGCTTTAAGCTGAAATTTGCCATGAACATTCAGGCCTTACAGAAGAAGCAGCAAGACACTAAGAATCTGGCTTCATTATCTAACCAAAGTGAGAGACAAGCAACAGAACTTGAGCAGAACGTGGCTCAGATGAAGCATCAGCAGACCCAGCTGCAGAAAAGACTGTGTGAGGAGAGCGAAAAAAAGAAGCAACTAGAAGCAGAGATTCTGCGGGACCAGCAACAAATTAAAGTAGGATTCTTCCTTTTTCTTTATGACAAAGAATGAGATGAGCCAATTTTGCCTCTGCTTCCCCAAAGACAGTAAACTATTCTGCCAGGCTTTCCACAGTTTTAAGTAATGAGTTTCTTGACAAATGCACTGAAGAAATTATCTATAAACATTTTCACACAAATATTCAGTTTGCCTTTCTTTTCAGATTATTATTATTACTACTACTACTACTACTACTACTACTACTACTACTACTACTGCTACTACATGATGTCTAGCTCTGAATTGCAATTTCACATGTAAATGTCAGTATTTCAGATTATATACTTGTGTGGACTCCGACATTAAATGCATTTTAAAAACACACTGAGGTAGGAAGAATGGGGCTTTTTGTTTGTTTACAGGAACTTCAACTAAAGATGGAGCAACAACAGAAGATCCTTAAACTTAAAGATAAAGAGATTGCTGCATTTAAAAAGAAGAAAAATACCTTGGTGGGAACTTCACAGAAGCTACAGGTAGCTAATCTATTCCAAATCTGTGTGGGCCCTGAAAAAAATTTTCTTTCTTCATCCCTAGTCATCGTTGTAAAGTGTTTGGAAAAAGGTATTCCATCATAGTTTTGTTATCTTTTTTGCTGTAGCAAAAATTGGGAGTATAGTCTAGCAGCTCTTGTACTCTTTTTGAATGAAGGAAAGGAGAGGCTCTAATATCTTTTCTTTCTATGATTTGTCAAAGACACTGATTCAGAAACCTGAGAATTTCGTTGTCTGGTAGGTTTGCGGGTGATACCAATGACCTCCATTATAAATGCCCTGTGGTTTGTTTGGTTGTTTTTTTGTCCTCTGACATAAATGACAGGCATCTATGGTTTTGGTTATTCCTAACAGGGTTAGAAAAGTAGATGTCTTATGCAGCAGTGCTACCTACGTTATTAGAGATGTGGACTTTGGAACGTGAGCGTTTCATGAGTCACCTAAAATCTTTAAAGGTGAAAAGAAATTTAAAAGTTAGATAAAGGCAACTTTTTATCTTTACCAGAAATATATCCACTGATAAGCTGTGGCATCAAAATAAATTTATAATGGACTGTGCTAGCAGGATCAGAGCTCTCCTTGACTGTCTGTCTTTCAACATCATAATTTCTTGCCACTTAAATGTTTTTCCACAAATATCTGGTTTGGGGCAACTATAATGCAATGAGAGTGGGCTAGCTGGATTCTTGTGGTACTTTCCAAACCTAGTTGCTTTGGTTATATAGAAGACATCTACTTATGTAATTGTCCTTAGAAAAAGAATACCTTTCATTAAAGGCATCTGATATGAATTCGTTTATACAAGGTGTAGCAGTGTAACATTGCTGACCCTCTTTTTAAGTCAGTCCCATTTCTGTATTATTCTGAGTCAAAATTCTGTTGCAGAATTAATGTTAACATTAGAAATGTCACTTTCTTCTACAGTTTTATCAATCATTCTAGAAAAGGAAAAACAGAATCATAAAATTCTGATCCAAAAAGTCCTGGTTAATGCTGTCTGGATCTCTGTTTAAACTTTAGAAACTGGAAGAGCAAAAGAAATGGCTGGATGAAGAAATGGAAAGAATTCTCCAACAGCACCAACAGTTAGCAGATCTTGAAGAAGATCTAAAGAAAAGAGAAGCCATTGTAGCTAAAAAAGAAGCATTATTGCAAGAGAAAAGCCACCTGGAAATCAAGAAACTGAGATCTAGCCAGGTGATTTAAAAACAAACGTGAAACTCTCCACAGTTATAGTTTTGACTGAAAGACTGGGTGGGGGGAAGGCAGATAGATAGCAGAAGACACTCAAGCCATATGACCTGTGTCACACATACCACTGCCATGAAGTTATTGTGTGACTTAAGCAAATCAACATTTGAAATGTGAATAACACAGAATAATAATTTTTATTCACTTTTTCCCCACAGAATTCCAACAACAAAACAAACCAAAAAAATCTGAACTCTGGAGTTCTGTTATTGCAGAGCATTAAATAATATGATACCTAAAAATTACTCAGTCCTTTTGCAATCATGACAGAGAAATATTTTATATTAGTTATTTTTCAGTAACAGAAGTGAAATGAAATTGAAATATTGTCACTTATAATGACTAGCCTCTTTAGTTTTTAGTATGTAGAAAACTGCACATTGAGTGGTTTTTTTTCTTTCACCTTTTGAGTAAATAGTAGATTTTATGGTAGCTGTCTACTCAAAATAAAGGGGGCCCCATTGCAAGAAGCACGCAAGTCTTTCACTGCAGAATGTGACAGTCTCACCTACATTTTTCGTACTCGAAGGAGTATTTGTTTTATATCTATGGTCACTGTGGTTTTTTTAGGCTTTAAACAAAGATAGTATGAAATTGTCTACTCGCTTAAGTATGCTGGATCAGGAACTGTGTGATAAAGGTATGCAGCTTCAGGGCAGCACCACTGAAGATAAGACAGACATTTTGGAAAAAATTCAGGTTCTCCAAATGGAAAGGGATCAGCTGCTCAGAAGAAGAAATAGTGTGGATGAGAAACTGAAAGATGGTAAAGTGTTGTCAACCGAAGTAAGTAAGCACCTCTGAGATAAATACAGGTTTTAGGTAGTCTTGTATAATAAAGCATTCCAAACAGAACATAAAATGTCTCCAAGTACTAGATAAGCTAGAACCAAAGAACTGATGTTGGGGCCTTCTGTAAATAGCAATGTTAAAATGCTGCTGTGATAGCACTACTTTCGTACCAGAGAACAAAGTTCATGTTCAGACGGACTTAATTCAGTTAGGGCCTTGACAAACTCCACTGGCTTAAGGATCATATAATCAGAAATAAGGGAACTAGAAGTTCATCAGTTTATTTTTGTGTCAGGACATAGCACAAGGCACTGTACTTGCATAGTGATGACCCTTGATTTTTTCCACAGGATTCTGTGAAAAAGCAAACTTTATCTGAAGGCATCCATATTTTTGCAGCCAAAATAAGTCATATTAGCTGGATGATCCACACTTGAGTTGATCATTATAATTATGTTGAAGATATAATAAATTTATATAAAACGGACAGATTACTTTTAGGTCTTCAGAAGCACTATGGGCATATGGCTGAGGTGATAATGTCCCAGAAAGAACCCCACTTGCCCCACTCCTCAAAATCTTTTCTGCCACTTCCCTACACAAGTTATGGTCACTAAACTCCTTACTGACCTGATTCTTTAATTAATCTACAGAAAACTAGCACAACCAAAAATATAATAGCGGAAGTCAAACTGGGGGGAGGATGAGGAAAGGATAAAAAGGGAAACACGACTTCTACTTTTGTGATTAACTACTTGATCGATCTCTGTATCATGGAAGGGGTACTATGGCAGAAAAAGACAAGTGTTCTAGATCTGTACTCTTGCCTCTTATTTTTTCCACTCCATTCTCTCACTACTGCTAGTTTGTCTAGCCCTTAAGTTTAGTTTCACTCTTGAGAATGAAGTTCAAGATGTCTTATATAAAGATTAATTCTACTTTTTTTTTTTTTTTAAGATCTCACTCATGTGTTTCTCTGTAGGAAGAACATGTCCTTTTCCAGCTGGAAGAAGGAATTGAAGCCCTGGAGGCTGCTATTGATTACAAGAATGAAAGTATTCAGAATCGCCAGCACTTGCTTAGGTCATCTTCTCAGATTCTTTCACAGAGCGAGAATAATGTAATAGGAAAATTAGTTTCTCTCTCTGCTGCAGAGCTCAGAGCTATCCTTTTCAAATATTTCAACAAGGTTTGTTTTGGCTAATGAATAATATTTAATCCTATTTTCTGTTACTATTCTAGATAATGAAATTAAATGGTGTCAAGAAATAAAAATAAATGTAACAAGCTTTTAGTGAAAATCTCTTCAGGTTACCTGGATCTGCTATTAATTCAGATATTTTTAATTTTTACATTAACCTAAATAGAATACTTGTGTGTTAACCTTGTGTATCTTGTTCTGGGGTCATTAGCTTAAAAGGTGCTGCAAATGTGGAAATTTTCTTGCTCCTTTCCAGTGCTCTGTGTTGCTAACTTTTGGAGCAGCAACATATTTACATAGTGGTGTGTACTGAAATTCTTCCCAGATGCAGGCTTCATAAAACTCAAACTACTATCCCTATTTTTTTTCTAAATCCAGTATAAACTCCTTTTGCATACACTTTCTGCAGTGTGTACAGCCAAATACTGAAGAATCATACTGACATCTGGAACCACAAAAATGAAAGGCATTAGGACATGGTGTGTCTTTGTGACCTTGGGTGATTCTGTGAACATGGGCTGTTGGATGCAAGTTGGAATTTTTCTAGAATCAGGAAAACACTGTTGTTTCAGTTTAAATTCTGCACAGGGTTTTAAAAAAAACCCTACTAGTTCATGTGATCAAAATGTACAGAGCTCATTTCTAAAGTGTGAACTTGTAGCAGCGGGCAAGTCTGTTTCCAATATCAGTGTATAGCTTGTAGAGACCATTGTTTTTGTATGTTTTAATCTATTAAGCAGAAGCGTAAAAGCTTTTATGAAAATGGTTTGATAAATCTAAAGAAGTGTATTTCTTTCTTAGATTGTTGGCCTACGTGAGTCTGAACGTAAATTACAACTGCAGATAGAAGAACAGGAAATGAAGGTCATAGACCAGGAAAACATAATACGTGAATTAGAATCTGCACTGGAACATGTCAAGTTGCAGTGTGACAGGCGGCTGACCCTACAACACAAAGAACATGAGAAAAAACTACAGTTAATACTGCATCATTTCAAAGGTATTTGCTTCTTGGGGTGGATTGCATAGCAAGTATTATCTTCAGTCACTACTGAGAAATACTATATTCCAACTGAGGGGGGAAAAAAAAAGGTTCAGAGATATATTTTGCTGCCACTAATTCTGATGTTGTGTAGGATGCTGAGGAACAGACGTGTGGTGTCTGTATGAATGGAAAAGTGAGTATTTTTTTAAAGCAGTATAAGAATTGTTGTATTTTCATACAGAGTTTTTTGATATTGGAAAGCTGAAAAATATCAGTCCTGCTGATCTTGATCTTCTAAGTACTCCTATTAAAACTGACAAGCAGGATTGTCATGGTCTTTTTGATCCTGTGTCATACTCCTTAAAATGTACACACTGCAAGCAAAGCATCAACAAGATTCAAGACATACTCTGTTTAGCTGGGCATCTTGACTTTTGGCACAGAGATAAATGGTTCCTAAACTAGTTCTACTTGTCCTAGAACAAGATAGTGAAGGTATTGCAGAAACCTTGAAAGGGTATGAAGTGAAAGTTCAGCAACTGGAAAAAGAATTATTTTTCTATAAGAAAACCAGCAGAGAGCTGAAGAAAAAATTGAAGGGTCTCTGTGGAGAGTCATCCCATCAATTACTGCCATCCACTAAATGTAAGTATATTATCTTAAAAAATTTATGTAGTTGTCAATAGACCATCTGAAAGGTGGTGAACACACTGAAGTATATCAGATAGACATAAAAATGATATTTTTACTGAACTAACTGTTCTCCAGGAATATATTACACCCCTCCCCCAGTTTCAAAGGAGAGACAACATTGGTTTGTAGCTGTAGCAGTGGTATACCAGTGGTTTAAATTCTCATTCTGTTTTCTCTGGATTCTAACATAATTTCAGCATCCACAGCCTCAAAGTGTTGTGGTTAAGCAAAAGGAAATTTACTATCTGAAAAGGTCTGAATGACATTGTAACTAATAGCTTTGTGATATGTCATGCTTTTCAATAGGCTGCTCCCAGCACTTGATTTCATGAAAGTCAGAATACACATGTAGTAAAAACTTCATAATTTGTTGCTGAGCTTTAAAAATAATAAAAGGCCTCTGTGTACATTACAGTCAAATTTGCAGAATGTGTTTTGTGTGTTGTGCTAGCGTAATTGCTGGCTGTTTTTGAATATATGAATAATTTCATATTTGACTCTCACAGTTCAGTTATTTTAAGACTACCTACTAGGATACATTGCAAGTTAGAACAGTGAGGCTTGCATTACAAGCATCTTGTCACAGGGAAGTGACAGCTAATACCTTTGATATTTTTGTAGCTGACGAACTTTTTAACAGAAAGCACAAAATGTGAGGTGCTGATAATTTTTCACCACATTCACACTACAAGTTACTGATGCTGTAAAGCCATATTGACTAATATTTCTTGATGGCAGGCACTTAGAAGAGTTATAACTTTTAGCTATTTATGTCCTGATAAATTTCATTTTAGATAACACTGCTGGTGACAAGGCACCCAGTCAAGATGAAACGGAAGTTGCTTCTGAAGAATGCAAGTCAGCACTTAACCTAGAAACCAATAGTCAACCAGGGAAAATAAAAGAAACAGACAGAACAAGTATTTTAAGAGCACAGCAGAATTCATACAAGCTTGGAGAAGATACTTCAGAATCTGGGTGCAACAAAGAATGTTTGTTGAGCACTAGTGATGACAAAACAGGAATGGCTGAAGCTCAGCCTTCAAAATCTCATCCTCAGCTACCTCCTGTCATCCAGAGAAGAGAAACTATAACACAGTTTCAAGGAGTAACTCCAGTAAAATTATCTCGCCGAGAGCTACGTCATATTCCTCCCTCTGAATTATCTTTGAGACGCTCAAGCGTTGGAGGTGGCCCCAGTTTTATTGCTCCAGATTCCATCGAAATGGACAAAAAGTCTAGTGTCACTAAGACGTAGTTAATTTTTTTTGCATTTTTAATAGCTGTTGCTACTGAAGCAACTGTATTAAAGTTCTTTGTTCATGGTCTTGTTAAGTATCAACCTTGCATAAATGAGTAAGTGTTCCTTAGTGCTTACGGCTCGCTATCAAGTCGTGAGGTGTTATGGTCACACAGTTTCAATGAGTCTGAGATTTTAATTAACGCAGTATCTAAGAGCTTTCATTCATAGGCCTTTTAACATTGAAGAAATTATTTATATTGGTTTAGGTTTTTTGCAGTAACTTAAAAAAATAGAAATGTTTTTCAAAAATTGCACTGTAAAGTGCACTGCATTTGTGTAACTTAGGTTTCCTAGAACAATATTGTGCTTCACTTTCTTGGGTTAGAAACAGTAACAAACTATTTATTTGGATGTATAGCTAGAAAATTTAGTTGCCAGACTGCCACCTGGTATTGATAATAACTGGTTTCTATGCTTTTTATCTAAAAACACTTTATACGAGCCAAGTTTGAGATCAAAATAGGTACCTAAGCATAAATTTGTTCCTGAAAAGGAACATAGAAGTTCTTACTTTTCTTTTTTTCTTCTTTGCAGCTTATTTATGAAGTTAAGAGGATTGCTTATTTCACTTTCTGGTTTTCTTTGTTGGGTATTTAAAGAATTGCACTTGGCAACTCAAAGTGTGATATTTATTTCGTGCTACTAAAATAAAAAAAATAAAAAAAAAACAAAACAGAGGACAAAATTCAGCATCCTCTAGGTAAGACAGATGGACCAATGTATTATTTTATTTGCACCAATTAGTCACGTCCTTTCACAGACAAATTATTCTTCTGGATTCTATATCTGCTTTAGAGCAAGGAGTACACATATCCTTTGGTTTACTGCTATACTTTTGTTGGTAATGCATTCAGGATGAAAAGCAAATCTTTTTTGTAAGAGGACAGTGGTCACTGAGAAGGCAAACACTTAACAGCTGCACAAACTTGAAGGCAGAGACCAGAATGTCTGCATTTAAATGAGACTAACATTTCTAACTGTAACTCTCCTACACAAAAAGTGGCAGTACTGAAAGCAAGGTTATTTTAGTGGTGTACTTCAGGCAGCCATGTTTGAAAATGTTGTTTTAGATTATCAGATGTACTTAGGAAAGGAGATTTTGCTTTCTGCTATTTTCTTAAGTGTATAGCGTCTTGTGTATAGCATGAGTGGCTACAGGTATAAAAGAACTGCATTTTTCTATGCTGCCAGCGCAATTCAAATTGGTCCATGTTATGAAGATGCTATTACAGCATGGTAAATGGACCTCTTGTGGCACATTTTAAAATTTTCTGAGTAGACTGCAAAACGTTTCATTCTAATCAAATAGATAAACCACTTAACATGTCAAATGATTGTATCTTTCACAGTTATACCTAATTACTACCTGTTGTTCAGCTAAATTGTGAGATAAGGATAGGGGTCTTCCTTGATTGTTTTTGGATTGGGCTTGATTGTTTTTACTGTCATGGAGGTACTGAGCTTTAACTAACGTTAAGTTTAATATTCATGTATATATCATTCACTTAATGTTTCTAGTCAAAAAGCAATAAACAGGAACAAGTACATACAATTTCAAACGTGTACTGACTTACTACATCTGCTTATTAAGTGAAAGAATTGTTGAAGGCCTTTCTTCTCAAGATAATACTATCCATTATCATACACCTGACACTACTCTATAAATAAACATAAATGCCTCTTCTTTTGAAGTTTCCACAAATGAAAAAAACAGCTATTTTTGGATGCAAAATAAGTAAGGGAAATGTAGGAAAGCACATCTCCGCCACTTGTAGATGTCAGCTGGTGGCCAGGTGGTTTCTGTAGCTGTGACACTGCAGATTAACTAGTCATTCAAACATTAGATTCTGTATGCCACACAGAAGTACCCATTTCAAGAAAAAACTACGACATCACCTAATGCTAAGGTACATAAGTACATCACATACGCGTGATCTTTGGAGAAGTGGCAGAATTGTTGACCACAAGAGGGACCTAACATAAGCAAAGCAATGAGAGGCCAGTAAGGCAAGTCATATAGGGAACAGAAATGTAAGCAGTGATTTGTGTTGTCATGTATAGAGCTAACAAATAAAATGGTTTTACCTCTTTAATACAACATGTAGCTCATCTTATTTCTGCAAATTAAAAACAAGACTTTATCTGATAGGCTTTTATTATTACTTTGTTTGTTTTATTTCCTTAATTGTTATTCACTGGCATTTACAGCCTTCACTGACATTTAGCTGATGTGCAATATAGGGAAAAAAAGCAATATGCAGCTAATTTGCAGTGATCCACCATGCCATTATTTCACTTATTAACAGCTGTCATATCCTGCTAAAACTAACTACCAAAAAAGCCATGTGTATCATCTGTTCTGTTGTCTGGCTAGTAACTGTGAATATAAACTTACTTTACTTACGATCTGAATTCTCTGTTATGATTATCTGAACGCTGTCATAGCTGCATTTCCAGAACAGACTCTTGCCCTTTCCATCAATGACTCTTTGCTTAATGCTGCACATTAACAGCGGAGTTATCCCACTTAAGGAGTTCACAGAAGTTCTCTGATTTGTGTAAATACTAATTGCACCACTATTGAGAAGCAAACCTGGCTTTTCGCAAGTTAATGGCAGTTTTACCCCATTTATACCGCAACACAGTTTCATTCTTAGTAACGCAAAGGTGAGATTTATCAGGTATCGAAACTCCAGCTACGTGAGCGTGGTGAGAAACCTTTTGTCCTGGCAAAGCAGTTTTCAGTCCCACTGATTTGAAGGTTCCAACTTGAATGCACTTTCATTAGATGGCCAATAAATAGTACGTCAGTTCTATTTTCAGGATCAGTATGCTGATGATGGGGGGTTATTCTATGTAGGACTTACAATGAATCCGAAAAGATTTTCTAAGAGAAACGGTTTGCAGGACGTCACTTCAACAAATGCACGTTTTATGCATTTCTAATATTACATAATTTTTACTTAACAGTGAACACTAAGCACAATACAGCGAGCTTTTTTATACTCCAAACTGTAGTCTCATTAACCTGGTGTCATGGTTTGGGCTGGGCCGGTCACTAAAACAAATGACAGATGCTCTCTTTTACTTCTCTCCACTTCAGAGAAGGGAGAGCATCTCCAGAGTCTCCAGGGAGACAAGGATGAGAGAGAAAAGAGACGAGTTTTAAAAGAAACTAAACTACTTTAATGGAAATATTAATAAAAGAAAAAAGAAACAAATGAAATACATACAATATATACAAAATGTTCTTATTGAGCTCCAGGGATGATAAACACATCACCAACAGGCACTGGGAAACTCTCAGGCTCAGTGATGGATGGGAACTGGATCCAGGAATGCACTGATTGGGATCGAAAGCAGACGAACAGAGGGAGTCCTCCTTGGACGCCAGCTATTGAAGAAAGGGGACTGACCCTTTGGTCCCTCAGCTTTTACACGGAGCGTGATGCAGATGGGATGGAATACCCTGTGGGTCAGGTTTGGGTCACCTGTCCTGTCCACTCCTCCCCTCTACACTTTTCTGCTTCTGACCCTCCAAAGAATGGGGCAAACAACAAAGTTGTCTGGCCTTGGGTGTTATAGCAGTAAGTCTAAGCGAGAGCCTCTTTGTATCCCATGCCTTGGCATCAGCTATAAACTTGGTCTTATCTCTGCTAGAAGATGACAGTCTCTGAAAAACACACCATTAACTTCAGAGAGTTCAGTTAGTTAGAAGAGGCTTAACCCAGAGGTAAAATCACTTCACAGAAAATTGGTTGTTGTACCCTCAGACCAGGACACGGGGGTTACGTGCGCTACAGTCTACCAGCATACAGAGGGCAATGGTTCGCTAGCCCACAGAAACAAGGCGAACCAACGTGAGGCGAGGCGGGCGTTTTTGGTGCCAGGCTGACAGGCCGCCACGGCTGCGAAGCCCAGCGGCCTGAGCGGCCCCCGCGCAGCCAGCCGTTCGGGCCTTCCGCAGCCGTCGCTCTCCCCGCCGGCGCTCGCGATGGCCGGTCCTTCCCGGACGCCGAGGGGAAAACCCGGCATTCCCTCACGGCTGGCGCAGCACACCGCGTGCCGCCGCGGGACAGCGCCTAGAGGGCACCGGCGGCGCGCACCCCCGTTACTGTCACTCCCCTTCCCGCCCGGGCGCTGAGGGGAGGGAGGCGGCCGCCCCGCCCCGCCCCGCGCCGCGCCCCGCAGTTATTTTGATCCCGGCCGCAGCCCGTACCGGCCGCCGGCGCCTGGCCTGTGGCGCGCGCCCCGCCCTCGCCGTTATAACCGCCCGCCCTTATAACCGCCCGGCGCCGCGGCCGCGGAGCGGCTGCTCTCCCTCACTCCGGGCTGCGGCTGTCGCTGCCGTGAGTGTCCCGCGGGGGGGCGCCCGCCCGTACCACTCTGCGCTGCTGGAGTGTGTGTGAGTCTGAGTGCGTCCGTCCGTCCGTTCCCCAACCCCCGCTCCCACCTGCTGCCCGCTCCTCGCTGGGAAGCGGGCGGCCGCGGGCCTGTGGCGGCCGGGAAGGAGGGTGCCCAGCCGGCCACCGTGGCTCCTAGGGGCGCCTTCCGCCTCGGCCTGGCCGGGGCCCGGCGGGACAGCGGCGCCCGGCCTGGCAACTCCGGGGAGGGTGGGGGGCTCGGCGGCGCTGCCGGCCCGTTTCGCCTGTTGCCGAGCGCCGCCTTCCCTTGTGCGCCCCCGCGGGGAGCCCCCTCCGGCCCCCAGCTCTCCAGCCCCCCGCGTGCGGTGAGCGCGTCTTGCTGCACCCCCCGCGTCCCCCCCCAGCCCGTAACGCGGGGCAAACTCACGCTGCGCCCCAAAATGGGGAGGGGGGCTGTGTGTGCGTGTGTGTCGGGGGCGGGGGAGGCTCGGGAGTGCAGGCGCCTCTCCCCAGGTAGAGGGGGCTGCCTCCTCACCCCCTTCCGCGGCACGGAACAGGCTCCCAGCTTCGGGCTGGCTGTTCTGAAGCGAGCTGCGGTGGTTCAACAAACAAAACCAGCCAGCTACGGCGAACGTGCTGGTCGTAATTAGAAGCCGAAACGCCGTCGGGACGTAGGCTTGATCGCTGGCTGTTTGGTTATTTAAGGCTACTTACACGCATTGGTATCTAAAAAGGGTAGTGTTCTGTGTTGCGTTAGTCACAGACAGCAAAGTGTGCGTGAATTTCAAAGTTTGTTAGGCAAAAGTTCCTAACTTTAAAGCTTACCCAATTTCCCTATAACTTTTTTTTTTTTGGGGGGGGAGGTGGTGGGAATGATGTGAAGAAAAGCAAGGGAGGTTATATTGTTAGTCAGCATCCGATGCTCAATCTGAAGTCAGGCTTGCCTTGGTTGCTTTTACATCTTAATCCTGAGCTTAAAAACTGTTTTAAAAACCCGTTCTTCCTCAAAAACATTAATTTTTCCGAAGTACAGCAGTAAATTCCCCATATCCCTCTTTCAGACCACGCGAGGCCCTTTACCTGCTGTGGGTTTATTGCTGTTGTGTGTGCCAGCGGTGCAACTCTCAAGCAGATTTCTGAACCAGTTTTGGTTGGTTTTTTGGTTGGTTTCTTTTTGGCTGTGAAGTTACTTGTGAAACTCACTGGCAAACTGACAACTTTAATTTTAAGGATTCAGAGCAGTTTAATGCAACTTTGATCAGATAGCATAAAACAAAAGAAATTTAAGTGGAGAGATCTTGTCCAACTGGGAGGACCTCCTGTGCAAAACTTCCTGTAAATGCATCTATAAGGAAAAATAGCTTGAGCTTGCTCTGATAAATGTATAAACAGGCAAAGATCAATATGTAATCTGCAAAAGGTGTGATGGTTGATCAGTGCCAGTAGGGAATGGATATGTTCCTCCACTTACAAATGTCTATTTTAGCGTTATTTCAGTTTTACAAGGAAGTGCTGAAATAGGTCAATACTTCAGGTATTTGCTAAGAACATATATTGATTGTAGATTATAATAAATATGTATTTTAGTGGTAGAAACAAGTAGCTTTTATGTTGGAAGAAGCTTTAGCATGGTAATATCCTATTTGCAAAGTTTTCTAAAATCTGCATCTGCATTAGTAGTTTATTTGATGATGAAAGTGGTTCAAGAGGATCAGTTATATTTTTGGGCTCTTCAGCATGTTTTCCTTGTAATAGCTTTAAATCTGGGGCTTTACTATGTGATTGTTTCACAGATGCTTAAAGGTACTAGCATGAGACTAGAGGTTCCTAAATTGCTCACTTCTTGGAGGTGCTTGAACCCTTGCCAGTTAAATAGTAATTCATTTACACGTGCAAAGCTGCTAATGCTCAGACAAAATAGGCTTGTGGATGTGTGCTAAACTCTTCTTAGCATACGTATAGGACAGTTTACATTACAGCTTTTAAAACTCAAGTATTTCAAATGCAAGTAAGGATACCATTTGTCCTGGTTTGAGGTAAAACAGGACCAATTTTCTTCAGTAATTCTGCTTTCTAACTAGGCCTTCAAACTGCTGAAATTAACAGCACATTCTGCAGAAAGCTGTTTTGCTGTCAGAGTGATAAGACCCATGTTTATAGTTGATGCCAAGGCTGGGACGCAAACAGGCTCTTGCTTAGACTTACTGCTGTAACACCCAAGGCCAGACAACTTTGTTATTTGCCCCATTTATTGGAAGGTCAGAAGCAGAAAAGTGTAGAGGGGTCACACCTGTGGGGAGGAGTGGACAGGACGGGTGACCCAAACCTGACCCACAGGGTATTCCATCCCATCTGCTCAGTGTAAAAGCTGAGGGATCAAAGGGTCAGACCTCTTTCTTCAATAGCCGGCGTGCGAGGAAGACTCACTCTGTTCATCTGCCTTTGAACCCAGTCCATGTGTTCTTGAATCCAGATCTGGAATCCAGTTCCCATCCGTCACTGAGACTAGTCTGGGACTTTCCCAGTGCCTGCTGGTGACTTGATTGTAATCTGGGAACTTCATAAGGTTTTGTGTGTATTTAATGATTTTCTTTTTATTATTTTATTCTTTATATTTCACTAAAGTAGTTTCGTTTCTTCTAAATGAGTCTCTCTCTTTCTGTCTCTTCTGCTCTGCCTGCGGGAGAGAGGGAACATCTGTCGCTCTGCCTGTTTGGGCCAATCCAGCCTAAACTGCGACAGGATTTCAAGTTACGGTAACACCAGATGAGTGTGTTACTTTTATTACTGCAATCTTTGGTACGTCAGGTCTAAAACAAGACTGAAGCTCTTAACGGCATTGATGGATCTTATGTTTCTGAATATCCTTAGTACACTTAAGGGAACTGAAGTACCTTTTCAGTCATGTCCCAATTTAACTTTCTAAACATTTTTCCTTGTTTACCAGGAACTTAAGGTAGACTAAGCACTTTGTGCTTACAAATCATTGTATTGGATGAGTAATACATTACATGTTTCATAAATGGGACCAACTTGGTATAATCTATCAATTTAGTATGAAATTCCCAAATAATCTGTTCATGTGGGTTGACATGATTTATAGAAGAGTATGACCTAGGAATGAGTACAGCACCAAAAAACTACTACTTGCTAGCCATAACAAATGTGTTTATGTTGTCTTGAAATTACATGGTGAATCATGCTTATCTTATGTTGTTGATATATCAATCTGAATAATACGTTGTTTTGGTTGTAGGAACTCTTCTCACACAATAGTTTGAAACAGATTGCGGAGACAGTTGAACTAATAATCTGCTAGTGACTTGTGACACAGAAAATTTCGAAACTGGGTCATTTATTGGTGCCACCTGTGTATTGGTGCCATAGTAATGTTACAACTTTGAAAATTATTACCAGTAATCTTTTCATTAACTTAAAAATGCAGGGTTAATAACTTTCTTGGTACATTAGGAAAGTCTTCTCAGAAGCTTGTGACTAGTGCTAATGCGTGACACACATGGAAACATCTCCAAGCACTGATGTTTGCTTGTTAGGCTCTTTTTATCTAGTGGTCTCACTTCAGGTATTGATGAGCCACGTAGATGCCAAAAGCATACTTTGCTTTCCTTTTACAACTCTTGAAGGTTTTCACTGTACTCCGTATTGTAAGGAAAGGAATTATCTTGCGTTTAGAGACACTTTGGCCAGCTGACTGTTATGAATATCTAACACTTCTCAGACTGACAAACTCTTGAAACCACTGTAAAGGTTGAAATGATTATTTTTCAACCTAGTTTGATCTGTGAAATTACAAAATACTCTGTGGTATTGGAACCTTCTTTTGTGTGATCAAAAAGCCTCCTTGAGCAGAGCCTCCAACTCAAAGTCAATGCTTTAATAAGATTAATTATATCTATAATAATAAAGAACAACACAAATTATAATTCTCTGTTAAAGGGAAAAAAAAAATCTTGTAAAGGGGGTGGCGAGCATCTATGCTTAGGTGAAAGCTTTTGAGATCAGTCCATTGGCTTCCTGTGGGGAGGGCACTCAAATCTTGAAATAGAATCAGAATGGTTTAGGTTGGAAAGGACCTTAAAGATCATCTAGCTCCAACCCCCCTGCCATGGGCAAGGACACCTCCCACTAGACCTGGTTGCTCAAAACCCCATCCAACCTGGGCTTGAGCACTTCCAGGGATGGGGCATCCACAGCTTCCTTGGGCAACCTGTTCCAAGTGCCTCACCACCCTCACAGTGAAAATTTGCTCCCTAATATCTGTTCTAAATCTACCCTCTTTCAGTTTAGAACTGTTATCCCTCATCCTGTCACTAAATGATAAAGAGTCCCTTCCCATCTTCCTTGTAGGCCCCCTTTAAGTACAGGAAGGCTACTATAAGGTCTCACTGGAGCCTTTACTTTTCCAGGCTGAACAACCCCAACTTTCTCAGCCTGTCCTCATAAGAGAGGTGCTCTGGTCCAGCCCTCTGGTTATTGTCATGGCGCTCCTCTGGATTTGCTCCAACAGGCCCATGGCCTTCTTATTTTGTGGGCTGCAGACCTGGACACAGTACTCCAGGTGGGGTCTCATGAGAGCAGAGACGCAGAATCCCCTCCCTTGACCTGCTGGCCACACTGCTTTTCGTGCAGCCCAGGATGCGGTTGGCCTTCTGGGCTGTGAGTGCACACTGCCAGCTTGTGTTGAGCTGCTTACCAACCAACACCCCGAAGTCCCTCTCCTCAGGGTTGCTCTCAATCCATTCTCCACGCAGCCTATATTTGTGCATGGGATTGTCCCAACCCAGGTGGGGGACCTTGTGCTTGGCCTTGCTGACCTTCCATGAGGCTGGCACAGGCCCATCTCTCAAGCCTGTCCAGGTCCCTCTGATGGCACCCCTTCTGTCCAGCATGTTGACTGTACCACACAGTTTGGTGTCTTCAGCACACTTGCTGAGGATGCACTCAATCCCACTGTCCATGTTGCTGACAAAGATGTTAAACAGTGCTAGTCTCAGTACTGACCCCAAATATTATTTGGTAAAATTCGTCTGTCAGAATTGTAGGTGTGGTATTAAAATATGGAACATGGTGGTAGGGCCCAGTGAATCACTGGGTCTGTCCTGTGTTGTAGAAGCGGGATGATTAGATCCTTCTATGTAGTATGAATAGCTGTATTGAAGTGTTCTGCTAACTGAGTTAGCAATATTAACAACTCTGCTAGACTAACCTGAAAAATAATCTATAATCTCATGTATTTGCAGTTTCCTCTACAAGCTCATTAGTATCCATTCTTTCTGTTTTGTGGACACAAATGTAATTCAGGAATAAACTTCCAAAAATTAATTTCATGTTGTTACTAAAGTGATTTCAGTGAATCATAACAGCACATTTCCATGGATAGCAACTTCTTAATAAGCTTGTCAACTGGGCATTTAATTGCATGCCAACTACAGTCAGACTGCAAAAGTATACCTGTTGTATTTTTGGTTTATTTGTTGAAAAGGGAAAGAGGAGTTTGCAGCGTATTTCATAGTGACGTAGAGCTTCACTACTATGTGTAAGTCCAACTTGTTTTCATCTTTCCTTATATCTTGTTCTGGAGTGACTAATAACTCTATCTTGATAATGTTTTCTCTTAAATCGTGTTTCCAAAGGATCTAGCTGCTATCAATCCAGCTTGAAAATATGATTTTTTTTCAAATTATATGGGCAAAAAGAAGTATTTGTCATGATTAGCAGCTGAGAACTTGGTAAAGACTGCGTTGTGCTATTCATCTGTTTATATAAAAATGCAAATATATCACAGTAAGTAGACTAGAGACTAGGAATGCCAAGCTTTTGACTGACTAGAGTCATCCTGTAGTACTTGAAGTTTGTGTTGTGGTTTTGGGTTTTTTTTAACCAAATGCAGTAGAAAGTTTACAAACTTCTGGTGTTAAAGACTGTTGTGGTCCGGTGTAGCACCAAGAGCACTATCCAGTAGCATAAGTTCATGTCATTGTGTGACTGAGCACTTCTCTTCAGTGCTGATTTTCTGTGAAGATGTATCTTTAATCTTGCCTCTGAGTTTCAGGTTTCAACGTATTGCATGTTTAAGTAGTAAGAGCACAGCATATTTCTGCTGTAACTAAGCTCCTAAGCAGGGTAACTATAGTTATTGAGTATTAAAACGCATTTAACAACATACACGCAAACCCAGGAAAATACAAACTTACCCAGTTATTTAATCATTTAAAGAGAGGAACAAGTAGTAATTACTTACAGTGTTTTAAATGTGACTGATGCGGGTTTTTTAGATTGTAGTCTGATCAGAAAGTCTGAACATCAGCATCAGGTAAATTCACAATTTGATGTCAAGTGTTTATTTTATTCTTAGGATACAACCAGCTTTGTATGATCAGCTTAATTTTCCTTTTTTGAGATAAATAGTGTAGGGTAACTCTTGTATCAGAAGAACGCTGTTCACTGTAACCTTTGGTAAATTGAAATAAGGACAGTATTAGCTTACTTGCTCATTCTCTTTCACCTTAAAAATAAAATGTAATACTCCTTTTCGCGTAATGGTCACAATGTTGACCATTTGCCATAGCATTAGTAACATGGAATTGTTTTGTGTTGATATGTCTGAGCATCTTTAGAGCACCTAGGCAGGTTTGTCCTTGAGGAAGTTTGAAATTTAGTGATAAAAATTTCTCTAGATTTTCATGTTCTTCTGTAGTAGTAGTTAACAAGTTACACATTTGTAGACCATATAAGCAGACATTCAACTTAATTCCACAGTGGCCAGACTGTAGGGATTCCTTTCAAACAGTGCTTTCAAAAAGTATGTATTATTTCACTGCACCTATCTATTGTAGTACATCAACACAGCTAGATGTTTTCTGTGAAATTTGTCATCACTGATGAAATAATATCACTTTTAATCTTCTCCTAATTCACTAAACTTTGTATGGAAAAATTGCAATTAGCCAAATATTCTTATGTCAAAAATTTAACTTTTACACTAGCTAAATGTTTTATCCTTTGGAATGGTGTCATGAGGATATACACATTGGTTATAGCTACAGGGTGCAATGGAAGGCATAAGTGTATTTCCCAGTTCTGCCTCCCCCCAACATATCCTCTATGTTATGCTGTAAGAACAAGTGAGCCTAATGTTTGAGAACCATATCAGCCACAATGCCGGGCTCACCTGCCTGTGGAGAAAACTGCTTGTTGAATCTCTAGTGGCTTGGGAATGAAATGATACTACTTGTCAAATAAGAAATAAGGCTGCTAACAAAACCGGAGCCTACATATGCATAATATCTGCTTGCTTGCTTTCTCAAACCATACATTTGTCAGGCTCCAGGGGTGGCATCTGAAACAGTTTTGGAGCACTGCAATATTTCCATATCTTCCCTGCCCCGGTCATGAAGACCAGCTTCTTTCAGTGCCTTCTACTTGTTTTTTTTCCATTAAATATAATCTGTCCAGAACAAATACATTAAGCTAAAATAATTGCTGTTTTATAGATTATATTAATACTTTAGATAATACAACTTAGTAAAAATATGAAGAAAAAATACTGAGTTTTGGGGTTTTTCTAATACAAGTCCTGCAGCTAACAGATATGAATTATTGATCGTTTTGTTAAACACTGTTTTTATTCTTATTTCTGTGTTACTTTCCTAGGAAACCTAATAACCAAAAAGAATCCAGCTCGGTAGAATATTTCATGTGGCCATGACATCTGCTGTAATCTGTTCAGTTCCTACCACTGCATCTCGTTTTGCTTTACTACAAATTGAAAGTGATACTGATTTGGAGTCTGGAAAAGGAAGAAGTGGCCGGGGTGCCAGTAAATCTCAGGCTTCAAGGGGAAGATCATCTACAAATGAGAAAAAGAAAAAGAAAAGGAGAAAAAAGAAAGAACAGCAGCAGAGTGAGGCCGATGAGGTAAAGTGGTTATATTTTCAGTAGTGTGTAATGTTGTTATCTGATAAATAATTTTTGCTGTCCCTGAGAAGTCATTATTTTGTTTTTTAATGAAGCAAATGCTACTTAGTCACAGAGACTGCCTGTTTTCTTTTACTTACTTTATTAAGAATTCTTAATATAAAAATAGGGGACTCCCTGCTATACAAGTTGAAAATTTTAAATGAGAATAAATCGCTAGGTTTTACATTTTTGATGGCACTACTTAAATAATTGATTCCTGATGAAGGGCATGACCTTCCTAAAAAGTGGTAAGAAACAACTTGTTTTCAGAGGTTTTTAGGTAGTGTGTTTTAGTTGCCTGCTTGGATAGCCAGCATGTTCAGAGGTGCTTTCAAGGTTCACTTTCTCTTTTTAGGAGATAGACCTACCTACTATATCTGAAGACTTTAAAATCTGATTCCCTATGTTGTAATTTTCAGATTTATCCATTACTCCAGCCCCTTAATGTATTAAATCCAGAGC
>VZSF01003609.1:191573-234624 GCA_013398295.1 Chionis minor | reverse complement strand
ACCCCCCCCCCCCCCCCCCATTTTTTTCTGTGATTTGGAGGGCAAAGTGAAGAACAGTGGTGATTTCCTGACATTGGGATTTTTCAGCCTCAGATGAAATGGAAATTAAGAAGTGAGACTGAAAGAATTGTTCCAGTTTCTGGAACTGCCCAGGCGGTTTCTGTCTAAAACTATAAGCATCTCATATGAAATAAAGCAAACAAAACCCACAAGCCCATCTTCTTCTTTTTTAGTATCTATTAAAATCTTTGAAATTTTAGTATTTGCAGTAATGGTAAGTAAAGTGATTTTTTTTTCAGCCTTGTTGCTGTTCTTTCTGTATTGAAGGTTAAGTTTTCAATAAGCAAACCATAGCTTGATGTTTCTTTATGCATGCCTTAGCACTCTCAAAACTTTTTAACGCCATCAAAATAATTGTGTGTATTCATACGTACTGCATGTACCTCCAGAAGTTCGTTTGCATGGAAATGATGCTTATTCTTGTGATTGTAGAGGGGCAAATAAGGGCCAATTCATTTTCTTCACCCCAGCATGTGCTACGTCAAGGGCTATACTCCACTGAAGTTATGAGTTAGAATGGTCTGCACCAGTGCTCTTACCAACCAGCACTGTAATCTGAGGAAGGAAGCAGGGGTTGTAGTGCTGGTGCAGGCAGCAAGAGAAACAGTAGCAAAGCAAGAGTCAGTATGGCAAGGAACTGTTGGAGGGGAAGTAAAAGAATTCTGAAGTATCTACATTATTGTCAGATTTTAAGTAACTTTAAGCTAAGGTGAGCTGCCGTTTTAAGGAGGAGTCATGACACTTGACATAACACACATTAAGGAGAATAATGTTATACTTTATTGCGTCTTTCATCTGATAATAGCTTCTTTCTTGCTTCCAGGAGCATTTATGTAAGGAAATCCCTGCCTCTAAATTGATAGTAGGTTGTATTGGTGCCTTTGTTTTCACTCCAAGTAATGGCCAGAGTGTCAGTTAATGCTTAAGCTTGACAGTGAATGTCTTTGAGCTACCGATTTGCAGGTTATTTCTTGACTATCAAATTTTATAATCATGGAAGGTATTTTTAAGATGGCACTGTTGTATCCATATGGTGCAGTGATGAAAAATAATTCTTATTGCAGGTTCTTAAAATGGGACTAACTTTAGATTGTTGTTAAGCTGCACACATTGTTCTTTTTCTATTTAAACATGTAGTTGCTCTGTTTGCCAATGCCAAATCTACCTATAACACCTTTTCTTTGGCATTATATTTAATTTGGGTCAGGTGTGAGCACACTGTAATACCCAATCCAGCATGAAATCTGTTGGACACAGTTATTTCTTCAGATTTGCTTAAAGTATTTTCAGATGGAAAAATATACTTACTTTTTCATCGTTTTATGTTATGTGGCTGTGGTGTTTGTGATCCACAGTTTTTCATAATTTTAGTGTGGTGTGTACCATAAATGATTAAACAAAAATGTATCCCAAACTACAGAGTAAGGTAAAAACCATTGTTACGGTTCGAGAAACTCACAACAATTTATTGTGGTTTAGATAATTCTCTCACCCAATGACCCCTCCTCGCCCAGGAAGAGGAATCAGGAAGAAAACAGGGAAACCTCAGGGTTGAGAGATAAACAGATTTAATAGAATAGGACTACATAATAATACTAACACTACAATACCAATATTGATCCCAATATTTATATATAGTATGCAAGGATTATACTATATCAGTAGGAAGCTGTGCACTCCCAGCAGTGGCCAGTAAATGCCAGATGCTGTGAGTGTTGCAGCTTCATGAGGAAGGGAAGGTCTCGGGGTCTGGCACTGGGGCAAGAAGTCCTCTGGATTGCTGCCATCAAGGGAGAGAGAGAGCACTTTGCAGCAAACTTTCTAACTTATATTGACTGTGACATTCATCATATGAAACAACCCTGTTGGCCCGCTTGGGTCAAGTGCCCAGGTCTCATTCCTCCTCATCCCTGCACCTGGTGAGCTTGAAAACACCGAGACCTTGAAACCCACACATCCTAGCTGGCTATAAAGTAAATATTTTCACAAATTCAGGTGCTAGAGTCTTCCAAAAGTGCAGTTTTCCCAAGCATTAGGAAATAAATTAGTCCTGTGTCACTCAAACCAGGACACATGTGCATGTCTATTTGCATGTGTCTGAATGTCTTTGTTAGTCCGTGAAGACTGCTTCTGTATACTTGTCAACATTTTGATTAATGTTAAAAATAACTGTTTTTCAGCTCAGAAACATTGCTTTTAAAAAGATTCCTCAGAAATCCTCACACAGAGGCGCTCTATCTCAGCATGAGCAAAAACTGCACACTGCAATGCAGAAGGACTCTCAGGAAGAGAACTGGCAAGAGTGGAGACAAAGAGATGAGCAGGTACAGCTTACTGTATTTAACTGTCTTTGGCTTTCCTGAAAAATGTTACGCCATGAGCTTAAGTCTCATGGGTAAAGAGAGATGGGTGAAGAGGAAGCAAGAAAATGCTGCCACATAGCAGGAAAGGTTTCAGTGGAAATTCAGGCCATATCCTGTGTCAAATGTAGTTTAGAGCCAGCACATGCTGCTGTTTGCAACCCTCATAGCTTTACTATGAATACCAGACTAAGAGGAATTTATATTATTCAACAAGTAGACAACAAGTAGAACATCTTTTTGGCAACAATATTGTTAGTAGGGTTCGTTAACACTTGAAGAACACAATAAAGATAAAGCAAAGACTGACTGTGCCTGTATGAAGGCCAATGTAATGCTTTCGCTATGCTTTTTCCTGCCAAAGCTACCACAAAGAGAAATTGCACAGCGAAATGCCTGTAATCCAAACCCATAAAATAATCTTCACCTTGAACAAATAAAATATTTTGCTGTCTGTGTGATGTCAGTTAGGAAGAGTATTTACAGTTAAAACTAGCCTTTTTGGTTCTTGACTTGAATTCAGCATTTAAAGTACTCCTTTTTGATACTGAAGAATATATAGTGATTTTCTTATATAGTGTTTTAAATTATATAGATGTTATTAATTGTTTGCAGTACTTCAACTGTTTTAGGCCAAAATAGCATAGATGGACAAAGAAAGAATTTGGTTTAGCGCATTTTTTGGATGCCGATTAAAGAAATGTTTTAGTGCACTTTTTTCTAGATTCCTTTTAAATAATTGTCTGCTATGCACTCATTCGCTGTGGATAATAGTTTGGGATGTCTTGTTATGCTTGAAGATGCCCTTCAGCCTGTGTAACTTTGCACAGACTTTTTCAAGGCAAACTGATAATAAGTGACACCAACTGGAGTTAAGTGTTTCATGAAGCTGTTGAACTTGTATGCTGGCATCTACTAGCGTGCTCTTTTCTTTTACAGAGAAATTTTCAACTTAAACCTCGCCAAAAATGATGTTACTGAACTGCTTCTTGTTCTAGTTAAGACACAATACAGAAAGCCATGTTGATGGGAGACTGACATTTGGATACTGTCCTTGATTTTTTTATGTGTTGCTAATGCTCTGTTATAGGTGGCTCCTTAAATAGAGTATAGCCAAGTTCTTAGCTTTCCAAGCTTCTAGATGATTGTCCTAGCAGTGGAGTAATGCCCTAATAATCCTTTTGAAAATGAATGACTTTTTAAGGTACAGATTCGCTTTATTCAGTATTTGCAGTTTTTTTATCCTGTGTGGTATGAAGCAATTATTTCAGGTAAAAAAGAATTTCATAGTCTTAATTACTGGGTGGTGAAATGGTCAGACAATGTAAACCCAGTTATAAACAATCAATTCTTATTAATTTCAATCTTACTGACATACTGGCTGTGAAGATAGGGTAGGATCCTTGTATTTTAAAAATAACTCTAGAGCAATTACCATAATTGTAACATAAACAGTTATAGTTCTAAAGACATTTCTGTTCCATTTTTTTGAGAAAAAGGAATAGCCAAATGCTGTCACAATTCTTGAGGTTGAAGAATAGACTTTTTTGCAGCACAGCTATATTTTGGGCAGCTTTCTGTGGTCACAGTGGACTAAGCATAAAGAATGGAGGTGCAGTGTGGACTGTGAATATTTTTCCAACAAATCCTCTGTTAACTTTTCTTTTGCTACACTGAACATTTAGTGAAATGGCTGACACTGGCATGATCACTGTTAGATTGCAATGTTGATGTTTTGTAAACATTAAAAAATTAAACTTTGTTTCAATTTATTGGTATGACTTTGACACCATAGGTTTTGAGGCAACCATAGAAGTTATGGTGAACTTTTTTTGTTCCTAAATTGTTCAAAGCATTGAACTTTAGATTTCAAAGTGCCAAAAAGTTGCCCAAACTGCTTTAAACTTACTTTTAACCAGAAACTCTTAAAAATCTGATGGATGGAAAAAGAAATTGCTACTTGTGATGCCTGTCTTAAAACAATAATCAAAATGTTTGCTGTAGCTCAGAGTACATAACATGGAGTGCATGTCTTGTTAGGATATTCTTAATCAAATGTGCATAATCGGTAAAATTCCTTTTAAACCTGTTATTTCACTGTTTGTAGACACTACCCATGTTTTACAGCACTGGCAGGCATTGAATTAGCTTGTTTTGTCTTATATGAGAGAGGGAAAAAAGGACATGAGTGAAAATGTTGAGTAATTTAATTATGGTGTGTGCATTTTTAGGCCATTAAGGAGAATTACAAAAGCCCTGTGAGTCCCCACTTATTTCCACAGTAACCTGCTAACAAGGCAGTAAACAAGGCTGGTTTGTGACCCTGAAATAGAAATTTCGAACTAAAGGCCAACATAACACAAAGAACCATGAGCCTTCAGTATCTACGGCTGTGCTTTATTATGTCTATTTAATATCATCACCAACAGTTTCAGTAACAACTTGTTCTGTTGTCTGTAATCTTGTTCCCAAATTGTCATAACAGTTCTACTTCTGGATATGCACTCAAAGTCACTGTTTTGAAGTAATGAGTTAGTGTTTCAGTATCACTTCTATTAAATTATTATTTGTTATGTTCTGTAAGACTATAATTTAAAGAACCCATAAATAACTCTGCATAAAGAATTGTGATCTTAAGGTAAATTTGATTACAGACACAAGGCACAAGTATTAGAGACTTGATACTTCAAGAGTAGTAATGGGTGAAGAAAATCTTATGCTTTGGAGTAGGTCTGAAAAGGTAAATCTGCCAAGCAATAACCTAGTAGATCTGATCACAGGGACCGAGGACTGACTCATTACTGAGGGCCACAGGTAGTTTGTTCTCACACTTGTTCAGAAAATGGCCCATTCAGTTGTATTCTCTAAACAACCTGAGAGGAGGTGGGGCAGGCACTTGTCTAGCTTCTGTGTAGTTTAATTGTTAAATGACTTGAAGTAAAATTTGGGATGTTCATGCTCCAAGCTCTTCTCTTTCCCTTCCTATGACTCTGTCAAAAGCATGACTGCAGGGTGATCTACATCTGCACCGGTCCATCCCACTGAAGTTGCCTTACTTTTACTGGGAGATGTTGCCTGGTACACATACGCATACACAGGGATTACCCTATCCAAGTCAAGTGTTTTAGCCGCTTAGCAGTGAGGTCCTGCTCCTGTCAGCCTGTTGAATCTTGAACCCTTAAAGAGAATGAAGCCTCATCAGACTTTCAACATCAGGGTGTTAAAGTCCTTATCAAGTGTTGCTTATTATATCATTACCACCACTTTAGGAATACAAATTTGATGGGATCTATGTATAGCTTTTTAAGAACAAGGTTACATTAAAGACTGATACAGAGAAGAAAGGAAAAGAGAGAGAAGCTGTGCTCATGTTGGTGCAGTATGTGATAAAGGAAGAATCAGTTAAAGCTATCTTGAAGTTCACAATAGCATCACTATTAAAATTAGCAAGAGATGGTAGTTAAAACTTACAGAAGGTGCCTGTAGTAGAAGAGGTAAGGTATTCTTTTGAGGTGAAGATGAGAAGTGTTGGAAGCTTATGAAAAGTCTGATTCTTGTTATGGGAAGGACAAGGCAGGGGAAAGACCAGCTGCGAAGTTGATTTAGCAAACTTGAGAATGCAGAATTCTCAAACAAAATGGTGTTATTCCACATTGACAACTCTTTTGAAAGGTTTGTTTGACAGAATGCCTTCTTTAGTCAAGGTTGTGTCGAATGTCAATTAGTACATTTAACTGCTGTGCTGTCGCCTTGTTTTTTTCATAAAGTCACCCTGATTGTATCGTAAGATTTAAAAAAAGCGTCTCTTCTCTGAGTTGGAGAAACTGATTGGCAGGAAGTTCCAAGCTGCAGCTGGCACATGCTTATCTGAGAGGAGAGACGTAAGTTTGAATTCTTCAGAGTCAGAATGTGTGAAATCCTAGCCTCTCAGTTCTGTAGGTTCCCTTATAGAGATGGTCAGTTGATTGTCCAGTTAATAATAATACTGATAATTAATAGTAATGATAATTAAGAGGTAAATTTTAAATGGTGTACTGCAGGGGATGGTGATATTTAGCACTGGGTGAGAAACACTATTTCCCTGCTTCCACAGCAGTCAGCTCTGTAGAGAGCGTATCTCCCAGTTGAGTAAGTCCTCCTCTTTTCGTATTTGCCCTCCAAGTTACCATACTGCCTGGCACTTTTCCTGTTAAAGCACTGTCAACATTTGTCTTAACTATGAAGTTATTATGTAAATAGCACAGTCTTTTTTTCAGCCTGGTCTTTCTTCAGCAAATCTTTTAAGAGAGCTCCCTGTAAGAGCTTTGTGCATGGATCTCAATTTCTTATGACTATTAGGTGTACTCCAGAGTTTGCCTATTGGTTGCGCACTCCCAGTACCTAAGCAAGGGCACCCATGGTTCCTAGATTTTTGAGTAGGAGCCTATAGTTATGTATCCTGAGACAGTCAGGCTATGCAGGACTGAATGTGCTTGGGAAACTATGGGGGAGATGACTGGCGTTGAGAATATTCAGGTATAAAGCTCTAGAATCTGCTGCTGCTTAGAAGTAGGGACCGTTGTATAGCCAGCTTCAAACACTCAGTCTTGTGCTGAATGGCATAACTGCTAGGTAAGTAAATTACGATGAGGTTATTTTTGTACCAGAGATCACATAATGCAGTTTTTCTGCATCTGTTTAATAGTCACAACAACATTGTTGTAGCACCTATTCTTGGCAATTATTTAGGAGCTTGTGTACTAAATTAGCATGTTAAGACACACAAAGGTAAAAATCCTAAATTTGTCTTTCTTGTGTTTACCTTATTCATGTGTGTTAAGTGTTTGCTTTTTGGTAGTCTTTTTTTTTTAAAAATCCACATTATCTCCTTTTTCGTTATGGTAATACTGAGTTTTTAATGTGGTACATGACAAGGCCTAATTTTTGGTAGATAACTATTGTTAGATTGGATTCAGCAGTTGTGGGTGCAAACAGTTAATTGATTTTTGTGAAACTTCAGTCAATTTATTGTCAGTTATCAAACCTGTAAGTACTGGTTCTGATACTGAAAGAAGACAAACAAGAAAAAAACGACTCCTGGCCATGGCAAAAGCCCTCCTTCCCCCTCTTTGTTCTCCAGTCCCCTCGCTGCAGGTGGTGCAGCAGACAAGGGGTCCATTTTCAGGGGCCTCTCCGCCGGTGGCACTCGGGTGAAGGTGGTCCCTGCCCCGCTGCTCACCCCCTGTGCCTGCAGCCCTGCAGCGCTCCGAGGCGCCTCCAGCCTGGCTGCTGCGAGGGGTCCCTGGCTCTTCCCCACCTCCCCTACTACCGAAACCTTGCCAGCAAGCCCCAGTGGGATCAGTCGACGCTGCGCTTGAACCACAAACCAAATGCACAGCTGGGAATGACAGTGTCCCAAAGTCTACATGAAATCTGGTAGCAATTTATGTAGAGAGCACTATTTTACCGTGTTTCAAATAACCGCTCAAAAAAGGCTGGTTTACTGTGGTAAAAACTCAAAAGTCTCTCTTTGGTTTTCTCTTACGCAAGATTGATCATACGAACTGTTGAACAAACAATTTGAATGAATGTGTGTACTTTTACACCATATAATGAATCACTTCTATGTGTATGTAAAGCATATGAGAACTTGCAAGGTTTTTTCAGAATATGGTTCCTGTAGACAAAAAAGTGAATGTAAGTCATGCAGCCCAGTTTGAGTGAAGTACATTAAGACCACTTAAGTAATTTATTCACTTTAACAGCTATTGTAGTTTATTCTGGAATGAATGGGAAGGACCCCAATTTGAAATTCAAAGACCAAGAAAATGGTGGTTAAAGTAATTATTTTTACTAACTAATATTTCACTTAAGGGAATGAAATATTAAGTGCACAACTTGTTGTATGCTTACATGCATCACAAAGTTTCTGGAAGCAAGATATTTTATTACTTAGGGTACAAAAATGTAAATTAGCTGTCAATAATGCCATATGTTACATCAGTGAAACTTAGCTTTTTGGCAATTGTAGTGATAAGTGTATTGAAACTGAAATCTTTGTGGCCTTAGTGGTTTGGTCTGCCTTTTTTTTTTTTACTGTGGTCTTAGTGGTTTTGTCTGCTTTTTTTTAACAACCTGATCACATGGAACGTGTTAATTTTGTTTCTTCAGCTGACATCTGAAATGTTTGAAGCTGATCTTGAAAAAGCATTGCTGCTAAGCAAATTGGAATACGAAGAGCACAAAAAGGTATCTGCAGGATTCATCCTGCTGTAAAAGCTGTAAAAGTTTGAGGCTTGAGTGTTAAATAAAATCCTCCTAAAAGTACCATTTTCTTTCATAAGTTGTTTGCTTGCACCGTTCAGATGCTTAAGAGTTCACAGAAATCCTGGATTTGAAACCATAATAATATTGGGTGGTTTGTTTTTTTTAATTGGCCTGTGTAGGTGGAAAATTAGTTTTATTTTTTCAATTTTATGGCATATAAATGCACTGGAATCAGACTACAGCAAGAAATCCTGACCTTCCTCAGAAAAAATTCAGCACACTTGATGAATAAGAGAATCAAAGCACTGTCTTCTTAGGCCTTAAAGTGTTAGTTATGGTTGCATTTTTGCTAACATCTTTTCACTGTTTTGAGTGTAAATATTTTAGTTCTAATAAGCTGCATACACTCTTAGCTGGGCAGGACACTTTTTTCTGAGTGGTTCTTATGGAACACTGAAGAGTTGTTCTGAAAAAGATGAAATTGTTATTTCTAACAGGAGGTTGTTTCTTATTTGCAATAAATCAGGAGCCAATTAAATGTTATAAAAATACATAAATTTAAATATAATCATGCATCATAAAAAAATTGCACATGCACTTTTGTGCAGATATCTCTGTGCAATATTTCAGTTTTTTGAGGACAGTACCATAGTTCTTAAAAACCAAGGATAAATTTTTAACTTAGATACTAAAGGTTCTTTTTTACAGTGAAGACAATCTTCAGGCGTAGTAGCATAGCATTGTTGGTAGACTTCTTGAGAATTACCTCTGAATAATTTAAAATATACACTATGTATTCAAAATATACAGTACATGAGTACACTGAACAAATCTTGTCTCTGTGGAAAGAAAAGCACTCCATTTCTGTCTTTGCTTTTTATATAAGAATTTTTTCTTAAGATTATTTAACATTTAGGATTATTTTTAATCTTAATCAAATTATTTAATTAATTAGTAGTTAAGACTTTTTAACAACTGGGACATTGATAATTTGCTAAGAATGTTAATGTAGATGTGTGGGGAGGTGGGACTCTGGTTCAAATGGCTATCGTGTGCCAGGCTGTCTGATTTCAATAGGAGCAGGGTCGATCGGTAGAGCATTGCTGCATACTAATAGCGCTCTGACTTCTGAATAAGTAACCATGTTTTGAGAATAAAAAGAAGGTGCAGCAGACCCCTAGTTTTTAAAGAAAGTACTAACCTGTATTATGTAGCACTCTGCCTTCCTGCATTTGGCTACCATATATTCTCAGTTTATAAGTTTATGGATTAAAATTTGACATAGGTGATTAAGTATTAGGCTGATAGTTTATTTGCTGCTTAGTGAAGAGCAATGCTCTACTTCAGAGAACAGAACTGATGTTTAGTTGCTGATACGCCTTGCGGTCTTTAAACCAATCTGAAGCCTGCAAATTACTGTTCAGGCTAAAATCTATGTTACCACTTTTTTCCTTTATAAAGCTTCAGGAAAAGTTATTTGGGTATTGAAGAAAATTATACCAGTGGGACTTTATTCTTCTAGGAATGTGAAAACGTTGAAAAAACTTCATCTCAGTCAAAGTCTGTGAATAAGAAAGAGAAAAAGAACCAGCAAGGAAAAGACAAACCTCTCACTGTGTCTCTGAAAGACTTTCAGTCAGACAGTAATATAGGTATGCCTTATCATACCATATGAGCTGTTATACTTGGAATTTTCCTAGTGTATGTGCTAATAGCAAAATGCCCTTCTGTCTCTTTTCATTAATACTGTGTTTAATCAAACACTAAATGAGTCTAAAAGCTAAGTGTATATATGTGTATTATACAATAATTATATGATAAATTGTGTTATATAATAATGGGCTAGTTACAGTAGCAGGAAAATAGAAGAGGTTAAGGAAAATAATTTTCATGTAATGTCCCTGGAGTGGGTGGTGGCCTCAAACATTCTTAGTGTGACTTTTCTTTAAAATCTAAGTGGGTTTTTTTTGTTTTATTAAGTTCATAGTCCTCAGGCAACTGAGTTTCTCTGTTTCCTGGGTATTAGCAAGTCATTGTTACCCTTTCTTCATGATACTGCCTTTTTTAAGATGAGTAAATATTGAAATCGCTTACACTCATTATATGCATTATTTATATGTTTAAAATATCTTCATCTCTGTCTGTAGAGGACAGATTCTGAATTTTAGTGAATAAATCAAGTTAGATGCTAGAAAAGGAAGAATTTGTTTTCTAAGTTTTTTTTAAGGATGTTTTTATCTAAACTACAATAATTATTAAATACATTATTTCTACATAATCTGAATAGAGGAAAAAGATTGAAAGCACAGCAATCTGGAAGGCATGGAAGGCATTCAGGTATACAGTGAGATACGTGCCTAAATAGACTTAAAAAGAAACCAGTAAATTCCTTAAGTGTCTGTACCAAAGGCATAGCCTTCCACTTTAACTGAAGCAAACAAATATGGGATGCTGTTTTTGATTAAATAGTCTGAAAGATCTGGGAGAAGATGCAAATACAGGGACTGATGTAACACTTAGTTTATAATCTTGGCTTTTAATGTTTTTATAATAGCTTTTTTTTATTGTGACTTTGAGAGAAGAGTTAATTTTGAAAGACTCCAATAGATGGGTTTTTCCCCACCTTCTCAAAATGTCATTTCAATAGCCAGCTGTACAAGATTTGAGTAACTTACTGGTGTAATTTTTTTCTATTCTTTTCAGATAACCTTACTAAAAAACATGAGGTAAGTCTTATTCAATCTAGTTTAATTAAAAAAAAAATTCTTGTAGTTATTTTGGCACTTTCTGTAGTAACAGTCAATTATGCATTCTGAAGCTGACTGATTTCCATTTGGAAAATTATTAGAAATTAGAGAGATGTATGTCTGCAGTTCCTGTATCTTGAGAACTTAGTACTGGTTTTAATAGAACTACCTCTTGCTTCTTTAGTTTTCAGGTAGTCTTTGACGCAACTTGCAGATTTAAAAGCATATTAAAAAAACCCAAATTGTAGCACAAAAAAGAGGAGCAAATTAGATAAGAATGTACTGTGATGCCACTATGTTGTGGTGCAATCCACAAATGTTAAAAACTCATAGAGGGAAGAATAGCTAACAGTGAAATAAAACATAAATTAATGTAGTCACAGAGCAAAATTATTAAATTCTGCCTTAATGCTTTTGTGTAAGCTTATCAGCTAAATGTTAACTGTTAATTAACTTCTAGGCTTTTCACTTGGTATCATTCTTTAGGTGGAAGTCACAGTATTCTCAGGATGTATAGCATAAAACAGTATCTAGATGTAATGCTTTTGCATGACTTAAGCATTTTTTAAACATGTTGATTTCTAGCTCAATATTAACTTGTATGTAAAGGAAGATGTGTTATAGTACTTATTTTTGACAGGAAGTGGACTCGTCCCAGTCTTCATTGCACGATGGAGGATTTTTTAACAGGTTGGAAGTTGATGTTCACAGAATACTCGAAAGAGAGAAAAGGAGAGTCCAGCTCACTGATGACAGTGAAACAGATAACTGCACATCTCATGAACACAACCAGGCATGTAAAACAGCAGTCATTCTGAAGTGAAGAAGTTTGCCTAGTGAAGCTTATTCAATGATCAGAAGGGAGCACCTCAGTAGAAGAAAGCACAAATCAAAAGCATGATAATCTTTAAAAATTAAAACCCCCACAACACTGTAATATTTTTATCTATCTGAAGAGGTATTTAAGTGACTTATTTTTTAACACTTAACACTTGTAATTGAAGTTTTTGCTCCACAGAATATGCCAATATTTCTGTGGTTTTTATCCTTTTAGTAACTATTCACATATACCTCTTTAGTTTTGATCAAGATTTCTCGAACAAACAATTAAGTTGCCTTTCCCAAGAATTGAATTCACATTACTAAATTGTGAAGAAATGATGTTTTCTTGCTTATAGGAGACTGTTTTGAAAGACGGAAAAACAGAACGACTAAAGCTCGAGCTTGAAAAGAAAGATGCAGAAATTGAGCAACTGAAAAATACAATAACTCAGTGGGAGGTATGTAGCTGATAACACCTTCAAGTAGTAGACAAAATTAACATTATTACATATTTGAAGCAAAGTATTTATTAATGTGACCAACCTGTGAGATACTTTACGTATTTGTGGAGCAAATTATTCCTTCAGTACCACGTGAGGCGGTCTTCCTTCATAAGTAAATTAAGCATCTAAAAACAATCAAGAGAATCAAGACAAAGCATCCAGAAATAAACTTCATATCTGGCATATCAGTAATTACTTGTTTTCTAGTATTGCTATTTTCATGGCCAAAAAAAAAAAGTAATCTAAGACTAGGCAAGATCCTGAGCAGGAGTTCTGACTTTCTTGCGTCTTTTCCAAAATATTAATTTTTTAAATTCTACTTAGGGTTTTTTTTTGCTTTTAAGAACTACGTAGTGTTGGGATTTTTTTTATAGATTCAGTCCAGTATTTGAAGTGGTCAGAAAAGTGAATGAACATTTTGTCAGGCTTAAGAGAAGTTCTGCTAAAGCTTCAGTGTAACAGGAATGGAGTCCTGTATTTTGTTACATCTTTTCCTATTAGGTACAAGTGAAACTGGAAATGAGATCCACCTTGTGATGAACCACACCAGGAAAAAAAGATTTACTTGTTAATAGTGAAATGGTATTGCTATATACTGGAGTAGCGAGTGAAAATGTCTCCGTCTCCCTGTTTTCAGTCTGTGTTAGCATTGTCTGGATAGTATCTAGAGCAAAAAGGGCAAAATTTCCATGAGTAACTGGTATTGTAACAAAGTACAGTAAGGCAGCATAGTATTATTTTAAATTATTTTATTACTATTTGTATTTCTTGCTTAAGGTAGACTGAGCAGATTGACAGATTGGGAGTTTTGTGATGTGTCAAAGAAATACTTGTAAAAATAAAGACATGCATTTTGTTAACAGTTGGTTTCACTGTGTACTAAAGTTGGAATCCCCAGGTGGAATTTTAAAGTATAAAACCATTCATATTTGCTACTATCAGCACTTGATCATGTTTGACAGAATAAACAAGGTGCATAAGGATACTGGTGAGGTGATGGATGATACAGCTTTTTAATTTTATCGAAAGACCTTAATACAGTTTTTGATAGCCATGAAAGGTCTTTCTTAAATAAAAGTTAATTATCCTCAAGGACTGGTGTGATACTCAGAGTGGAAGGTAGTAGCTTCTCCATTACAAAAAAGGTATGTCTGAAATTACTGTTTGCTTTTGTAGGCTCTTGAAAAAAGTTCACCAAGAGACTTGTGTCAGGAAAAATGAGTTTGCAGCTAAGATACATGGCTAGAAATGATATTTGTGGCCTATTAAGGAAAAGACTGACTTATGAAGGAAAAAGTGTGGTAGCATCAGATAGACTGGAAAATCCAGCAAAAATAGGTTCTTGAGTTGTAAAAAGTTGAGGAAAGAAACAATAGCTACTGAATAATATGTGGAGCAGATTATTATAAAATAATTTGTAGAGCAGAGTCTTGTCCTGCTTGCTAAGTAATATGGCAAACTATTCATTTTCTTTTGGTATCTAGAAAATTCATTATAATGTTACAATTTTTCCGGAGAGAAACCACAAAGCCCTTGACGCAACAAGCCTATATACTTCAGGCAGACCTGAATGGTGGTTTCTGCACTATCAATGAACTGACATAACTTTCTTATTTTAACTTATTCTAAGCCTTCTGTTTGTCTTTTTGCCTCAACTTGGTTATTCCACTTCTCCTGTTGTGTATTTCTTACTTTGGCTGTGGATTAAGACATATGTGATCTTAAAGGTCTTTTCCAACCCAAATGATTCTGTGATTCTATTATTAGATTCTCAGCAGAAGTCATCACTTTAAACTCCAAGTCATACTCGGTTTATAGAATTTTTTTTGTTAGTAGAGTGTACATGTAATATTTCAATCTCTTTAATACAGACAAAGTACAAAGAAGTAAAAGCAAGAAATGCACAGCTTCTGAAGATGATGCATGAAGGTGAAAGTAAGTAAGGGTTTTATCAGGAAACAATTTTTTTTAAAACATTTTGCTGCTTTGAAAGCAGCTTTTTAATAACTTGACTCAGTGACAGCTATAAAGAACTAAGAAGTTAATAATTTGCAGTGACTCCAATGAACTACAGAATTTTGTGGACCACACAGTACTGCATTTCTGTTATTATGTAATGAAATAATCAGTTGCATGTTGAGATCATTCTTGGAAATATAAACTGTTCAGTTATGTTTTAGGTACAATGATTCTTTGAGTTGGACTTTCTTTTGCTAATGACAGCTATCAGTTCTGGACTGATCTCATCTGTTTAGACACACTTGAGGAAACTATTCAGTTTTTGTATCTTTGCAAGCAGTGCTTTGAACTGCTGGAAACATTCTACACCTAAGCAAATACTTTGCCACACAATGAATATGGATAGCTAAACCACAGGATTATATGTGCAACTGTGTGATCATTTTCTTGTGTTACCATACTATTCAGAGATTTTATGATTGAGAGTTTATTGTCAAAGTTTTTGGGGAAAAATTATATCTATAAACTCATATATATGTTAATATCTTCGTATCTTTATATTAGTTATGCATAGTTATCCTTTAATATTCCTAATCTTGGTTAAGTTGTTTGAGTCTATGATGTTAGCAACGCTAACTTACTACAAAATTACCTTTGCTTTTCAATTTCCTAATTAAGCTCTCAAATGTAGTTTCTTCTAAATTTTCAGCTAAAAAAGAGCTAAATTTTTTTCCTTAAGGTATGTTTACGAAAACTATGTCTAAACTAGTTCAAATGTTCATCATGTGATTATCATTGCAAATTTTAACTTGGAACTTTATTCCTTCAGGCCAGTGACTGAGCCAAGATGAAATATTTTCATCTTGAGGGAAAAGAGGTGAAGTTCTCAAGGTTTTTTCATTTGTGGAATAGTAACATACTACAAAACAAACAGTTTTGTGTTTTTCTACAGACTGAGTATTCTGTATTTTTGGGAAGAAGAAAGTTCATGGCAGAACTGAGCCTTGAAAAAAAACTTCATTTCTTCATATTGAGAATTTTCAGTTATCCACAGATAGTCCACAAACACTAGCTAAATAATTTAAACATCTCTGTATCTGAATAAATAGGAGATCCATAACTATGACTGAGCTTGTATGTGAAACTCATGAACCCAAAATCTTGATCCATTGCCAATGTTGTTTACTGATGGACTTTGTTCACAATGGATATCTATAAAATCCGTGCTGCTTACAGGGTTAAGTGTGGGGTAAGTAGTGCAAGGTTGGGGTTTAATCTCTGGAACTTTTCAAACATCTGCTGATAGCACTGGTAGATAATGGTTGGTTTTGATTTAAAACATCTGCTGTTCCTTTTGTGAAGACAGCATTATTTAGAGGCCACAAAATAGTGAAATAAAGCGATGTTGCAGTGCTATTGCAGATGAAGACCTGTAAATCTAGAAAGATTCTCATGCTGTATCTTTTTCTCTTGGTAGTGAAAGACAAAGCAGAAATACTCCTACAGGTTGATGAATGTCAAATTATAAAAAATGAATTGACCTTACAGGTAAGGAAGGATTTCTAGATGTAAAATGTCATGGGTATTTCAAAGATGTTGTTTAAAGGCGGGGGAGGCAGGAGGCTGAATCACAAACTTGTTTGAAACAAAAAATGTTACATTTCACCCTTAGTCCTGCACTGTTTGTGTCAGAGGAGGTATGCTGTGTAGATCTTCAGTATGAGTCACTTAGAACTCTTCCTGGAAAGACAGCAGACCTCAGCATGCCAGAAATTATTTTGCCCTGAACAGCACCTTAGCAATACCATTCTCTGGTAACCCAAACTAGGAAGCTCAGAAAACTTCTTCAGAAGATACTTGTTTCCTTGGTGGATTTTGGTTTTGGTTGTGGGTTTTTTTTTTCTTAAATTTCTAGTTTCAAGTTTACAAACACAAGTGAGCTACAAATTAATTAAGACATGTCAGCTGGCAAGTCACTGTAGTAGAGAGCATGCAAGACTTTTATGCTTAGTTTTTGGGCCACCATGACTACTAGTTCTAGACCCTTTACTTGTCCAAACGTCTGTATAACATAGTACTATTTTTTGATGGTGATGTAATAAGCTTGTCTGTATTACCTAATACTACATCAGGTAAGTGTTTTATGGAATAAACTAATGCAGAGTCGAAAAGTCAGAAGAATTTCTAAGTTTACAGCTCTTCTATACTATTGTACAGGTAAACCAGTAAATCTTTATTCGGAAACAAAAGTCATTAAAGAATTTTTTTACTTTTATTTTCAGTTCATGCACAACGATAGTGGTAGTCTTGAATTCAGCATGTATTATCTGGTTGTCCAACACAATACTAATGAGAACAACATTGACTTTATAAAGTCACAGAAGTTAAGAATATTTTACAAATTCACATTCTGTATGTTTTTAGGTAACTATACTTCATGCTGCATTAGAACAAGAAAGATCCAAAGTGAAACTACTGCAGACAGAATTAACGAAATATCAGGTAGTTATATTCTGGGTTTGTAAGTTTACCTATTCTTGATGTAGCTGAGACTATAATGAGGTAATGTGCTCTGAACTGACCTATTTGCTCTAATTTTTACAGTTAAGAAAAAATTGGCAGTTAATATTGTAGGAAAAAAGAGTAGCAAAACTAAAGCACAGTTTTGGCAAATTGAAGATTTGTACTTTAAAACTTCTTGAAGTATACTAATCAGTAAACAGCCTTTAAGCAACAAGTTGGTTTTGCTGTTTAACTGTGTATAACTGGACTAACTGTACATTTCATGGCTTTTTCTGCCACATTTTTTCTTTGGTTCTGTATCTTAGTTCTGTTTCCAGCCAAATCTTTGTCGGAGATTCACAATAAGTTGTGTCGAAATATGAGTGATAAGATTAGTGTCCTGCTGACTGTGCATATACTGTCTTGTACAACTTGGCTGCTAATGCAACTCATGTTAGTCAATTTCAGTTAAGTTTTACATAAATAGTATGCTGCTTAACAATTCTGACTTTTTTTGAGGAGTAACAGTGTTTGCAAATAAGGATTTGTACTTGTGTGTGATGACATATTTGGGGGGGGTCTTTTTGTTTGTTCTGTGGGGGTTTTGTTTGTTTTGACTGTGACTTTTTGCATAGGCTGCAAGGAGAGCCTGTAGTATATAATGGAAACTTCTAAGGCAGCCATGTAGTCTTCGGCAAGCAATATTATTTTCAAGTTGCAACACATTGTTTGTGTTGGAATACGATAATTTTGTGAACACCAGCTCAGTAAACCATAATTACTCTCTCTGAAGCAACAGATCTTTTCTGATTACATCAAATTCTTTGGCTAGAGTTACATGATGTTCTGTACGTAATCTGTTGTCTTTTTTCCCCTTGTCACTTTACCACAAGTGAGCAAGTTCCTTCTTAAAATTGTCTTGCTTCAGTTGACAAATACGTGTGCTTGTTCAGTCCCTTACAGACAAGGAGTCCTCGTACCACTAACTGAAACTGCAGTAAATCTCATCCAATTCAGTTACTCACATTACTCTTCTGATTTACAACTTCAGTTTGTTTGTTTTCCCCTCCCATGCATGCCTTTGCTAATACTAAGTATTTTTCTCTTTAAAAGGAAATTTTTGATTAAGATAAATTTATTTTGTGGTTAGTTGTAATAAACGGGGTTAAAAGAGTAACAGTAAAAAAATCCACAACAAATTCTCTGTTATATACTTAAGAATTGCTGCAAAATGACCTGTTCTGTTGCTCTTGTTCCCCTGCTCTTTTTCCTCAGTCTAAAGTGCTTTTTCATATCTTGCTGTTATTTCTTCCGTAATTCATTACCATGGGGGTTTTTGTTTGAGTCATTGGGTTTTTACTTCTTTTTTAACTGGTGTTTTTCTTTTTGTGCATTTTGTTTTAGGAAAACTGTCTTATCTGCCTTGCGGGGGTGGTTGTTTCTGTTCTTATTATTCTCTCCTGTAGTCTTGCAGGCTGACCAGGACAACCCTTCTTATATTACTAATTTTTGTGGCATTGTCTTTGGTAACATAGACCCACTTTTTTATGGAATACTGCTTTAGAATATAAAGATGCCTTTCCAAAAAAAAAAAAAGTAACTAAAAGTCTGTGGATCAAAAACAAAGAACCAAATGAAAACTAACAAAGAAAAAAGGCAATAAACTAGTCTGGTTTTAGCCCTAGATGTTAACAGATCAGCTACGTATTCTGTAAGTGCCTTGACTGTTTTAATTTATGCAACAATATTTCATGTCCAGATAGATTTGTTGTTCCATAAGTAATTGTATAACAATAGTGTGCAACTTAACTCCTGAGTTTTTTTGTTAATTTATACTACTGTAGTATACAAAATAACTGCGGGTATAAAGTGTCATGTCTAGCATATTAACTGAACATTTCTTTCAATCCTTTCTTACAGAGCGGGAAAAAAGGGAAGAGGCACTCAGAATCTGACCAGTGCAGGTGATGTCCTGTGCCACCAGGTTCAAAGCAAAAAAAAATCAAATCTTTCTTCAGGGTTTTGCAAAAATTTATCTATTTGTTGCACAACTGCTCAACTATGCAGTTTTAGAAGAGAAATTAAAAATTACTAGTTTAACAGTCTGAATAATTGATTTGTTGCACTTTCTGCTACAGAAAAACTAGAAAACTAGAATTCCAGCACAGCTGAAACTAACTGTAATGCCATTAGTTTTTCATCATTCAATAAAATTTACTCTTGCATTTCTGTGTTTGATTGCTTGCTTTCACGGAGTTTCTCATTTAAAAAGACTTCACTTAATGACAATCAAGATCCAAATGCACTAGGATGCAAATGGTCAAAGTTTCAGCAAGTCAAAACTGAAAATGAGACAGCTCATGCAAAAGCATTTGCTGTTGCTGAATCCAGATCTCTGGGGGTATTTTTTTTAGAGGAAAAAGAAGTCAACAGTCAATTATTTTGTCTCCTTGTACAGGACATCATCAGGCTCAACAAGGTCAAGTGCAGGGTCCTGCACCTGGGTCAGGGTCATCCCCTGGTATCATTACAGGCTGGGGATGGAGGGATCGAGAGCAGCCCTGCTGAAAAGGACTTGGGGGTGTTGGTGGATGAAAAGCTGGGCAGGAGCCAGCCAACCATATCCTGGTCTGCATCAAAAGCAGCGTTGCCAGCAGGGTGAGGAGGTGATTCTGCCCCTCTACTCCACTCTGGTGAGACCCCACTTGAAGTACTGCGTCCAGCTCTGCGTCCCCCAACATCAGAAGGACATGGACCTGTTGGAGCAGGTCCAGAGGAGGGCCACGAAGGTGATCAGAGGGCTGGAGCACCGCTGCTATAAGGACGGGCTGAGAGGGTTAGGGTGGTTCAGCCTGGAGAGGACAAGGCTCCACGGAAACCATATTGTGGCCTTTCACTACTTCCTGGGGGCTTATAAGAAAAATGGAGAGGGACTTTTGACCAGGGCCTGTAGTGACAGGAGAAGGGACAATGGTTTTAAACCTGAAAGAGGGCAGATTTAGACTGGGCACAAGGAAGAAATTTTTTACAATGAGGGTGGTGAGACACTGGAACAGGTTTCCCAGAGAAGCTGTGGAGGTCCCATCCCTACAAGTGTTAAAGGCCAGGTTGGATGGGGCTTTGAGCAACCAGGTCTAGTGGGAGGTGTCCCTGCTTGTGTCAGGGGGATGGGCTTACATGATCTTTGAGAGGTCCGTTTTGACCCAAAGGATTCTGTGATTCTGTGATCTGTATCCTCTTCATACCTGCACGGGTTTCAGCTGCAAAATGTAGAAGCTGACATGTACAGCTACCAGGTAAAAAGAGCTTTCCTACCTCTTGGCTTTGAAAAGCACCCTCTGTCATTCTTCAGAGCTTATTGAGTAATAAACAATTCCTCTTGTGCTAAAAAACAAACCTCAAAGATGTTTTGTCCCATGTTAACTGTCAGTGAATGCAATATGACTACAAAAATGCAGAATTGTTTGTGGACTACTGAATGTAGTACTAAACACTGGGATCTTACTTAATTTGGGATTGTTGTTGTAGTGGAACATTACAGAAGTATGAGCAAATCTGTCAGTTATCTGGGAAACCAGCAGAGAACACAGGAAGTTGGAGGGAAAGAACCAGAGAAGAGACTAAGACGGAGACAAAGAAAAATACCTGTAGATCTAAAAACAGAAGGCTTTTAACTGAGTCTTTTTTTTTTTTTAAACACAACTGTAGCACTAAGCAATTTCGAAAACAAAGCATGTGTGAAGACAGCAATTCACTGGGAGGCAGGAGAGGAAAGCAGGACAAAAATCTGTATCAGTAAAGGTACTATGAATCTGTAAAGCTCTTACAGTTAGCAGTGACTTCTGAAAGCTAATTCCAGGAAGATGCTAGTAGTGGAATAAGACTTTTCTAAGAAATTAGACATTGTAGCTAATAGTCCATAATTACTCAGATTTCATAGTAATACTGCAAGCCTTATTGTAGCTTCACTGATTTTTTGGGCCTACTTTTGGTTTGGTTTGGTTTTTTTGTTTAGTGGTTGTTTTTTTTTTTTTGTCTGGCCAACTCTGAACATAATTTCCAAATATCACATCCTCAGGATGGGACCAATATGACTTTTTCAGAAGGGTGAACCCTGTGACCACACATAACTGCAGCATCTTATCCTAACAGTTAAAACACCATTGCAGGGAACAAAGTAATCCTGCTACTAGTCTGATTCAAATTAAAACAACTTTATTTGGGGGGGTGGTATGTTTCTTTATACAAAAACGTAACATCTGCTCTCCCACAGGAAATATTTATCAGAATAAGACCAAGGCTTTTTTCCTAATCAAATCAGTGATGCCTGTAACTTTAAGATGTGACTTCTTTTCCAACATGTTTGTATTTGTATGCAATTTTGAATTAGGAAACCCAGAATATATATCTTTCACACAAATCCAATCAGCCTGTTTCAAAGTGTCATTAAATTGCTAAATTACATTTAGAGAGAATAATTCAAGTTCTATTACTTCAGCTGCCTAGAAGCCAAAATTCAAAAGACTGACTACCTGCTATCCTATAGATTTGTCTTCCTCTATGTTTTAATTTGCCCATCCATCCCTATTTAACATAGGGGTGTTTTATTTTGTTTTTCTTTCAGGACCATCAGTAAAAGCTCCCCCCCTTTCCCAAGTACCGTAGAACTCACCTGTGTTGGGTTTTGGGCTATTGCGTTTGACATAAATGAAAATTAGTTTGTATAATGCTTGCTGATTAACAACAGGAAGAATTCTATTAAAATGAAACAGAAGTTGTATTCTTCGTGTGTGTTTATGTCCTCATAAAAAGGCCATTCTGTTTTTATGTGCTAAAGAAATAGATACACATTTCTAATTTGAGCAATGCTGAGTACAGTTCTCATTACTCAACACAAATCCTTTCCCTGTTCACCACTTGGTGTATTAGGCTGTCTAGTATAAGTTACACAGAAATTCTTCTGTCAGCTGATTTGTTTTCCATTATGTTGCTCTTACTCATAAATTTTTGTATGAAGCTTGAGAACAGAAATAGTTTTTTTCTCATACCTAGTTCCTTCTACAATTGTAATAACTGAATGTTCACAAGACACAGCTTTTTTTTTATAGCTGTTGCAGCCTGTTTCAGGAGAGATACTCCTAGTATGCTTTCTACTGAAATTCAGCAATTGTCTTGCGATTACTTTCCCACAATGAGTCATTTTAGACTGTATGTTTATATAACTGGCGATAGCGAGTTTCATCGTTCTTCTGATTACCTATAACAGTCATCAACAGCATTCTGTATCTGTCCTAGCTGCTTTGAAATAAGCTGTAAATTGTGCAGGTAGCAACACAATAAACCCTTTTTCTTTTTTTTTTTAAAGGTTCATTACAAAAAAAAAATCTCATAAAGAATAAAGAATCTCATAAACAAAGGTGAGGTGAGAAAGCCAGAATAAAGAGAAAGAAGAGAAGAAGGCTCCTATTTACTGAGCATTAGAAAGAGTTCAGACTGCGTAAGTTCTGTACTACCTTTAAAGTAGGTGGTTAAAAGAATACTATAGATGCAAGTTTCCCATGCTGAAATTAGGAATACTAATGAATTTGGGGGGAAAAAAATCCCAAGTGAGGGGGACTGCAGCATCTTTGCCCAGGAAACACAAAGCTCCACAGAACAGAGGTTAGGAAGACCAGGAGGCTGTTGCAAAGACCAAAGCACAGGGTAAATGCAGAGGGGAGCTGCAGAAAAAAATTGCTGGGATGGATATGGCTAAATACAACTACAAAACCTTTAAATAAGATTTTTGGGAATCAAACCAACAAAAATAAGTAGGGGTGGGGCTTAGGTAGTAGAGTATAATGGGAAAATACCTGTTAACAGGATAATAAGTGATGACTTTTTTTTTTTTTGCTCGATTTTGGAGTGTGAGATTCTAGCTAGGAACTAGCAGTCACAGTTCAGGAGCTCAGGCCTCTAACTCGTGTCTGATGCTACTTTTATGAAGATCTTTATCGCGTTCTAAAAAGTAAAGCAAACCCCACTGAAAGTGAGGCATCAGCATTTGAACTGTTAGAATTACTGATGAGCTGACAAGGATATTGCCCTCAGGTTCGGGTCTAACAAGGCGTAGTGACTGTGGTTCGCGGTGCTAAAGGCAGAGTAGCCGCAGAGTGACCCCTGTATCCACAGCAGAAGGAACTGTAACTGTCTGTCCAGTTACACTTTGGCATGCACCTTTTTTTTAAATTTAACAACCTCGTCTGAAACACAAGTCCTAACCATTGTTCTGGCAAAACGGGAATGGGAAACAATGTATAGAATATCCTTCTAAGGTCATATGAAGGTAGAAGTTTATACTCTTCCTTTAGATGTTAAGAATGATAAATCACAGGCGTTTGTGTTATGTTTTGGTTTTAATATTAAGAAATATAAAGTTATGCATAATTTATACCAAAACTTTGGGATATCTTGCATGTAAGTTTTACTTAGGTTAGACCCCCTAAAACCTTGTCCAAATTCAAAATTGCGTCACTAACTTCAGGTAGAACATTAAACTGAGTTTAGCCAAACTGATTCAAAACCTTTTACCGATATTCTTAGTTTGGTTCAACTCGACCTGAGTCAGTACTTCCATTTTGATGCAAAATACTTTCTGGTCACTGCAAGTTCATTTTCAGTTTGTTTGTTTGTTTGTTTCAAGCCCGTTCAGGTGATTTTGCACTGGTTTAAATCAACTACCTGTGGAAAAAGTACCAAATTGAAGATAATCCAGATGGAGTTGGGAATTAAGCTGAACTTTTGCAGTAAATACTGGCACCATGGGTGAGGAAAACCAAGTGGAATAAAAATTAAGCTGCTTTATAAGAAACACTCTGAATTATATTCTTTAAGACAAGAAGCTGATGAGAAAAAGTTGCACAGATGGTTATAGAAAGAGGAAATAAAAGCACAGGTAGAAGGAAGTGTTAGGAAAAAGCAAGAAGAAAGAAGTGTTAAAAAACCCACCAGTCTAAGGAGGATTAAGAACAGCAAAATTACAAAATTCTTTGCTGTATCATTTTCATTTTCCATGCATGGTGTATATGCTGTTTTCTCAACTATTGGATTGTGAGCAGGCATGCCTGTTGTCCTGGTTTAGGGTATTTTCCATCTGGACACTTCCAGTACTGGCAAATGAGCTCCCCCATGGTTATCTGTACCAAAATTAATATGCAGAAACAACCATTCTTTGCTAAAATTTTGCCTTTGTTTAATTAAGAAGTTTGGACAGCTTCAAAGTTGTTTTCTATGTTTTTTTAGTATATTTGTCCCCTTTAAAATATATACAGTATATATCAGTAAATAACACTAGTGATTACTCCTCTAACTTGTAAATCTCTGCTAACCATAACCAGGTAGCAGCTGTGCTACTCGAGTAATGACATGGTCAACATGAGCTACATGTGTAAACTACGAAGAGCCTGCCATGAGCAACATCTCTTTGCACTTTGATCTGATTGATTTCTGCTTGAAATCACTGCTTGATTGCAGGGCAAAACGTTACTTCATAATGTCCCTCACTCTGCCAGTTGACAGGACAACATAGCACTGGCATCTGCCCAGGTGCCCTGCTGCAGCAGAATTCAACGCCTTGTAGGGTCACCAGTAATGTGGAAAAGCAACAAGCGTGACCAGGGAAAGGCTCAATGGTTCAATAGACCTGAAATCGTTTTTACCTGCAACAAACAAAAGCTCTGGGGCAGGCAAAACCTGGGATCGTCTTCAGCCAGCCTTTGGTCCTATTTTAAAACCTTAGCAGGTCTTAAATTCCTTTAATAAAAATTTTAGACAGTGGGTGCCTACCATGTTGTATTACACTGCTTTTAGTACCAGCTGAACCGATTTAAAGTTCCGGAGAGATTACCCCAACAGCAGACCAAGCCAGCAAACTACCTGGTGAGTCAGGCTACTGTGGGAAACACTATTTCATATTTAAGGATAATGAAGAAAAGGCATTTGAGTCTAAAATTCAAAGCCACAAATACATTTTACAGCAAAGCAGCAACAGGCATCTTGAATTTCCTGAGAGACAGAAAAACCACTCTCATTCTGGGAAAATGCCTAATTTGGTGATACCGGGTTTAACTAGCAATTAACTTGGCAGACGATCACAAGTGGTGTTCCCTGGAGCTCGGTACTGAGGCTGGTTCTGTTTAATATCTTTATCAATGACCTGGATGAGGGTATTGAGTAAGGTTGGAGATGACACCCAAGTTGGGTAGGAATGTTGATCTGCTTGAGGGCAGGATGGCCCTGCAGAGGGATCTGGACAGGCTGGATCAACGGGCCAAGGCCAACTGTATGAGGTTCACCTGGTTCACTGCACGCGGGTCACCACATCCCCATGCAGCGCTACAGGCTTGGGGAGGAGCGGCTGTAAAGCTGCCTGGTGGAAAAGGACCTGGGGCTGTCGGTTGACAGCTGGCTGAATACGAGCCAGCAGTGTGCCCAGGTGGCCAAGAAGGCCAAGAGCATCCTGGCGTGGATCAGGAACAGTGTGGCCAGCAGGAGCAGGGAAGTGACTGTCCCCCTGTACTCGGCACTGGTGAGGCCCCACCTCAAATACTGCGTTCAGTTTTGGGCCCCTCTCTACAAGAAAGACATTGAGGTGCTGCAGCGTGTCCAGAGAAGGGCAGCGAAGCTGGTGAGGGATCTGGAGAACAGGTCTTACGAGGAGCGGCTGAGGGAACTGGGGCTTTTTAGCCTGGAGGAGGCTGAGGGGAGACATTATGGCTCTCCACAACTACCTGAAAGGAGGTTGTAGCGAGGTGGGGGTCGGTCTCTTCTCCCAAGTAACAAGCGACAGGACAAGCGGAAACGGCCTCAAGTTGTGCCAGGAGAGGTCCAGATTGGATACGAGGAAAAACTTCTTTACGAAAAGGGTTGTCAGGCATTGGAACAGGCTGCCCGGGGAAGCGGTGCCATCGCCACCCCTGGAGGAACGTACAAGCCGGACAGACGCAGTGCCGCTGCTGAGAGGCGCCTGCGTTCCTGCACGCGCGCCACCGCCTCGCGCGTCTTAGCGGCGCCCAGGCGGCGCATGCGCGCTAAGACGCGCGAGGCGGTGGCGCGAGGCCACGCCCAGGCAAAACGGCTCCCCGTTCTAGTAACTTCCCTGATGCGCGACGTCATCAGTGCGCGCCGCGGCCCAGCCGGGCTGTTTCCGCCCGGCGCTGCGGGAGCGGGTGTTGGGGGCGCGCAGCGGAGCCGCTGGGAGCTGCGCGCCGGCAGCCGCGCCAGGCCTTGCCTTCTCCCCTCTCCCTTCCCCGCCTCCGCCATGTCGGAGAGCGCGGAGGGTCCCGCTGGGGGTCGCAGCCCCCCGGGCTCCCCCGCCCGCGGTTCCGCCGCCGAGCCGCGGATCATCAAAGTCACGGTGAAAACTCCCAAAGAGAAGGAGGAGTTCGCCGTGTCCGAAAGCAGCAGCATCCGGCAGGTGAGGGGCTGCGGGGGCTGGCTGAGGGGGCGGGCGGCGGGGCCTGGCGGGAGGAGGCAGGCCGGGGTTAGGGACCGGGGCGGGCTGGAGCGCCGCCCGGGAGAAGAGCCCCGGCCCGTGGTTGCCGCCTCCAGCGCTGCGGGGCGAGGGCCCTTCCCGGTGACAAAGCAGCTCCTGCTCGCCCGGGCTGCGGTTGGGCGAGTACCGGGGCGCTGTTGGGCGAGTACCAGCGCCGATCCTGGCCTAGCAGAGGGCTGCTGCCATCTCGCTTCATCTCCTCCTCCCTGGCTCCTCTCCTCCCTGTTGCAATGGTGAGAGCCCGTAGCAGTGGAGAGAGCCGGCCCGGCAGTTGGATGTAGCTCCTTTTCTAACTGTGAGTTGTCCTGTCGAGCTGACTCAGTCTGCAAGTAGGAGGCTGCCTGGCTGACTAGCATGACTGTAGAAAAGATATGCATTCACCTGCGTCGCAGCACTGTATTGCCAGTGGTGATCTTGGTCTAAAACTGTCTTTAAAAACAGCAAGTAGGTTATTCAGTCATAGAATAACAGATTGGAAGGGACCTGGAGGATCATCTGGTCCAACCTCCCTTGGCAAAAGCACAATCTAGACAAGGTGGCCCCCGCACCTTGTCCAGTTGAATCTTAAAAGCGTCTATTGATGGGGAGCCCCCCACTTCCCCGGGGAGATAATTCTAGTGGCTGATCTCTTTGTGAAAAATTTTCCTTCTGTGTCCAGTTGGAATCTCCCCAGGAGTAACTTGTACCCATTGCCCCTCATCTTTTCCGTGTGACTTACTGTAAAAAAGGAGTCCCCATCTTGTTTGGAGCCACCCTTTAAATACTGGAACATGGTTATAGGGTCTTCCCTAAGCCTTCTTTTCTCAAGGCTGAAGAAACCCAATTCTCTAAGCCTTTCCATAAAGATGCCTTCATTTTAGGGAAGTCGTGTCCTTAGACTGTGTTTGTAGAATTTGCAGAACAAATAAAGTGCTCTTTCTCCTGTACTTGAATGTGCTAGTTATTGATATGGTACTTTGCATAGCAGTACTGTCTGATAATTTTGAATTATTAGGGTGGTCTTTGGCGTTCTTGTAGAAGTCTATACCCTATAGTGCCTTTGGGTCAACAGATGCAGTGACACCTACTGAATCATTGACACTATTTCCTGCCGCTCTTAGGTTTTTTTTGGAGGTCTTCCATGCAAATATTGACTAGTACCTCATTTATTGAGATTAGAAACATACAAATTAGAGAAAAGGTGTAATCAAAGTGTAAGGTAGAGGCTCTGTAAAGTCAGAGTCTCCAGCTGATGAAGGATGTAGACACTGCTATGCTAAAATACTCCAGAAAGTGAAGTTCTCTAGAGGAGATAGAGAGCTTACTTCATTTTGCATCAAATTTCTCTGCAACTCTCACTGAAATGTTTCTGAGTGAGGCGACTCAGTTTGATTTCACATTTTTTTGGTATGGTTGGTAGCTGCAAACTTCACCAAAAAAAAAGTTATGTGTGTGAGAGTTCCACTGGTGTCTATTTACAGAGCTTGAAATCATGCCTTGTGGATGAGCTGAAAAACACTGTGATTGTCAGAGGAGGATATAAAAGATGAAGTAGAGGCTCCCAAGTGTAAAGTGTAGTGAGAGCACCTTGGCTAGAATATCAGACTCTTGCTCCACCTAGCTGCTGTGAAGAGACAAAACGCTGATGGTTCTTCCGAGTTTCTACTCTTATGTCTGTTGTAGATTCAGGGTTTTTTTATGTCAACATTTTACTTATGAGTATCCCAGACATAAGTTTCATTGAGATCTTCTCTCCAGTTGCCAGAGGGGTAAGAGTCCTCTCTTGTCTTCACTGGTCTTTTGGCAGCTGCAGTATTGTATGCTATCAGCTACCCTCTCTGCAGGCTTAATCTAGGCATTTCTCCCAAAAGTAGAATGACTGTGTTTGCTTTTTAATGTTGTCCACTGCTTTCCCAGCAATCTCGGTCTGAAAGGGCTGCTTTTCACTTCTCTGTTCTCTCTAGATTTGTTAGCAGCGTCAATGCAGTTTTTGTGAAAGTCTTTGCAGGTTTGGGGGGTTTTGGTTTGGTTTTTAGAAGGGAAATTGATATGTTGGCTCTAACCTGAGGGTCACATTTGTCCTGACAATTAGTCTGCAGAGTTAGTTTGGGTACTTCAGGAATTTTAAACAGATTTACTTAAAATGTGATTTTTGCAATGTATTTCACTTCAACAAGATTGTTTCAAATGTGAATGCCAGTGGGGCTGCCGGGTTTTCAAATAAGCAATTATCTTAAAAAATTGAAACAGTTACACAACCTAGGGAGAACATGAATTTTTACTGAAAGCAGCCTTGCAAGTTTAGGTAACTAATAGAATACACTGCTTAAAATATCTTTGTTGTCCACAGGTATCTTTAAACTCTTAATGTTGTCTCTCGTGGAGCTGCTGATACCAGATTAGATCTGCAGTTATATTTTGATTCCTGTGAAGTAAGATTGCTCTTGTGGGTCGACCGTTTGCTTGGAGTCCCAGACAATGTCATGGCTAGCACTAAAAAAATGCAGTGTCCCTGTAGTGTGACTAGTATCAGCTGTTTCTCTTAAATTGTAAAAATGAGCTGTTGTTAATAATAAGCATCAAGGGTAGATGTGATGTTTGTAGAGCCAGCCTTGAAAGTAGGTTAATCTGAAATACAAAACAGGTTAAAAACCCGTTCAAATGCATCTGGAATCAGCAAGTGGTTTGTTCTGTTGGCATAGGCGGGCCAACACCAACACAACAGCAATGCCTGCCGTATTTGCAGGTTGGGAAAAAACCAAACCACCCTAAATTCATACAGTAAAATACAGCCCATTCAGTTTTATGTTACTGTAGCTTGTATTATGACTTAGTGAGTTGATTAGTTTACTTGTTCACAGTTATTTCAGAATACTGCCAGAACAAAAATCTGGATTTTCAGGTAAATATTTTTGGTCATTTGGGCCCAATTTAAGGCTGCATACACAAAGCATATTTTATGTTGTTCCATTAACGTAAATCAGGTTTGCAACAATCCTAAGTCAAGGAAGATTTTTCCCTATGTTGGAAGACTTCAGCAACATAGGATTTGTTATTGCTGATCCTGTGTTGTGCAGCTAGAACAGCAAAGTATGCAGGTTGGAATGGAAAATAACCTTCCAGTACAAAGCCACTCTGGGAGGCCAGTTGATTGCAAGTGCCACCCTTCTGTCTTTTTTTCTGTGGAACTTATTTGATTGTGCTGAACGTAGTTTGGCTCAGTATTTGGACAAGGACCAAATACTTGCTTTCTTGACTGGGTATCTATCATACTGATCTTGGACCGTGCAAAGACTTCATGAATACGTGGTGGGTAAAGATGAATACCTGTGAGCCTGCTGACTTCAACTACCCCTGACGGCACTGATGCTTGTCTTTTGTCTTCATTTTCTTCTTCCCTTTCACTTATTTTCTGAGTTTGTGGCAATACAATTTTTGCAATTCCTTGCTTAGGAGAGTTGATCTAACAGTGGGTTTTGATAAAGCCTGTATACAAAGAGGAAGTAAGCTCGTGTTATGGACGGCTCGTGTCTTAATGTCTTACTGAATGACTTCAGTTGTTTGAGTGATGAGGTGTTGGAACCCATTACATGCAAAACCAGTTTTATTTTCATCATTTAGACTGCTTATACCATAAGGGAATTTCAGAAAAGCTAAAGCTTGCTGGGACTTTGCGGCATGCTTCTTGTAATGCCCAGTGTTGAAATTTGCAGAGTTCAAGAGTTTATTGTAACTGGTTGACAGTTACTGTCCACCAATGTGTGCGCAGACTGCAGTATACCAAGTTGTGCATTCTGTGAACATTGCAACTCTGGAATGGAATAACATGCCTTGCTGTATATTTTTAACTGGTAGGCAAACAAAGAGTGGATATAGCAAATTGCTAATAATTTCAGAAGCTTGCAGTTCTTGGAAAGAATTATTTTCAATCCTGTGATTATCTGAAAATTTCAGAGTAATGTTTGTCTGGAAAAGCTAATGAAATTGAGTTTAGTTCCACAGAAAAGAGTTTTGGTTATTTTGCCTTTTTTTCTCCATTTTTATTTAACTTCAACCTTTCATGGAGTTGGTCTTTAGTATGGAATGCAGTTTTCAGTTATAAGGTATTTAACATCTTGTAGTATGTTTTTTAAGCAAAGTGACTACATAAATATTGTGCTTTTGGTACTACACTAAATTATAGACAAAAACCCCTGAGCTACTGTTTTATATGTGTAAATGTAGACATTGTGTTGAGATTCTGCTTTTTGTCAAGTGGAGATCTCAAAGTTGTGTGCCTAATTGCAACGTGAGTACAGTTTATGCTTGAAACTTTAAATCCATAAAACCAGGATTTTAGATTTGTGCCGGCTTTTCATGATCTCAAATTGGTAATGTTCTGATTATAAGGATCCTGCAGGTGTAAATGTTAAGGGCAACATTGGGTGATTTGGTAGCGGACCGTCTTTCCCGACTTGAGTATGCTTTTAATATTTCATGTAATGTTTTATTTCGTAAGAGAAATCATTTCAGTTCTTTTAACTTAATCCAATTCAGTGTCAGTGTTTTTTCTATAGTCCAGGGATTAATGAATGGTACAACCAAAAGAGACTGAAACTATATGATGGAGTTCAGTTTGTTCTTTCTTTCCAGGATTATAATTTAGCTCCGTTGGCATCCAAGACACTCGAGTACATGAATTGTTTAGCATTAGGTTTTCTGTTGTCTGGTGTCTGCATTGAAACATGTTTGTGTGACTCTTTATGGAGTCTGCCTTGCGATATACTCTGGATTATTCATGTTTCTTAAGCTATTTTTTTACTCAATTTGGTAACCTGAATAAAATTGTTTTAGAGCAATGGTAGATGGCTATTCAGTAGAATAAAAACCGTTAGAAGAATGTATATTGACTTCCCTGACGGTTGGCTTCATTAAATGTAACTTTAAATCAGTTATTTAACCATGGTACTTAGCAAGTGTTTTCTGATAAATGACTGGCAGATACAGTAAAATAAGAATGCCTATTTAAATAATACTGTGAAGTGTCTTGTATGCAGGTAATTTTCTGCAGCATAACAGGTTCGTTTTGATGTTTCATTTTTTTTATCCTTCTAAAACTTTATCCATGTCAAATAGGGCCTTCCTTCTTCCTGTGATTTCCTGTAGGTTTGTTTTGCTCACTCAGTCACGGGTCAACGATGCCACAGAATTTTTAAAGATTGTCCTATGCACAGTGTAAAATTGCCAATAGCAGATAAAACCCTAATGAACAAACAGTGGTGGTAGATGTGTCATGGTAAGATTCTATGTATTTTAGAGTCCAGTCAACTTCTCAGTCTAGTGACTACAAACCTTGGCTATATAAGGAATGTCACTGTGTGGGAGTAAAGTTAAGTCAAAATCTTAAGAACTGGGGGATTACGTAGTGACATGGAGAAGAATGCTTTTGTTTAGACTTCTTGTTGTTGATGGGCTTAATTGTTCCCTACCACTGACAAGCTAAAAAGAGTGTTAGCCATTATGTCTGCAGTCCACTTATTTATATATTTGATACCACCTTAAATTTAAAACTTGCTAAAGTCAAACAATTTAAAGATGCTTACCTAGAAGATCAGTTAGATGAGAAGGAATCCTTCTGTCGGCAGTAACTCACATCTCAGGGTTTCCTCAGGAAAAATGGTTGTTGCTCAAGCTCCTCACAGTTAAGCTGAAGGATAAAACATCTTATGCTGTCTTGTGAAAAGGAAAGTATAGGGAAGTTTCTCATAAAGGACCTCTACTGCAAGAATTCCATTTTACATGTAATCCTTTTATGCCCTTTTGCAGTCTCAGTGACTTGCTAGAGAACGGGCTAGTTCTGTTACAAGTATACGACTTTCCACCAGTAGATTGGAATGCGCTTTTATGGAGGAGGGAAGTATTACTAACCATTTCTTCCAAGTCAAAGCATGGAGGAGTGGAGTCGCTTGCTGAAGGATGCCTGGAAGGGGTAGAAATAGCTAGAACAGGAGTCCTGAACCCTTTCCACTAGGTTGTGCTGCTGTAGTTTTCCTTTATGGGCCACTAGTCTTGTTAAGCTCATCAAGAATCTGAATCTGTTTCTTGACATGAGTTTTTTGTGAGTGTGGTTTGATTGCACAGCTTTGAGGAAATAATTTGGTTGTCAAACTGGCATGGGTCATTAGAAAGTGCACAGGAATATAGCGACTTCTTCAAGTCATGAAAGACACAGTAGGGTTATATAGAAGCCTGATTGTAGGTGTGCTTTCTAGCTATGATTTATCTGCTGTGAACTGTGGGCTATGGGCCAAAAGTGCTTTCCTGCTTGAAACCGTGAGTTCTGGTCCCTCTTCCTGTATAATGTCCAAACTGTGCAGTGAAACCCTGTTGTCACTGACTCACTTTGATTCACAGTCATAAGATTACCAGGAAAGGACACCACAGCTATCAGCGGTTGAATTGCCACAAGAGTGTTTGTTTTCTTGCTTCTTGGGTCAAGAAGACCTGTAGCCACGAATTCTATTGCGTAAAAGAAATCTGGAGCTCATCAAAGTTAGCCTCTGTTGAAACAGCTGGGCATGGGTGTAAGAGAGGCTAGAGTCCAGCTAATACGTTTAACTGTGTGTGTGTTAATCGGAATGGCAGTTGAAAGTTTAAATGGTCATGGGTGTGTTCTGAAACAGCAGTGCTGAACAAGGTAATGTGATTTGAAAGTCTTTCTTTGTAGTAGAACTGTTGAAGAGACTGCTGGGAACGTAAACTGCAGTTCAGGCCTCTAGATACAGACCTTTGCTTCCATGTCATCCACTACTTTGTTCAAAACACAGTTTAGCGTGGGAAGAGTCAGCAACTTTGCTTTTTTTATTGTCATCTAGATAAAGTTGTAGCTTAGTATTTTCAAAGCCACTGCAGTTTTGAGAGGCCTGTTTTCTGTTACTTTTTAGTGGGAATTGGGTGTTAATTCCCTGAGGCCTCTTTCAGACTGTTACTGTAATTGAATTTTTAAATACGTCTTATTAAGCCACGCTTGAGAGGATTTGAGAAAGTATTTTTCATTTATTTGTTTTCCTCTTTTTATTCCTTTTCACAGCACTTTGTCATGTGAATGGATAGTTGTGTTACTACAGATGCTGTTTTTGATGCTATAGAGTGAGTCAGCCAAAGTTTTTGAATCATTATATGGTGGTAACGTACCAAAGGACAGTTTGCATGTTCAAATTCCTATTTTGCCTGGAGTAACTTTTTACCAGGCCCTTCCTAGGCCAACTTGTCAGATGGTCAGGTGTTAATAGGTTAATGTTTAAAGTATGGGTCTGCTTTGCAAAGTGACAGTGCAAAACAGTCTCTGTTTTAGTCAGCTGTTCTGCTTCACCTGTATTCAGATACTTGCTTTGTTCAGTGACAAAACGTTTACTAGCTCAGGTAGGAGTACACATTTGGAGTACGCATTTGTTCAGCACTGGGCATCAACACGGTGGTGTCCACCCATACCCCGCAAAAACCTTCAAGTTGAGCAGGTGTAATAGAAGTCCTAACTGTCTTTGCGGAGGCTTTTTTGGGGGGGTTAACATGGAACAAAAAAGCCAGGCTTTGTTAGTGGAGTATAGGGCTGATTTTTTTTTTTAAAGCTGTATGAGGATATTCGTTACGGAAATTGAGAGTGTAAATAAGAAGTGCTAAAAAGCACATGCTTTGAGGAGGATGTGACCTTGAATTAATTTGCTCCATTTAAGATTGCTTTCTCCGTGTCTCCCTAGGTAAACCAGGCCTCTGTCTAGACTAGTGAAACACACTAGTCTTGTATTTCAATCTGAAATCCATTGTGTTTCTTTCCACTTATTCATCTAACAATTGTGTCTAAAATCGACATAATTGTATGTTATTTTTATTGCATTCAGTTACTAGTGGTGTAAGATGAGCTAGTTTCCGTGAATATGCTAGGTGTTGGGTGTGGTGAAACATTATTTTTACAACTTCAAGTCCTTTTCTGTGTACAGATACAGCTGAACACCTTTGTAGTATCACAATGCATAGTAGTATTACAATGAAGTAAAACTTGTATTTTAGAACAGTAAAGTAAATCAAATTAAAACATTGCTTGGAGAGTTAGATGTTAATAAACAGGAAGAGTCAGTGTAGTAGGAGAATTGGACAGAAATACCCATCTCTTCCAGGCAGTGACACTTTGAACACTTCCTGCTTTTGGTTTTCCTAGGTGACTGTCGTGGGTTTGGGCCGGATTGGCCCAAGGAAGCCGAGTGACAGATGTTCCTTCTCTCCTGAGCAGGAGAGAGAGAAGAAGAGAGACTAGTAAGATCTAAACAGTAATGAAATATAAAGAATAAAATAATAAAAAGAAAATAATGAAATATATAAAAAACTGTATCAAGCTCCCAGGATGACAGTGACGTCACCAGCAGGCACTGGGGAAGTCCCAGACTAGACTCAGCGATGGATGGGAACTGGATTCCAGATCTGGATTCAGGAACACATGGACTGGGTTCAAAGGCAGATGAACAGATGGAGTCTTCCTCGGACGCCAGCTATTGAAGAAAGAGGGCTGACCCTTTGATCCCTCAGCTTTTACACGGAGCGTGATGCGGATGGGATGGAATACTCTGTGGGTCAGTTTTGGGTCATCTGTCCTGTCCGCTCCTCCCCACAGGTGTGACCCCTCTACACTTTTCTGCTTCTGACCTTCCAATAAATGGGGCAAATAACAAAGTTGTCTGGCCTTGGGTGTTACAGCAGTAAGTCTAAGCAAGAGCCTCTCTGCATACCCTGCCTCGGCATCAACTATAAACATGGGTCTTATCACTCTGAGAAAGAGCAGTTTTCTGCACAGTATGCCGCTAATTTCAAGTTAGCAGAGGCCTAATTACAAAGCAGAATTACTGAAGAAAATTGGTCCTGTTTTACCTCAAGCCAGGACGGTGACAAAGTATTTTAACTGTAATTTGCTGATAGTGTTATTTAGTTCAGTTCTGCAAACTGAAAGTTTAAACAATACCAAAGTTTATTTTCTTACAGCTGCCTACATATATATTAATTTGATGACACCAAGCTGTGTGGAGCAGTTGATACGCTGGAGGGAAGGGGTGCAACGCAGAGGGACCTGGACAGGCTTGAGAGGTGGGCCTGCGCCAACCTCATGAAGTTCAACAAGGCCAAGTGCAAGGTCTTGCAGCTGGGCTGGGGCAATCCCAAGCAGAAATACAGATTGAGTGGAGAATGGATTGAGAGCAGCCCTGGGGAGAAGGACTTATGGGTGTCCTCACCCCTGAGAAGCTCAATGTGAGCTGGTGATGTGCACTTGCAGCCCAGAAATCCAACTGTATCCTGGGCTGCATCAAGAGCAGCATGGCCAGCAGGCCAAGGGAGGTGATTCTGCCCTTCTACTCTGCTCTGGTGAGACCCCACCTGAAGTACTGTGTCCACCTCTGGGGCCCCCAGCATCAGAAGGACATGGACCTGTTGAGGCTAGTCCAGAGGAGGTCTGTGAAGACGGTCAGAGGGCTGGAGCACCTCTGCTATGAAGACAGGCTGAGAGGGTTAGGGTGGTTCAGCCTGGAGAAGAGAAGGCTCCAGGCACACCTTACAGCAGCCTTCCAGTATCCTAAATGGGGCTTGTAAGAAAGCTGAGCATGGACTCTTTGTCAGGGAGTGCAGTGATAGGATGAAGGGCAATGGTTTTAAACTGAAAGAAGGTAGGTAGATTAGGTCTCAGAGAGAAATTATTTACTTGGAGGGTGGTGGGGCACTGGAGCAGGTTGTCCAGGGAAGTTGTGGATGCCCCATCCCTGGAAGCGTTCGTTCGAGGCCAGGCTGGATGGGTCTTTGAGCAACCTGGAGTAGCACAAGGTGTCCCTGCCCGTGGCAGGGGGATTGGAACTAGATGATCTTTAAGGTCCCTTCCAACTCCAACCGTTCTATGATTCTAAGATAGTTAGTGTTAACAGGCAAAGATACCGTCAATAAAAGATTAAGTCTGCACAGTTTATTTCTTTGCTGAGGCAAGGGGAAGAGAATAATCTACACATTTGTAAAAGAGTATCCCAAAAACATTTTCAATACATGTCGGGGTTTTTTTTGTTTTCCAGTTGTCAGCATCTAATGTGTTGTTTCTGGAGAAAAAAAATAAAATTTGAAAATCAAAAAATCAACAATTCAGTCTTTAGCATAACCTGACCTCTGCCAATACTGGAACATGACTAGCCCTAGGTCCCTAGGTCAAAGTTTGGCACAAATCACTGCAGTTTGCACTCTGAAGTAAAGTTCAAGGAGCGTGGAAGAGAAGACTCTTTACCATCCTCTCAATCCATTCTTTGCCCAGCCTTTTTTTTTTTTTTTTTTTAAATCTTGCATGGTAACCTAGGTTTTATGCAGTAGTCTTCTGTGAATGAAGCGTCAAACAGAGAGCTTGGTCAGAATTTCCAAGCTTGTGCTGAACAAAGTGAAGATGATGAAGAGACTGGACTTTTTGCATCTCAGGCTTCTTATGTCGATATGCCTCAGCTGAAATTGGCTCAGTATTCTCGACAGTTTTATTATTGTGGCTGAAAAAAATCTGTTGTGCGTTTGGATCATCCGTCTGTGTTGCTGTAGAGGTTGTTTCGGAGGTCCTGGTACATTGGCTGTCGTGTTCCTGTCTTACTGTAGTGTTGTTTTGGCAGATCATCTAAGTAGAATTACATACAAGTAGGGAAAAGGAAGTGTATAGCCTTTGATGCCTATATACTAGTAAAATTAGATACTGTTTGGTTATGTTCCATCAATCATGTTTTCTTTCCTTGACCTTAGGCTTAAATAGCAGCTTCTAGAAATGCGTGACAGGGCTTTTTTTAAGATAATGTAATTTGAAGGACATTAAATTATTAGTATGTCCAGAGGAGAGAGCCCAAGATAGTGAAATGTCTCAAGGGCAAGATGTAGAAGGACTGGGTGAAGTCAGTTGGCTTGCTCAGCTTGGAGAAGAGAAGGCTGAGTGATGCCCTCATTGCAGTCTGCAGCTTCCTCAAGGGGGGCAGCAGAGGGAGAGGTGCTGATCACCTCTCTCTGGTGGCCAGCAGTAGGACATGAGCAAATGGAATGAAGCTGCTTCAGGGGAAATTCAGATTGGACATTAGGACAGGGTTCTTCACTGAGAGCATGCTTGGTCACTGGAACAGGATTCCCAGGGTAGTGGTCGTGGCACCAAGCCTGTCAGAGTTCAAGGAGTATCTGGACGATGCTCTGAGGCATATGATTTTGTTTTAGGTAGTCCTGCAAGGAGTAGGGACTTGGACTTCGTGGTTGTTATGGGTCCCTTCTAACTTGAGCTATTCTGTGTTTCTATGAATGTTGTTATACTGTAGCATCAGACTTCTGATGAGAATTGTTTTGGATTTCTCTGTAACCACAACATATTGTGGAAAATACGGTAATAAATGAGTCTGGGTAAATGACATCACTCTTGGGTTTGACAAAGTATGGTAGTTCTTTATTCTTATGCCTTAGCTTTGTACCAAATTGTGAGTGTTTCTACTGGTTTTGTGGTACTTTGGAATGTGTATTAACAATAATTAACCAGAAGAATGCAGGATAGGAAGCAACTGTCTGAATATTTGCTTTGCAGGCAAGGGTATAGAGTTTATAGCTGTTAAATAAGTCAGCACTGTTACATGAATATTTTTCCCCATGGATTTCTCACTTTTTCTCATAAATAGGAACGAAGTTTGCAGGATAGAGGGTTTATCCTGTTGTTCTACTAACTATAGATAAGAACTGGTGTGGAATATTTTGTCCAGTTTGAGCCCTACACTTACGAAGTGATGTAATTGGATTTGAAAATCCAGAGTGGTGGGAATGATTGGATTACAAAACTCAACCCTCAAAGAAAGATTAGCCTTTCTGCAACCCTTTATTCTAAGGAGAACAACAATCCCTGTTGTCTGTTGTGGGCAGGACAAAAAAGAATCGTGAAACACTGGAGTAGGTTTCTTGGGAAAAAAGTCACTGAGGCCTCAGAAAACAGACTAGATAAACATGTGAGGAATAATTTGGATAAGTAACTCACTTTGGGAAAGAACGGACTTTCTGGAATACTTGCAAGTCTAAATATTGCTAGTATAAAGGCTTACTTAAAAGTTGTTTCCCCAAGAACTGGAACTAACTCTGTGTAAGCAGACTTCTAAGTAACCAAGAGCAACTTCCTACCTAAACACAGAGACTTTTTACCTCAAATTCTCTATTTTAATCTGCTTTTTTTTTTTCTCTACATATACTGTAAACCCTTTCACTTACAGATTCACCTTCAAAGCATTATAGAGTGGGATGTAACTTTTTTAGTCCTGCCTATTATAAAATGTAATTATTGATAACTAATAACAAGATTAATACTTTATTTTCTTATATAAAGTGAGAATTCCCTAGGATGTTTGGGATGTTGTTTAATGTGGTCAACTTAATTTTAAAATGTTAAACAGGGTGAACTTCTGAAGGACTTCCTAACTGCTTGGGATCCTCTTAAAAATACTTAGCCTAGTGACTACTCTTGTTGAATAAATTTATCTGGCTTTCTTACAATCAAGTCATTAGCGTTTTTCTTGTCTATATTACTTTTTAAGTTTTGTGAAATTTTTTGCTTTCAGTGAGAGTGTTTTCCTAGAGAATAATAAGTAGCAATTAGAACTCAGTCAAAGCATAACCTGATTATTACTGGCTAGGAAGGCAAGAAGGTATGCAGTGGGCTTCCATGTCGGTTTGTTTCAATGAGGGTATGATTTCCTGGTCAGCTGAAGAATATGGCTATTCACCATGCCCTGGGCTGCAAATGCGTTTCATGTAGCTATGTCATGTGCTGAATGAGAAAGCAGAGCCTCCTCAGAGGTGACTTTTGCCTGTGTGGAAAGGGATGCTAGCTCTGACACATGGAAGGCAGCAAAAATGTATCTAAGAAGAGAGGATACTTCACTGTTTAGGTCCACCAAAAGCATAGACAGAGTTATTGAACTTGTGACGTTGCATCCACGGTCCTTCAGCAATGCATGGCTTCAGTGGTGTGTATGTATGTGTGTGTATATGTATAAGTGTGTACTTCCTAGGATGTAATTATAGACATACCTTACAGTGTATGTAGATATAAGTAGTATATATACTGGTATGTGTGTACTGTCACGGATGCATCCCTGACTGAAGTCACAGTAGTCTTTTAAGTGGAATCAGGTTTTCGTTATTGCTAGCTATGTAACTAGTGTTCTAGAAGTGAAACTTCTGATTTTTATTGTACAGAAAAGAAATAACTATTTCCCATCTTCCTATAGACAAGAAAGTTGTGAAAACCTTATTAAAGTATTTCTAGATTGTGTAAAGCAGAATGTGCAGTGCAGGTGGGGTAATACATTAAACGCGAACAAAATTTTACTTAATTTAAAGAATTATAGTTCCATATTCAATTACATAAATGTATAATATTAACTCTTTTGTTTAGTTCAAGGAAGAAATCTCTAAGCGTTTCAAGTCCCATACTGATCAGCTTGTGTTGATATTTGCTGGAAAAATTTTAAAAGATCAAGATACTTTGACTCAGCATGGAATTCACGATGGACTCACTGTTCACCTCGTTATCAAAACACAAAACAGGTAACCTTACTAATGAGTGATCTTCTGTTTACCTCTCAGAAGTAAAAATGCTCTCTGAATTCTTTGTGACAGCTTTCTGTTGGGGAAACCTGGATTTAACTAAATTACTCTGCTTGGCTCCTTAGTCACAGCTGGTACAGAATAACAGCCTGAAGTCACAGTGCTCTTTGGTTTATCTTGTATTTTAACTGAATTCATGTTTCTAAATACAAGTCTCTTGCTTTTTTATTGCTTAACTTTTTTGGTTTTAGTGCTGAGTGGTGGCAGTGCTTTTGTTCCATAGTTCTTGTATATTAGCTCTTACCATCCGTAAAGGTAATGTTGTGCAGCTTTTATTTTCATGCATGAATCCTTGCTCACTGTTTTGGTAAAACAAGGAAAGAAAATTCTTATGAAAGAACTGTTTTAGCACAACTAATTTATCTGGCTGAACAGAAAGGCTTGGATTTTAAGATTGGTTTGTTTGTTTTGGTGAGGCAACTTCCAAACGACCACGAGAAAATTGTGTCAGTTGAGCTACGTCATCTGAGCACGTCACAGAAAGTAATGGGCAGAAGAAAAAGGGTCAACTAAAAAATCCTTTCAGCAAATAGGGTAATGTATCCCTTAATTGAACCTAGCTTGCTTAGTCAGTAACATGTTTGTTGGCCTAGACTGAAAGTGTTCTTGCTGCTCTTCTACTGAAGTCTTTCCTGTTTGTGGTGAGGATCTCCTGCTATGGGAAAATGACACGTTATAAAGGGAAGAGCGTGGAACTTAAGAGAGAAAAGAATATGCTTTCCCTTTCCAGGACTCACCGAGTCACAAGGGCCTATTAGTAACATTAGCATTAAATTTAGGCATCTGTTGATATTAGTAGCATAAGCATTAAATGTACGCGCCTGTTGAAGTTGATGTCTTCAATTCCACGCTCACATCCTGATGGGACTATCTTCTCTGTCGTGGAATCTTGCCTCTCTCAAAACGCTTTTGTTTACACTGGCAGAGGTCTCCCTTCCCTGCCCTATGCCTCACTAGGCTGAAATTTAGTCCTGATAACTATCCAAATCTTGGATACAGTGTTATTGCAGTTTTGTGCTTCATGCATCTAAACAAGTATTCTCGCTGTTGTCATCACTTCCGCATTTTTTGCCTCCAGTCTTGGGAGTGGCAGAGAGGCCTTGTAAGTAGTGGTAGCAGGATGGTTTTGACTACATAGTCTTCACAGGGTTCACAGGTTGAACCTACGATAACTACAGGTACTGAAATGCAGGCACCAGTCTCTTGTACCTTCTTGCACTTTGCCTTTAGTCAAAGAAACACCCATGCACAATGCCACATTTGTGGATTTTGGGGAACTTTTGGTATCCCTGCCTATGCAGTCTCAGATTAGCAGTGAGTGATTAGCAATGGGCAGTGAAGATGCATGGAATTTCTGAATGCAGAGTTCCAGCTCAACACCTATAAATTGTTCACAAGCAACAGGAGGAAGCATAATGGGGAATTGGATATAAAACATGATGTGCAGTTTATAGGAATTTCACTTGCTGAAAGACATGAGGCTGACAGACTTGACAATCAAACCATTATCTTGAGAGTATATGCCCCCAGTTTGCATAGGAGTACTATGAACTGCGAATTTTCAGTCTCGTCTACTTTTCTCTGCTGCTTTGAGAAACTTTCTTGCCAGTTATGTGAAGAGGTGTAGTTGCTTCTGAAAGTAGTTTCTCAGTTGAAAAAATAAATAGGAGTTTATGCTTATTTTCCTTTTGCTTATGGAGGAAAGATCTGTGTGTTTTCTAGACCAGAGGAAACTGAGTATCTTCAGTAGAAGACTGACCATCTGCAATTATCTACAATTTTCCTCACTGAAGTTACAGCTGCTTGGCTAACTGTAGTTGTCTTGTGCTGAAAGTTTTCAGTTGCTGTAAATGTTATGGAGTATTAATGCTTGTTCTTCTCAGGAGCCCAAAGTTTCATCTGATGCCTTATGTGAGGGCAGCTTATGTCAAAGCCAAGTATCCAGGTATTCATAATCACTTCCGTGGATTGTTAGCGTCTTTCTAGAAGGCTTCTTCTAGAACAGGTTTTCAGTCAACAGAATCTGTGTGTGTTTTTGTAGGCCTGAAAGTAAATGAGAGAGGAATACAAATTAAAATACGCAAACCCAAATTCATAGGAATCACGATGGACTTAAGTTTTAGAAGAACTGCTAGGTCTTGTGGACTCAAATTCGTTTCTTCTCCACACCCAGAACATCAGTAAGAATTTGAGGTAATTTCGTCCCATGGCACCATACACCTTCATGACTTAGGTAAAACCAGGGGCTCTGAGAATGGAGAACTGCCCACAGTAGGAGAAGATCAGGTTCGAGACCACCTGAACAACCTGAAAGTGCACAAGTCCATGGGACCTGATGAAATTCATCCCCGGGTCCTGAAGGAGCTGGCGGACCAAGTTGCGAAGCCACTTTCCATCATATTTGAGAAATCGTGGCAGTCTGGTGAAATTCCTGTGGATTGGAAAAAGGGGAACATAACCCTGATATTCAAGAAAGGGAGAAAAGAGGACCCAGGAAACTATAGACCAGTCAGTCTCACCTCTGTGCCTGGCAAGATCATGGAGCAGATCCTCGTGGAATCTCTGCTAAGGCACATGGAGAATAAGGAGGTGATTGGAGACAGCCAACATGGCTTCACCAAGGGCAAATCCTGCCTGACGAACCTGATGGCCTTCTACGATACTGCCACGAACTTGGTGGAC